>CM034354.1:49429175-50029175 GCA_019925275.1 Mytilus edulis
TAATGTATGTATAGCTTGTAACTTCACTTTATTGCCAAAAAGACAATTATGAAGGATAAAATGCATAAAACAGTTCATAATAACTCCTGTGGAATGCTTCTGCTCCATTACTTGTACGTCTTGTGATAGATAGAGTTTCAGCACATACGAATGGTAGGAACAAAGCACTGTGTCATCAACTTATGTGGCTAAAACATAATCAGCAAAAACTTCTCATGATTTTCTTCTCTTTTAGTATATCTTGTAATAAATATTCAGCAAAGCAATACGTGTTCTTCTCTCTCTGTACATGGACTGTCTAATCAGTTCAAGTCATTTCTCTCCAGATGCTCCTCTTCATGGTGAAATATCTCAGAAAATATGATACTTTTTAAGCCAAAAATAAAATAACTATTATTCATTAATATATATGATATATATGTGTAAAGGTAAATGGGCGCAAATGAGTTCCGAATATTGGCGCAATTGATACATTTGGGAAAACAAAATTTGGCGCAAATGATACCTCTGAAAAACAGTAATTGTCGCAAAAGGACTGCTGCCTCAAATTTATAGGCAAATGTAGAAAAAATATTAATAAACCAATGACGGGTCTGTTTTTAACTGTCAATATAATTACCTATAGAATATGGTCGATTCCTAAAATTATCAAAAAAGGTATAAAATTATAGGCAAATTTAGAAAAAAATATTTTAAAACAAATTACAGGTCTGTTTTTACTGTCAGTATAATTACCTATAGAATATGGTCGATTTCTAAAATTATCAAAAAAGGTATCAAATTTATAGGCAAATGTAGAAAAACATTATTGAACCAATGACAGGTCTGTTTTACTGTCAATATAATTATCTATAGAATATGGTCAATTTTAAAAATTCAAAAAAAAAAAATCAATTTGAGGCAAATGTAGAAAAAATATTATTAAACTAATGACAGGTCTGTTTTTCTGTCAATATAATTCCTTTAGAATATGGTCGATTTCTAAAATTATCAAAAAAATATCAAATTAAGGCAAATGTAGAAAAATATTATTAAACATATGACAGGTCTGTTTTTACTGTCAATATAATTCTCTATAGAACATGGTCGATTTCTAAAATTGTTTAAAAAAGTTATCAAATTTATAGGCAAATGTAGAAAAAATATTATTAAACCAATGACAGGTCTGTTTTTACTGTCAATATAATTCCCTTTAGAATATGGTCGATTTCTAAAATTATTTAAAAAGGTATCAAATTTATAGGCAAATGTAGAAAAAGTATTTTTAAACCAATGACAGGTCTGTTTTTACTGTCAATATAATTATCTATAGAATGTGGTCGATTTCTAAAATTATAAAAAAAAATTATAAAATTTATAGGCAAATGTAGAAAAAAATATTATTAAAACAATGACAGGTCTGTTTTTACTGCTAATATAATTATCTATAGAATATGGTAAATTTCTAAAATTATAAAAAAAAAATATAAAATTTATAGTCAAATGTAGAAAAAATATTATTAAACCAATGACAGGTCTGTTTTTACTGTCAATTTAATTATCGATAGAATATGGTCGATTTCTAAAAATATTAAAAAAGGTATCAAATTTAAAGGCAAAATGTAGAAAAAATATTATTAAACCAATGACAGGTCTGTTTTTACTGTCAATATAATTATCTATAAAATATTGTCGATTTCTAAAATTATCCAAAGAATATCAAATTTTAGGCATATGTAGAAAAAATATTATTAAACCAATGACAGGTCTGTTTTTACTGTCAATATAATTATCTATAAGAATATGGTCGATTTGTAAAATTATCAAAAAAGTATCAAATTTATAGGCAAATGTAGAAAAAACATTATTGAACCAATGACAGGTCTGTTTTACTGTCAATATAATTATCTTTAGAATATGGTCGATTTCTAAAATTATCTAAAAAAGTATCAAATTTAAAGGCAAATGTAGAAAAATTTATTATTAAACCAATGACAGGTCTGTTTTTCCTGTCAATATGATTACCTATAGAATATGGTCGATTTCTAAAAGTATCAAAAAAGGTATAAAATTTTTAGACAAATGTAGAACAATTGTTATTAAACCAATGACAGGTCTGTTTTTACTGTCAATGAAATTATCTATAGAATATGGTCAATTTCTAAAATTATCAAATTGATAGAGAAATGTAGAAAAAATATTATTCAACCAATGACAGGTCTGTCTTTACTGTCAATATAAATACCTTTAGAATATGGTCGATTTCTAAAATTATCAAAAAAGTTATCAAATTTATAGGCAAATGTAGAAAAAATATTATTAAACCAATGACAGGTCTGTTTTTCCTCTCAATATAATTACCTATAAAATATGGTCGATTTCTAAAAGTATAGAAAAAGGTATCAAATTTATAGGCAAATTTAGAAAAAAAAATTATTAAACCAATGACAGGTCTGTTTTTTCTGTCAATATAATTCACTATAGAATATGGTCGATTTTTAAAATTATCAAAAAATTTATCAAATTTATTGGCAAATGTGAAATTCATTGGCAAATGTAGAAAAAATATTATTAAACCAATGACAGGTCTGTTTTTTTCTGTCAATATAATTACTTATAGAATATGGTCGATTTCAAAATTCATAAAAAAATAATCAAATTTATAGGCAAATGTAGAAAAAATATTATTTAAAACAATGACATGTCTGTTTTTACTGTCAATTTAATTACCTATAGATTATGGTCGATTCCTAAAATTATCTAAGAGGTATCAAATTTAAAGGCAAATGTAGAAAAATTTATTAGTAAACCAATGACAGGTCTGTTTTTTTCTGTCAATATAATTACCTATAGAATATGGTCGATTTCTAAAATTATCAAAAAAGGTATCAAATTTTCAGGCAAATGTAGAACAAATGTTATTAAACCAATGACAGCTCTGTTTTTTCTGTCAATATAATTAGCTATAGAATATGGTCGATTTCTAAAATTATCAAAAAAGTTATCAAATTTATAGGCAAATGTAGAAAAAATATTATTAAACCAATGACAGGTGTGTTTTACTGTCAATATAAATACCTATAGAATATGTTCGATTTCTAAAATTATTAAAAAAATTATCAAATTTATAGGCAAATGTGAAATTCATTGGCAAATGTAGAAAAAATATTATTAAACCAATGACAGGTCTGTTTTTACTGTCAATATAATTACCTATAGAACATGGTCGATTTCTAAAATTGTTTAAAAAGTTATCAAATTTATAGGCAAATGTAGAAAAAATATTATTAAACCAATGACAGGTCTGTTTTTACTGTCAATATAATTCCCTTTAGAATATGGTCGATTTCTAAAATTATTTAAAAAGGTATCAAATTTATAGGCAAATGTAGAAAAAGTATTTTTAAACCAATGACAGGTCTGTTTTTTACTGTCAATATAATTATCTATAGAATGTGGTCGATTTCTAAAATTATAAAAAAAAATTATAAAATTTATAGGCAAATGTAGAAAAAATATTATTAAACCAATGACAGGTCTGTTTTTTACTGCTAATATAATTATCTATAGAATATGGTAAATTTCTAAAATTATAAAAAAAAAATATAAAATTTATAGTCAAATGTAGAAAAAATATTATTAAACCAATGACAGGTCTGTTTTTACTGTCAATTTAATTATCGATAGAATATGGTCGATTTCTAAAAATATTAAAAAAGGTATCAAATTTAAAGGCAAATGTAGAAAAAATATTATTAAACCAATGACAGGTCTGTTTTTACTGTCAATATAATTATCTATAAAATATTGTCGATTTCTAAAATTATCCCAAAGATTATCAAATTTTAGGCATATGTAGAAAAATATTATTAAACCAATGACAGGTCTGTTTTTACTGTCAATATAATTATCTATAGAATATGGTCGATTTGTAAAATTATCAAAAAAGGTATCAAATTTATAGGCAAATGTAGAAAAAACATTATTGAACCAATGACAGGTCTGTTTTACTGTCAATATAATTATCTTTAGAATATGGTCGATTTCTAAAATTATCAAAATAAATATCAAATTTAAGGCAAATGTAGAAAAAATATCATTAAACCAGTGACAGGTCTGTTTTTACTGTCAATATAATTACCTATAGAATATTTTTGATTTTTAAAATTATCAAAAAAAATTATCAAATTTATAGGCAAATGTAGAAAAAATATTATTAAACCAATGACAGGTCTGTTTTTCCTGTCAATATAATTACCTATAAAATATGGTCGATTTCTAAAATTATCAAAAAAGTTATCAAATTTATAGGCAAATGTTGAAAAAATATTATTAAACCAATGACAGGTCTGTTTTTCCTGTCAATATAATTACCTATAGAATATGGTCGATTTCTAAAATTATCTAAAAAAGTATCAAATTTAAAGGCAAATGTAGAAAAATTTATTATTAAACCAATGACAGGTCTATTTTTCCTGTCAATATGATTACCTATAGAATATGGTCGATTTCTAAAAGTATCAAAAAAAGTATAAAATTTTTAGGCAAATGTAGAACAAATGTTATTAAACCAATGACAGGTCTGTTTTTACTGTCAATGAAATTATCTATAGAATATGGTCAATTTCTAAAATTATCAAATTGATAGAGAAATGTAGAAAAAATATTATTCAACCAATGACAGGTCTGTCTTTACTGTCAATATAAATACCTTTAGAATATGGTCGATTTCTAAAATTATCAAAAAAGTTATCAAATTTATAGGCAAATGTAGAAAAAATATTATTAAACCAATGACAGGTCTGTTGTTACTGTCAATATAAATACCTATAGAATATGGGCGATTTCTAAAATTATAAAAAAAGTTATCAAATTTATAGGCAAATGTAGAAAAAATATTATTAAACCAATGACAGGTCTGTTTTTCCTCTCAATATAATTACCTATAAAATATGGTCGATTTCTAAAAGTATAGAAAAAGGTATCAAATTTATAGGCAAATTGAGAAAAAAATATTATTAAACCAATGACAGGTCTGTTTTTTCTGTCAATATAATTCACTATAGAATATGGTCGATTTTTAAAATTATCAAAAAAATTATCAAATTTATTGGCAAATGTGAAATTCATTGGCAAATGTAGAAAAAATATTATTAAACCAATGACAGGTCTGTTTTTTTCTGTCAATATAATTACCTATAGAATATGGTCGATTTCAAAATTCATCAAAAAATAATCACATTTATAGGCAAATGTAGAAAAAATATTATTATAAAACAATGACATGTCTGTTTTTACTGTCAATTTAATTACCTATAGATTATGGTCGATTCCTAAAATTATCTAAGAGGTATCAAATTTAAAGGCAGATGTAGAAAAATTTATTAGTAAACCAATGACAGGTCTGTTTTTTTCTGTCAATATAATTACCTATAGAATATGGTCGATTTCTAAAATTATCAAAAAAGGTATCAAATTTTCAGGCAAATGTAGAACAAA
The DNA here is from genome assembly GCA_019925275.1 of Mytilus edulis. Classification (NCBI taxonomy): domain Eukaryota; kingdom Metazoa; phylum Mollusca; class Bivalvia; order Mytilida; family Mytilidae; genus Mytilus; species Mytilus edulis. The sequence continues at coordinate 49,434,654 of CM034354.1, forward strand.
TGTTATTAAACCAATGACAGCTCTGTTTTTTCTGTCAATATAATTAGCTATAGAATATGGTCGATTTCTAAAATTATCAAAAAAGTTATCAAATTTATAGGCAAATGTAGAAAAAATATTATTAAACCAATGACAGGTGTGTTTTTACTGTCAATATAAATACCTATAGAATATGTTCGATTTCTAAAATTATTAAACAAATTATCAAATTTATAGGCAAATGTGAAATTCATTGGCAAATGTAGAAAAAATATTATTAAACCAATGACAGGTCTGTTTTTACTGTCAATATAATTACCTATAGAATATGGTCGGTTTCTAAAATTATCAAAAAAGGTAACAAATTTATAGGCAAATGTAGAAAAAATATTATTAAACCAATGACAGGTCTGTTTTTACTGTTAAAATATGTACCTATAGAATATGGTCGATTTCTAAAATTATTAAAAAAGGTATAAAATTTTTGGCAAATGTAGAAAAAGTATTATTTAATCAATGACAGGTCTGTTTTTACTGTCAACATAATTCTCTATAGAATATGGTCGATTTGTAAAATTATCAAAAAAGGTATCAAATTTATAGGCAAATGTAGAAAAAACATTATTGAACCAATGACAGGTCTGTTTTACTGTCAATTTAATTATCTTTAGAATATGGTCGATTTCTAAAATTATCAAAATAAATATCAAATTTAAGGCAAATGTAGAGAAAATATTATTAAACATATGACAGGTCTGTTTTTACTGTCAATATAATTCCCTATAGAACATGGTCGATTTCTAAAATTGTTTAAAAAGTTATCAAATTTATAGGCAAATGTAGAAAAAATATTATTAAACCAATGACAGGTCTGTTTTTACTGTCAATATAATTCCCTTTAGAATATGGTCGATTTCTAAAATTATTTAAAAAGGTATCAAATTTATAGACAAATGTAGAAAAAGTATTTTTAAACCAATGACAGGTCTGTTTTTACTGTCAATATAATTATCTATAGAATGTGGTCGATTTCTAAAATTATAAAAAAAAATTATAAAATTTATAGGCAAATGTAGAAAAAATATTATTAAACCAATGACAGGTCTGTTTTTTACTGCTAATATAATTATCTATAGAATATGGTAAATTTCTAAAATTATAAAAAAAAAATATAAAATTTATAGGCAAATGTAGAAAAAATATTATTAAACCAATGACAGGTGTTTTTTACTGTCAATTTAATTATCGATAGAATATGGTCGATTTCTAAAAAATATCAAAAAAGGTATCAAATTTAAAGGCAAATGTAGAAAAAATATTATTAAACCAATGACAGGTCTGTTTTTACTGTCAATTTAATTATCTATAAAATATTGTCGATTTCTAAAATTATCCCAAAGAATATCAAATTTTAGGCATATGTAGAAAAATATTATTAAACCAATGACAGGTCTGTTTTTACTGTCAATATAATTATCTATAGAATATGGTCGATTTGTAAAATTATCAAAAAAGGTATCAAATTTATAGGCAAATGTAGAAAAAACATTATTGAACCAATGACAGGTCTGTTTTACTGTCAATATAATTATCTTTAGAATATGGTCGATTTCTAAAATTATCAAAATAAATATCAAATTTAAGGCAAATGTAGAAAAAACTATCATTAAACCAGTGACAGGTCTGTTTTTACTGTCAATATAATTACCTATAGAATATGGTCGATTTTTAAAATTATCAAATTTATAGTAAAATGTAGAAAAAATAATATTAAACCAGTGACAGGTCTGTTTTTACTGTCAATATAATTACCTATAGAATATGGTCGATTTCTAAAATTATAAAAAAAGGTATCAACTTTAAAGGCAAATGTAAAAATATATTATTAAACCAATGACAGGTCTGTTTTTACTGTGAATATAATTACCTATAGAATATGGTCGATTTCTAAAATTATAAAAAAAGTTATCAAATTTATAGGCAAATGTAGAAAAAATAATATTAAACCAATGACAGGTCTGTTTAAACTGTCAATATAATTACCTATAGAATATGGTCGATTCCTAAAATTATCAAAAAGGTATAAATTTTAGGCAAATGTAGAAAAAATATAATTAACCAATTACAGGTCTGTTTTTATTGTCAATATAATTCACTATAGAATATGGTCGATTTCTAAAATTATCAAAAAAATTATCAAATTGATAGGCAAATGTGAAATTCATTGGCAAATGTAGAAAAAATATTATTAAACCAATGACAGGTCTGTTTTTACTGTCAATATAATTATCTATAGAATATGGTCGGCTTCTAAAATTATCAAAAAAGGTAACAAATTTATAGGCAAATGTAGAAAAAATATTATTAAACCAATGACAGGTCTGTTTTTACTGTCAAAATATTTACCTATAAAATATGGTCGATTTCTAAAATTATTAAAAAAAGGTATAAAATTTTTGGCAAATGTAGAAAAAAATATTATTTAACCAATGACAGGTCTGTTTTTACTGTCAACATAATTCTCTATAGAATATGGTCGATTTCTAAAATTATCCAAAAAAATATCCAATTTTAAGCAAATGTAGAAAAAATGTTATTAAACCAATGATAGGTCTGTTTTAACTGTCTATTTAATTATTTATAGAATATGGTCGATTTCTACAATTATCCAAAAAAATATCAAATTTTAGGCAAATGTAGAAAAAATATTATTAAACCCATTACAGGTCTGTTTTTACTGTCAATATAATTACCTATAGAATATGGTCGATTTCTGAAATTATCCAAAAAAATATCAAATTTTAGGGAGATGTACAAAAAATATTATAAAACCAATGACAGGTCTGTTTTTACTCTCAATATAATTATCTATAGAATATGGTCGATTTCTAAAATTATCAAATTTGTAGGCAAATATAGAAAAAATATTATTAAACCTATTACAGGTCTGTTTTTACTGTCAATATAATCCTCTATAGAATATGGTCGATTTCTAAAATTATCAAATTTGTAGGCAAATATAGAAAAATTATTATTAAACCAATGACAGGTCTGTTTTTACTGTCAATATAATTCTCTATAGAATATGGCAGATTTCTAAAATTATCAAAGGAGTAAGTTCAGTAAGACCCCTTTTTGGCCCCAAAATATAGCAGTTTTACAAAATTGTTAAAATGTAAACTTTTAGTTATTTATTGGATAGTAGAATGCTTCTGCTACATAAAAATCGGCTGTTTTTGACAATACAAAGCACATATATCGGGCACTAGCACCATTAAGTCATGCTAAATTAATGAAATCTTCACAATTCTAGCATTTTAGTTAAATTTTAGACGGTTTCCGTGTAAAACGAAAGTGGCCGCATTCGTGTTCATCCTAAATATTGAAATGTAAGTTGTATTTGATGATAATACATAACATATATAAAGACTGAGGATGAACACGGATGCGGCCACTTTCATTTTTGACAAAAACCATCTGAAAAGTGACATTTTTTGGCCTATTTGGTAGATTTTCAATATTTGAGCTTGAATCGGGTCGTTTTTAATGACAAAATTAGTTAAAATCTTTCACATAAATTAATTGAATCAAATGAAATAGACACTTAAGTGTTTAAAAAGTGGTCAAAATCGTTCGTCAGATGAACCTGAAATTTGAGGCCATAATCGGTCCTTATCGGACCTACTCCTTTGTAGGCAAATATAGAAAAAATATTATTAAACCAATGACAAGTCTGTTTTTACTGTCAATATAATTTTCTATAGAATATGGTCGATTTTTAAAATTATCAAAAAAGTTATCAAATTTATAGGCAAATGTAGAAAAAATAATATTAAACCAATGACAGGTCTGTTTTTACTGTCAATATAATTACCTATATAATATGGTCGATTTCTAAAATTATCAAAAAAGGTATAAAATTTTAAATGTAGAAAAAATATAATATAACCAATGACAGGTCTGTTTTTACTGTCAATAAAATTCTCTATAGAATAAGGTCGATTTCTAAAATTATCAAATTTTAGGCAAATGTAGAAAAAATATTATTAAACCCATGACGGGTCTGTTTTTACTGTCAATAAATTCTCTATAGAATATGGTCGATTTCTAAAATTATCAAATTAATAGGCAAATGTAGAAAAAATATTATTAAACCAGTGATAGGCTGTTTTTACTGTCAATATAATAACCTATAGAATATGGTCGATTTCTAAAATTATCAAACAAATATCAAATTTTAGGCAACTGTAGAAAAAATATTATTAAACCTATGACAGGTCTGTTTTTACTGTCAATATAACTACCTATAGAATATGTCGATTTCTAAAATTATCCAAAAAGGTATAAAATTTTAGGCAAATGTAGAAAAAATATTTTTTAACCAATAACAGGTCTGTTTTTACAGTCAAAATAATTATCTTTTGAATATGGTCGATTTCAATAGGCAAATGTAGAAAAAATATTAAACCAGTGACAGGTCTGTTTTTACTGTCAATATAATTACCTATAGAATATGGTCGATTTCTAAAATTATCAAAAAGTTATCAAATTTATAGGCAAATGTAGAAAAAATATTATTGAACCAATGACAGATCTGTTTTTACTGTCAATATAATTACCTATACAATATGGTCGACTTCAAAATTATCAAAACAAATATCAAATTTTAGGCAAATGTAGGAAAAATATTAAACCTATGACAGGTCTGTTTTTACTGTCAATATAATTACCCATAGAATATGGTCGATTTCTAAAATTATAAAAAAAGTTATCAAATTTATAGGCAAATGTAGAAAAAATATTATCAAACCAATGACAGATCTGTTTTTACTGTCAATATAATTACCTATACAATATGGTCGACTTCTAAAATTATCAAAACAAATATCAAATTTTAGGCAAATGTAGAAAAAATATTAAACCTATGACAGGTCTGTTTTTACTGTTAATTTAATTACCAATAGAATATGGTCGATTTCTAAAATTATCAAAAAAGGTATAAAATTTTAAATGTAGAAAAAATATAATATAACCAATGACAGGTCTGTTTTTACTGTCAATAAAATTCTCTATAGAATATGGTCGATTTCTAAAATTATCAAATTTTAGGCAAATGTAGAAAAAATATTTTAAACCCATGACAGGTCTGTTTTTTACTGTCAATAAATTCTCTATATGAATATGGTCGATTTCTAAAATTATCAAATTAATAGGCAAATGTAGAAAAAATATTATTAAACCAGTGATAGGTCTGTTTTTACTGTCAATATAATAACCTATAGAATATGGTCGATTTCTAAAATTATCAAAACAAATATCAAATTTTAGGCAAATGTAGAAAAAATATTATTAAACCTCTGACAGGTCTGTTTTTACTGTCAATATAACTACCTATAGAATATGGTCGATTTCTAAAATTATCAAAAAAGGTATAAAATTTTAGGCAAATGTAGAAAAAATATTTTTTAACCAATAACAGGTCTGTTTTTACAGTCAAAATAATTATCTTTTGAAGATGGTCGATTTCAATAGGCAAATGTAGAAAAAATATTAAACCAGTGACAGGTCTGTTTTTACTGTCAATATAATTACCTATAGAATATGGTCGATTTCTTGAGTAATGTCATTTACTTTAGAAATAAAAAATAAATAATCGTGGTTAAACCTTAAACACTATAAGCAGGACTCAAGTTGTCATGTGGTTTGTCCACGCATTCGGGAGTATTCTTGGAATATGAACAATCATTCATGCCATTCAACGCCCAAAGAAATTGAGTTACATCATCACATATTTCCCACCTCTGCATGACCGACTTCTGTTCCTTCCAAGAAAAATGAAGACCGTGTCGCATCCAGGATAAAATACAAAACCTCTAAGAGCATTATCAATTTCGTAAAATTGAAAGCCATCGCACGGGGCTTTTTCTTTATTAAATGCGACTCAAAATGTTTCTACTTCTACGTAGTGTGAAAAACAAACAGTTATTTATCAGTGTTGGTATGAACAAATGTCCTTGGGTCTGCTTCTTCGTTTTCACTACGACCACTCATAATCATTCAGTAAACTTATGAATAGATAGTCTAAGTTAAGAATGACGGTAACATATTCGGGCAGATTCATATTATGTTTAAAGGTTTCATATTTATGTTATCATGCGGGAGGTCCGATACCTTTTAAAATATTAGTTTACGTGCAACAACATTGGATATCAACTTATTTTCAAATGAACACATTTATTCCTTATTTCCTATATTCGGCATGGTAAATCCATCTGTTTACGCAGAAGTGAAGCAGGTCATAGACCGACTGCCGAAAGGCCAAGCTCTCCACAAATATAGGCATTTTGAAAAGAAGAATATCAGATCAGATTTGTCATTTACAAGAAACAGTCTCTATGCAAATAGTTATCAAAGGTACCATGATTATAATCTAAATACAGAACTCCGGCATCTTGTAGCTGAAATAAAGACAAACGATAGGAGATACGCCAAACAAATGCCATCGAAACGAGAAGAGACTTAAAGCAAAACACCAAAAGGTGTTTTAATTGTTACAGTTTCAAGTTATATGAAATGGTATAAAAGCTCATACTTGTTTTCATTATCTGAATAATTGTTAATCCATTGCTATTGACAATTATAAGATATCTCCTTATTATACCACATGAAATTTAAGCTTGGGCTTGAGATAATAACTTTCACAATCTTGGATTAGCTATCAAAGAAAAACAAAAATAATTAAATCCACAAACAACACTTCAAATTCGATGTTAACATTTTTTTCTGGAACCCCTGAAGCATTTCAAACTCAATGGAATCTGCTGTAAAAGAAGGTCATCAAACAACTGTATGGTCATAAACAAGCTTCAAAGTTTCATGAATTCCTATTCAAATTGATTTCGATAAAGAATTAGTTTGAGCTTGTGACAGACAGGCAAGTAAATGGGCAACATGAAAATAATATGGGTTTGAAATATTAGATTACTTGATAGATTGCTGCATAGTTAGATATATTTGTGCGACATCTAGCAGCAGTCCTTGCAGTTCTCATTCAACTACCTGCACTCCTGTCCTCCTGGTCGCCTCAGTGGTGTTATATCCTAAAATGTTTAAATTGATATTACTAATTCTTGTCGTGAATACAATTAACAATATAATCTTAAATGTGGTTACCTCATCTTGGGTAAATGTTTTATATATTAATCGTTACTATGACGCCAAGACCATTATCATAATTGTATCTTCTTACGTTTACTCCTGCATGATTAAAATCAGAAATAAAAAAAATGTACAACTGGCTAATTTATTTGGGAGGCCTGAATAATACCACATTATCTTGTTTGGCAATTGGCAAAATTTCCTTAAAAATTACAAAGGAGTAGGGCCACAAAGGGTAAAAAACGGCCCTGTCTCAGAAACTGACGAAATTACTGCAGAATGACCCCTTACTAGGGTACTGTATCAATTGATAACCACCAGGCTTGTAACTCTGTTTGTTTAATTTTACTGAGCGTCAGAAAAGACCATGGTGAAATCCTATTTTAACAATTTGTGCGTAACGTCAAACTGATTTTACTTGACGTTCTTATACTAATATAATCATTTTACCACAAGAATTGTTTTGCAAAGTATTTCTTGAACTCCATACACATAGTTCCTTCTTTATATATATATTTATTTACAGAAACTTACTAAAAGACAGACTAAAGTGACAAACAATGCTCCAACTACATTAAGTACAATTGCACTCGTTTTCGGCTTTGATATTCACGAAATAGAAATTGCAGACAAACAAAATTCCATAGCATAGATTAAATTCAAAGTTATAAATAGTTTCCAAACATATTAGAGCATATTAGTCTAATATTTAGCAGAAGGCACATTCAAAGAAAGCTGTAAAATATCTTAGCGAGCGGAGTATAGACGATTTAAAATCTTTAATAAAAGTTTTACGATAGTTGTCTCATTGGTAATCATGCCCTGCCATCTCTTACATTAGTATGAATAGAAAACCCGTGAATACGCTGAAACTGAAAAGAGTTTATTTCCTGGAAAAATAAAGAATGAAAGCAATTCGTATAGACATTACATATAATTCCATATGATATAATCATATAACACATAATACACAAATGTACCACACTTGCACCCATAAACACCACGCTCGTTCTGGCAGATTTACCTGGCGACTCTAAAATCAACATTCAGAATAAAATGTATGATCGATAGTTTCATTTTAAAACTGCTATTTATACACGAACGACTACTGACACCTAAAAAATATTTATAATTTATGCTGTCTCTATAATTGTACCTTAAGTGCGTAAAAATATGTACAACTCTTAAATTAATAAGAATATATTTCAATTGTTCAGTGGATACGTTTAATATTTTCCCCAAGGTTTTTATCTTGTAATTGTTCTTAAAAAAATATTTAAAAATTAAAATTGACAAAATTCTCACTTCTAGTTGTCAAAAGCGGATAAGTTTATTTTTCGGCTTTACTTGTTTTAACTATAGAGTTGATGATAATGTAAGCTAGGTCAATTAAAGTTATGTATTAATCAAAACTATGAATAAGTACAATCAATATACATAATCTATTATTTTATTCTATAGTTTGTCTTCTTGAAAATGCCTGATGAATATGTTATATTCAACAATAAAATACTTTAGAATTTTTGAAAAACCTTGCTTACTTGAAAATTAAAAATCCAGTACAATGTGTTCAAATAGTGTGTGCGGAATACTAAGATAAAGTCAAGGAGACAGAGACCTAACAAGGATTGATACAGTATTCTATTCTTCAATGACACTCTCCTCTCTGTCACTTTCGTCTACGGCTTGTGGAATAGATGCTGCATCTTCTAGATATGCTCCCCAATTCTGGACTCCATAAGATATATCCTGATTATGCCTTGCATAACCAAGATACCAGAGTATTGAGGCAATATGGGCACATACTCCAACGACACGAGCTCCTGCTCTGCATTTACAGTACCATGCAGTAATTTCAGCAGATGTGTATTCTATCCACAAGATGTAGGTTTTTGAAGAAACATGACGGCTCTGAAGTTTCACACGTATCAAATGGTCATCCTCTTTATGAACAAGAATTTGACAATTGCCTTCTAGATGTTCCTGAATGTAACTAGTGCTAAGCTTTATTTGATAGACACCGCACGTTATGTTTCTAAGATCTTCTTCATCAAGAAGTGGAAAATCATCTAAAATATTATCAGGCTCTTTCCAAATTGTTTTACGCCTCTCCAAATTTTCTTCTTCTACCCTCTGTTTCAGTGTATTTACTCTTTTAGACAGATAGAGCATTTTTGCTGCCAATGCTTCTTCATTATCACATCCTTTTTAAGCAAGAAAATTTCAATCATTATACTAGTACATGTATATAGTTTTATAACAATGTTTTAATCAAATATAACAAAAACGGTGATGTGATTTCCAATGAGACAACTTTTTACAAGTTTACCAAATAAAAAATATACCACAGTATGGAGCATTGTCTCATTGGCACTCATACCACATCTTCCTATATCTATATACAAAAGAACAATAGTTTTATATTATCATGTGGTATTATTTTTCATTTGTCTTATAAATTTTGTTTAAATTGCTTGTTTGTTTAATTTGCTATCTATTGAATAGTTAGGGAAAAGTGATTATTACTTTTAAGAGAAGGATTTTTTTACATACATTTTCATAAAAATATTTTTTTTTAACTAATTGGAATAAGGCAGCTCTCTCAGTGTGAATTTCCTAGTGAAAAAAATGTCTTTAAAATATCGCAAATTCTTTTTGATCACTATTTATGATTTGATTATATACATATACATTACTAATCACAGTTACCACTACGAGCTATCTTAATAGTAAGAGTGTTTACCTGGAGACAACGGCGGCAAATATTTATTTGATATTCCACATACAATGCAAACATAATCTCCGATATATGGAACTTGTTTATTTGGTAAAACATGGCTCAGATACTTCCATCTCTTGATTCTTGCATTAGCAGACTCTACTACCCATCGGACCTAGAATGAGAAAAAGAGTAATTTAGAGCTATTTTTCTAAAGCATGTAAAGTAAAGGTTTGGTTAGCTTGCTTGCTTTGTTTATATAGCTATTTGCTCAAACATTGTAATAAAGTTTAACTATTGCAATTAAAAGATAGGTAGGGTTTCAGCTAATATAATGCTATTGGTCACTTGAAATTGGATGCTTCAGCAAACATTTATAAAAAAAAAAGCAAGAAAGCCAACCAAACCTTTTCACTACATGCATTGAGAAAACAGCTCTAAACAAAATGTCTGAAATTCATTACTGGTTGCAAATAAAACTCTGTATGGCAATATTAATTATGTTATATAAATGCATATGGTCACTTTTGCGAAATGTAACAGCAATACCATTACGTGTGCAGAATGAACAACATTTATGGAAGGTGAGCTTTTTTTTTTGTTTAATTGATGTTTATGAGTAAAAAAACCTGTTAATACTGAAAAACAAAAATTATGCAGTTCTATAAGTTACTTTTCTTTATTTTTATTAGTGTCACAATATTCATACGGTAGTTTTAACAGTAAATATAAGCATATTTCAGTTGGGTGTGCTTTGTTCGAATAAGAAAATAAAAATATCTTAGCATGATACTATATAAAGTGACGCAGTTTCAAAATTAGTTTTGAGAATTATACTACACTATATGCATATATTTTGGTTGTAGGGGTACAAACCTTAGTAACTAATCTGCTTGCATTGGCTTCATCTGTTGTCATCTGTTTTTGACCTTTCGTTAAAAAACTTGGCATCTGTGACTTTATCCCCAAATCATCAAGAAGCTCCAATGAGTCCCTGAATCCTCTATCAACTACAAACACATCATTGTCTTGCACCCATTCTTTGATATCTTCTACATTTGTGTTTAACATATGTTTGAGGATTGCCGCATCATTATTTTTGCAGTCGGCAAAGTATGGTCCCAAAACAGTCACAAAGTACCCTGTAGTAGTAACAACTACCATTGGTTTAACCAGCGGTCGTCCCTTATGTAAGCTATATGACCTTCTTTGAAAATGAAAGTTTCCACTTTTCTGGATATAGATGTACGTGCCATCCAGCACTAATATAGCCTGTGTGTTTGTTCCATCCCCAAATAAAGTCTGAGCTAGTGGTCGTGTGTGCTGATTAACGACATCATCATGGCTGATGTGTTTAAAACCCAAATTTTGAGGTACGAAATTCTGAACTAAAGCTTGTCTGACACATGAAATGGCTCGGCGTAAACTTGATCTTGATATGTTGAAAATTGTAGATAGCACTTTATTTGAAATTCCCGACTTTAATTTAAAAAGGAAAATTCCAAGAGAAGTTCTGGTGCTTCGTGTAGGTGTATTTCTTACTAAAGTTTTGATGTAGGAATGAAGATCATTGAAGTTGTCCTTATTTATACCGGTTAAATTGATAAAGTCAGAGTCAGATAAAACTTTATCTGTATCAAAGTCAATTCTTGATTGTTCATTTTGTAAGGCTGTGTATCTTAACTTCTTCAAAAGATCCATAATTGTAGATCTGTTAAGGATGACATTATCATTTGTACAGTTTATTTTACTAATTGCATCTTCTGTAAAAGTATCTTCTGTCAAATGTCCCGGACAACAACGACATCCTGCAGGAATTATAACCTCTTTTTTAAGAAAGGTAGAAAATCTTGCTTGCGACGGAACAACAATTAGCTTTGGTCCAGGCTTTTTGCATATGAAACAGTATGAATGGCTTTTTGATGTAGAAGGTATTGAAAGAGATACTGATGGTGGACTAGATAAAACTGTAGATCTACGTTTTGCTGGTGGAACATAATCTTCATCGTCAGATAATAAATGTTGTACAACAGGAGATGGTCTGGTTTCCTTAACATAGTATTTGTGTCTACATGTATTGCATATCTTATCTTCTTGTTTATGTGTAATCAAAAAATTCTTCTTCAAATACTTTGCTACAGATTTATTGATTGATCTTCTTTCGTGTGGTTTAGTCCTTTTGTTGCATAGAACGCAAGGGTGAGACTTTGGACCGCTTCCAGGCATTCTGAAGTGAAATAAAGAAATTAATATAAATACAAGAACCACGATTCCAGTTTAGAGCCGGAGATTTGATGCATGTGATAATGAACAGCAACCCATCACAACGAAACAAAGCAACAAATCAAACATCTTATTAATTATTGTGTATAAAAATGCGTGTTCAGGGATGAAATTTGAACTGACAATATGAAATAAAATATGTAGTTTTTAGTCCTAACTCACTGACCTACTACACTACAAACAGTAACCATATGCATTAACCATATTTTGATCATATCATATTTGATCACTTATGGGAGACTGAATTACAAATGTAGTATGCAGGTATCTTAGCTTGTTTTATTTCTATTACACATCAGAAAGGAAATTTCTATATTTATATATAAATGATTCGTTGGATAACCATATCTTCTTTAAAAAAAATCAAAGGCCAAAAATAAACGTTTCAGAAAAATGTTATCAATTAATCAGTAAATCATGAAAAAAAGTATATCAGTGAATCAATTCAAACAATCACCAGAATGATAGTAGCGCATTATATGTAGGTTTAATAATATTAAAAAAAAAATAATAAAAAAAAAAAAAAAAAAATTGCAGCCGCGAACCCTTTCTGTTTAATGTATAACATCTCCAGCCTAACGCTGTAACCACTACTCCACGTCGTCAAACGTATTTAAGAAGGTAAATAAGTGGTATATAAATTAAACTTGGTACTGAAGCTAGTCGTCTGCTTTTGTTTGACATTTCCTTTTTTGTGTTTAATAATATGAGTAAAGATGTATTACTGCTTTAGTGTAGTGAATAAATCTATTTTTAAGACGGTTTTCGTAAAATAAATTCGCCTTTAATCGAAAGTTGCCCATTTTTTTTTTCATAACAAAGCTGACCAAGCCGGGCTTAAAAAATACATTTCAAAATCCTTTTCAAGTATACAATAACGTTAGAATTAAGTCCCAATTAATTTATTATTTACTAGTTATTTTTATTTTCCATTAATTTGTCCTGTTTGAATAAAAACAGTTGTTACTACGGGGAAAAAAACTCTGTCGGCAGTTGACAAATCTACGGAACTTTTTATTCCACTTTTTGCTATTTATTTTAAATCCGTAAATTAATTTTGACTTACCTTAATACGTAATCTCCAAGAAAAGCATACTTCAGTTGCACGATTTACATAATGGTTTACAGTCTATGTCAGAGAAAGTAAAAAAAAATATCGAATATGTCACCGTCCGGCAAATGCCTGTACATCCATGTTTCTGCTTGGAAGAAGTGCAAAAAACATGCGCAATGTAATTTCAAAACACACACAAGAAAAACAGAAATATGATGAAATTTATTCAAAATATTATAAAAAGCTGAACTATATACATTGTTTCTATTTTAATGTAAGTTCGTGGTAAATGTATTAGACATTTCGCCACATAATCTATCGTACCTCAGAAATGACAGTGTCGAATCCGGATTTGCTTGTTTGCAAAAGTTTATTTTTCGATGTGGCCGCAGGCCTCGACCACGCTAAATATTGTTGCAAACGATTTCAAATTGTCAAACAATGAAAATGAGATAAGAATTACTTTGGTCGAGGCCTGCGGCCAATGCGAAATTGGACAAAGAAGTGTGAAATTCGTCGAGAATTTTGATGTTTTGAGCGTTTCGGTTTGATGTCGGGTGTTACGTCACATTAGTGACGTCATCAAAATAATTTTTTTTCAAATAATAACAAGCAACAATATTGGTAGATATGTTTTAGCTATAAAGGATCAACCTGGTTAATATTTATGTTTTTGTTATTTCATAGGGCCAATATAGGCACTTCGTGGCCATACTCCTTAAAGAGCAGAAACCCAACAACCAGTTGTCTGATTCATCTGAAAGTTTCAGATCTTGACTTGATAAACAATTTAACCCCTATCAAATTAATCTTATACGAATAAAACAGATCCATAACTCCCATTGAACTGCTCTGTTAGGGAAATCTTAACAATAAGAATATGGAATTGAAATAGTTCTGTCAAAAAAGAAATAAAGAGGCTATGTGCATTCAAAAGACTATGGATAGATGACAGACAAAGATAATCCAGTACACCCACCATTCAAGCAATTGGAGTATAATTTCAATTTAATGGTTTATCTCACATTATGACATATCAAAGTACTGAAGTACTGAACATCAGAGGACCTCAAGTTATGTTGAATTATTGATAAATGACAGGTGTTTATATAATACCTGCCAGACAGATATGTCACCTTACAAGAGAGTACACATTATATAACATGCTATCATATCTGAGATACTGACTTGAACTAGGAAACTTAACTTTGAGCCATTGTTCTTAGTAAAGTCTATTCACTGGGACCTTTAATTTCTTGTAGGGGTCAATCAAAGACTTAGTCATGTTGACTCTGCCTCTTGGTGATGGTGTGTTGCAGCCTTCAGGACTTCCTACAATGCAAAAGATAAATATCTTTTCCTCGTTTTCAAACATCAAACAGAATTTGCAGTACAATAAACTGATTTGAACACTCAAACTATTATTGACAATAATTTGAATCAAATCTTCGTTGACATTTAATTTCACGGAATTGTAAAGCATGCAGTGGGCTACAAATCTATTTTCTTATTTAAAAATCTTTATTGCAGTTATCTGAGTGGCATTCAGACCAAATCCCCTGTTTTAATAAGTAAGATAGAACATGCTTACACTTTATTTAATTTGTCTCCCCTTACAACATGTTTTGTTAAATGATAATTTAGTCCAAAGTAATTTGGTTTAATAATTATGAAAAAAATAGTTTTGTTTCTAAGATTTTTTAAATTTTGATTGGGAGTTTGCTTTATAATCAAACTATAATTGCCAGCAGCAAAAGACTATAAAACATTTGCATCTGCTGGCACTAATTTTTATCTTCAAAACATCTGAAGAACAACAAATGAAAATGATGTTGCCTTTATGTTGCAATTTTTAAATAAAGCTGTGGTTAGTTCAAGTTGACTTGATATACAATTGTGAGAACATATAAGAAAATGATATTAATCAAATGACCGATTTTAAGTTACATCATTACAATTATAAAAAAAAAGTTGTCAAATTGACAGTAAAATGTGGGAAAACTATCTATAAAGGTAAC
Source organism: Mytilus edulis (assembly GCA_019925275.1). NCBI lineage: Eukaryota > Metazoa > Mollusca > Bivalvia > Mytilida > Mytilidae > Mytilus > Mytilus edulis. The sequence continues at coordinate 49,449,865 of CM034354.1, forward strand.
ATCCCAATGAATATCCAAAAAGAAGTAAAATTGACCGAAAGAATTGAAATTTTTAAATAAAGCTGTGGTTGGTTCAAGTGTACTTGTTATCAATGTGAGAACATAGGAAAAAAAATGAAATTTTTAAATAAACATATAATAAATTTGGATTTATCTGAAGAAGCAATACATTTCAAAGCCAAAATAATTGCTTCTGCTTCAGCAGTAAAGATGGATGCATCAGATGGTAAACGGAGAGTTGCAGCTTTTTATAAATTAAGAAAACTTGGTGTTAGTGATCTATTTTATAATGTTGTTAAAGATATATATAGTAAAATTTATTGTCAGTGAAAATTGACCCTAATCATGTAACTGACACTTTTTCATCTTTTATAAGAGTGAGACAGGGAGATAATTTAGGTCCCATCTTATACAACATTTTTGTTGATGATATTCCAGAAATATTTGATGAGGATTGCTTTCCAGTTAAACTAAATAATACAAAACTTAATTGTCTGATGTATGCAGATGATCTAATTTTGCTTTCTGAAACTTCTAGGGGTCTACAAGAATGTCTTGATAAACTACAGATCTATTGCAATAATTGGGGACTGGAAGTTAATATTACTAAATCCAAAGTCATGATTTTTAGCAATTCTGGTAGACTTCTTTCTACTCAATTTCATTTAAATAATACCCCCTAACGAACACAAAAAATTATACCTACTTGGGTGTCAAACTTAATATTAATGGCAAATTTACAGATGCCCAACATGAAATGTATAATAAAGGGTTAAAGGCCTTATTTAAACTAAAAAAATGTTTCTGGCCTTATTTAAACTAAAAAAAATGTTTCTCAGGTCATAAACCAAAAATAAAAACTCTCATTCATGTTTTGACCTCTTTATTTGCTTCTTTGAAATCAAGAGTATTCTAAAAAGACCAAAAGCCCATTTATGGGCATTATGTTTTCTGGTCTGTTCGTTCGTCTGTACGTTCCTGCGTCCGTTCGACCCGCTTCAGGTTCAAGTTTTTTGTCGAGGTAGTTTTTGATGAAGTTGAAGTCCAATCAATTTGAAACTTAGTAAACATGTCCCCTATGATATGATCTTTCTAATTTTAATGCCAAAATAGAGATTTTATCACATTTTCATGGTCCACTGAACATAGAAAATGATAGTGCAGATATGGGGGCGGGGGGCACCCGTGTACTTGTTTCTTATCTTGTATGATACTGCTGAAATTTTCTTTTCAATCGTGTACGGACCTGTCCACCGAAGGCCACACTCAACATTAGGGGTTACTACCTCCAAACAAAATCGCCTTCTACTAATCTACGGGGTTTTACTAAAATAGATCTAAATCGTATTTATTATGACAGGAAAATTACAAATGTTGGTACACATTTGTAATATCTAGATTATTATTCTTCCTCGGATTTACACATCGCCATCATCGTCGATGTTGAGAATCGTTTGATTTATGTCTATTTACATGCAAGATGGTATTTCTCTACAACAACTGCCTTTATCCATCCTGACCGAAACGTCTTATCACATTTAAACCCTTTCCTTCACATATTTTGTTTGAAGCATATGAAGCAGGATCTGTCTATCCTCCTGGAGCACCTTGGTTAACCCAGTTTTTGGTTGGGAAAACTAGTTTCTGTGTTGTGTTTTATTATTTGTCTGTATGTCATTTTCTTTTTTTAGTAATATCGTTATACTCAAGAAAGAACTTAATTGTACAGTACTCCCATACAATAAATCGTTCATCTTTTACTGTAACTATATGTTCCTGTTCATATGAACCCGTGTATTTTTTCGTTGGATTTAGTTTGTTTAGAAAATGTTCAAGAATATAACAGAACAATTGAATAAGCAGGGTCCATAGGCAAGCTGCAGCTCAGGATTCAGGTCTTACAGGGTTGAAAGATATGTGTAGTAAATGCCAATATCTACCTCTTAAACATGATGGGGTATTTAGCAAAGGGCTAGAGATGGCTTTGGAAAAGCGCAAAGAACAAAAAGAACAACTCTCTGACTTTTTACCAGACTTCAGTAGAAAGAGGAAGTTTGAAAATAATGCTCGGGAAAAGGAATACGGTTTCCAGATATTCTAGTGAATCAGGTGGGCATTAAGAACAATAATATCTCGCAATTGTAAAAGAGGGTTACAATAAAGCATTCATTCAAAAACCTCTTTGGACGGGGATAAGAAAGACATTGGTAAAAAAAGGTCCATCTAGGAATTATGCAAGAAATAAATTCTTTATTGGAAAAATACGTAACAGAAAAGGTTTATTTTCCGCATTATGTAAAAGGTTTATACAGCACATTATTTATCTCTAGTCCCAAAGTCCTGTGGTAGAGCACATACCAGTGTCTAACCCATAACAACATTTTTGCTCATCCAACATACCAATGGAAGGGGACATACCAGTCTCTAACTAATAACACCAATTTTGCCGAAACATAAATGAAAATACAAAAGTCTTGCTTTGTAGTGTTTTACATAATTCCATAGAATTATCATATCTATTCATATAGCAAGATTTATACTTGTTTATTTGTGGCCATCAGTAACTTGCTTTACCATTTTCGTGATGTCTAGCTTTTGTCCTAAACCTTTTAGAAAACAGGCGTTCTCGAGATCGTTGTTATTGTATCCATCATCCTGTTATCCATGGTGACTATTGTCAATTTCTAGTTTGTTTTCTTTCTATGAATGTGATGGAACAGAACTGTACGAAGTAACTAGTACTCCATTCTTCCATCACTTAAACAAACTAAGGGTTGTCTTCAATACCTACAGGATGAATGTATTATGAAAACGCAGACATAAAGTTCAAGCAAGTCAGAAGTAGCACATCACAACAATTGCCAAGATCTGACCTGACTATTCGATCAAGTTCAAACTATGATGAAACTCTTAAAATGAAAGAAACTTTAGGGGAAGATTGTCATCCATGATTACAAAACTCAATCATAGACAGGGGGAAAAAATATCAAACTTTACTAATATATTTAAGAGAAGTCCGAGTCCGATGTCAGAAGATGTAACTAAAGAAAATGACAATAATATATAAACAACAACAGACTACTAGCAGTTAACTGACATGCCAGCTCCAGACATCAATTAAACTGATTGAAAGATTATGTCTTCATCATATGAATATCAGGCACAATCCCTCCCTATAGGGGTTTAGTATCATACTATCATAAAATATACGAGAGGAACATAACCCGTGTCATGCCAACAACTGGGTTTTATTTAATCAAAGACCGTATAAGTGAATCAATATGTAAGCCAACATAGGCAATCTTTAATTTTTTTATTCCAAGTTTATGGTTAATATGTTTTATGTATTACAATTTACTATTGATGTCAGAGGTGCAACATGTTATTCAGTTTCAATTTAGTCAGCTGACATAACAGAAAATGCAAATCAAGATTCATGCAATCTTTTGATATATACAAGGATGTAGATCACAAGTTATACTGCACAAACGCATGTACAATTTTCGTCCAAGCAATGTCCACTTTTTTACTTCCAAGGGTGTCCCAGTGGATTTATTTGTTTGCCAAGAACAAATTTGGCATGATTCCAAATATGTCTCCTGTTTTAAACATTAATCAATGTATGTCATCTGAACAACACCATCTATCTCCGATAACTCTACAACACTTCTTAAAGTGAATGTAACACCAAGGAATGAAGAGAATGACTTGAACAATCAGTGTTCTGATGCTGAATCTCTTCAGTCGAGAGACACAAACTGTCTCGAATTCCACTTCTTTCCTGTCTGTACTATCAGACAACGGTTTTGAGGGGCGTCTTTTGAATTAATTGATTGATTGTTGGTTGCTTAACGTCCAGTGGCAAATATGTCATGCATATTCAGGACGAGAACAAGTTCACAATAAATACAATAGGTAGGTTGATACAATAGAGGCCATCTGGGATGATCGTCGGGGAATATTGGATAGGGACAGTAATTTTGCCTTCCAACAGGCCACCTACGGACCCCTCAAAGAGTTGTTGCAAGGGTTCTTAACGTGCAAAGAACGTTGCACTCTCTTTACACGAGGCATCGGATTTAACGTCCCCCTTCTGACCGGACGTGACTGCGAACTTGATACATACCGCACAGCCAAACGGACGCCCCACTTCGGCAAGCGTTTTACTGCCGGTCTGGAGAAGACCAAGTGACCATATTTCGCGATATATATATATATAGCTACATCATTTACTGGGAAAATGAGGCACTGAAGTTTGAAGTACATTAGGTTACTTTTCTTTTTGTGTTTTTAGACATGACTTAAATACATGCAACAACATTTTAATTCCTGCATGATTAAACAAAGCTGGTTTTTTTTAAATTAAAATTAAGACTAATATCCTTTTTTCTCTTATTTTTAGCTGATGGATTTATTCATTTCCTGACCTGGTCGATTATATTCACATAAATGAGTGTTTCAATTGATCTTTGTACCGAAGTGGGGTGTCCGTCTGGCTGTGCAGTGACGTCCGGTCAGAATGGGGACGTTAAATCCGATGTCTCGTGTAAAGATAGTGCCACGCCCTTTGCACGTTAAAAACCCTTGCAACAACTCTTTTGAGGGTCCGTAGGTGGCCTGTTGCAAGGCAAAATTTCTGTCCCTATCCAATGAGCTCTCATGTAACAGTGGCAATCCAAATTTTCCCGACCAACATCCCAGATGGCCTCTATTGTGACAAGACCTACGTATTGTATTTATCGTGAACTTGTTCTCGTCCTGAATATATTATTACAAAATCATTAATCGTCTTCTCAGTAGTCACACAAAGGAAAGGCCGGTTAAACGTTATATATTTGGTTAAATCGGCTTATAATTACACTAGAAGTCTTGTTAGAATTTTAACAATTGGTTAGCAAATATATTTTTGTACCCACTGATATATTCCCTTGATCAGCGAAAAGGTGGGTTCCCAAAAATATAAAATTACCAACCGAATCAAATCAAGTATACTGAAACAAAGTTAACTGATGTAGATCTTCTGTGTATGTACTTCTATTCTTCAAAATAACTAGTCATCATTTGCCATGTGACAAGTCTTTTTCTGCAGAGTTGTTTTAATCACGGAAAGTTACAGTTTATATAGAAAAAGCTACTGAAAAATACCAGTTTGGAACATCATGATTTATTTTCTTGCACGAGTCAATTTATAGTTAGTGAAGTATAAATACTTAAATTATTAACTGTTTTCATCCACATTAAAATTTCAAAGTTTATGTTTTTTGGGTGATTTTAGGCAATAGCAGAGGGTCAAGAACATTCGTTAAATTCACAGATGGCCATTCTATATATGTAGAGGCATAGTGGCTGGCCAACATACAGTGTTAGTTCAGGGATGAAACAAAACCGCACTGTTTGAATCTGGTCATGAATGGGTTTTATAAACCATGTGAAATTTAATATAATTTTATGAAATTTATGTAATAGTGCAGTGCATGATGAACACGTTGCTCTTCTGTAATAATTTTTTGTATAGAATTTAAGTAGGTGTTCATATTTTCCTGCAAAAATAGTTTCATCATCCCTAGAGACACGACAGAGTTATCGTTCATTGAGATTGCAAATGTTCTTGACATCTGCTTCAGCATGTGTGTGCATATATATATCAATGATTTTTCACTTATATTTGTCTATACGTATAACAAAACATTTTAATATTATTAATTTATCTTCTTTAAAAAGTATTTGATGAGTATTCATTGAAGAAATGAATTTTTAACTAGCAATAAGGAATGTTAGTTTGCACTTGATGATGTCTACGTATTCATCATGTTTATAGGTCGGTTAAAAACCCATAAAGAAAATGACATGATGAAAATCTAGGTGATAGCAATTCACCGGAATGCCCTCATGGTCATCCACTTTAAAAAAAAATACCACTACTTGTAGAATGAAATAATTTGCCAAAGCTAATATTGACTCTCAATGCGACCTTGCAAGGACTGAACACCCAGTCAAGGTTGTTAAACACTCAGTAGACTCTCAAATGCCTAGCAAAAATCATACCATGCTTTATGATTTAGCCCAAATTTCTAGTATTCAATTGAAATTGCTGCGAAAAACAAAACCCTTGATTCTTTAAAACAAGTCAAGAATACAGTTTACTATAACAGAAGTGTTAGTTTTGTGAGGGGATATTGGTTAACTTTAAGATATTTAATGATCTCCTATAAAGAGGACTTTAACATTTCAAATTTCCTAATTTATGTTTTTTTCTCTTGTAGGGTGAGCTGTTCCTGGTCAAATGGGAAAACTTTCCCAAGTATGATTCCACATGGGAACCAGCCAAACATATACCAACCAGCACATGTGATAGACGATTTTCATCAACCAGAGGTATCAGAAGAGTGCTTATTAGCATATTCTGATATCCTAGAAGCTATTCAATCACGCCTCTCATCAACCAACAACAGAATATCCATTCCGTTTCCAACAAAATTGTTCAAATTTCTATTTGGTGCTGACAACAGTCAGCTTGTTAACAAAGATGACTTCAAAGGCCCACCTTTGTCTCCACATTGGTTTGTGAAATTGAATGTTCATGGTCAAGGGACCAAACTGGAATTTCCAGTACAAGTGAAATCAGTGGTTAGTCAGAAAAAAGTTTATTTGCCAAACAATAAGTCTGTACAGAAATCTATTCCTACCGAAAAATTGATTATTGTGTCAACAACTGTTTGTTGCCTGGAGAACATTAATATGTGAATTTTATAAGAATTAGAAGAACTTCTACGGCAGCAATAACATTAGTTTCCTTCTCAATGAATATTATGGTTTATGACACTATGTTTATACCTGTATATATTGTTTTGTACATATATTATACTTTTTAATTCAATAATACTTATAGATGGAAGCTTATCCATGTATATTGATATTATATTGTATATATTTTAAAGCCATCATGTCTGACATTCTGTCACCTACTGACAGTCTAAAATATCAGGACAGAATTAAACTGTCTACACAGCATAGTCCTTGTTTTATAAACAGAAAGTCTGTAGATAAGACAGAAGTTGCACTTACTCTGCATATTTCAAGTAAATTTTTACGTTCCATTGAACAATGTCCAATTGATACTGGTTTGACCTTTGTAAATATATGTAACACTCAATTTTCTTTTATGCAATTGAAACAATGTGATAGACTTGAGTCTAGGTTGAGAACTCTGTGTTCAGAAATAACTCATGTGTACATGCACAAGTACAAAGGTGGAAGAAAATGACAAGAATTTAATGATAAATTTCATAATTTAGCAGTCTTTAAAAACGAATTAACAGATGTATGTAAAAACTATGAGTTTTAAGTTAAAACATTTTGAAAAAGATAAATTAGAGTTGGAAAAGAAGTGTAAAGATATCTTTCAACTTTTGATAAATGAAAAAGGTGAAAATTTAGAAATAATTGATGAGAATAAAAGTTTAAAACAAGAAAATGAATGTTTAAAAGCAAGAAATGAAAGTTTATTAAACTGCAGATAATTTATTCATAAAGGAAAATTGTGGTAAAAAATTTAAACAAAGACAAAAGCTGAGAAAGATTAAACTGTTAGAAACTTATGCTCAAAAAGCTCTTTCTTTTACTGAAACTTTTGGACAAAAACCTATTTAAGTAGATTGTAAATCTGAATCTGGATTTAAAGTTTCATTTAAACTTGGAGAAAATAATGAACCTAAATATAGTTCTGAAAAGATTGAAGCTGAAGATAAAGAAGCCTTAAAACAGATACTTTTCTTCTTGATAAATTTTGCATATCTGATGCAGCTTTTCATGAACTCTCCATGCTTGTAGATGATATGCCAAGAAAATACATGATTGTTCAGTGTAGAGATGACATAAATAAAATATATCATATTGAAAGGTTACCAGGTAAATTCAAACATAAATACTTCTAAAATATAAACATGCATACAGCTAATATTATTAAGTTGTTATCGGTTTAAATTGAATTATGTGCTCTTCTAAAATTTTCCAGGATATCGCATCAAATATGTGTTAGATTGGTTTAGATACCTCATTGTTGAAGAAAATCTATACATGGGTTTCAGAGTATCCAGTATAAAATGCATTTTTTTGCTTTTGAAGAAAATATGACTGATACAAGAAAATGTTTATGAACACTGAATACATGTGTCAGGTAGCTTGTCTTCCTGGGGACTGTTTCCTTGTGAACTAGCATATTAAAATCCAGCTCAGCGTGTCGGTCTAGCTAGAACAAAGCAGAGTTAATTGTTTTAATACATATATTCATATTTAAGTTTAGGAAATGTGTCATTATACTTGAAAAATAAAGATTTATTTAATTTAAATCGTTCAAAAGAAAGATTTCTTGGCACCATTAAGTCATTTAAGAGCCAAGCCACTTTCACATCTTGTTTTTGCAACAATTATTTTATCGTCTCTTGATATTATTTGATACATTTTGTTCACAAAGTTGGTTTATATACAATAGTTCAAGAAAAATACAAAATATTTTTTGTATAAATAAGCGTGTTTTATTCAAAGAAAATAATCAGAAAAAAATGATTTTGACTTTTTGACCTGTGACTTTCTATCCTATATTCTATTTTGACTGTTTGTGAAAATGACTCATAACTGGATCTCTTCATACTATAAACGACAAGTTTATTTGCCATTACCGATTGAAAAGTATAACTTTGTTAACAACATTTTTTATGAAAATATCAAAGATGCCCAAAAATTGTTAAAAAAACCAAAATGTCAAAGTGGCATGGCACTTAAATGTCTTCATGGTGCCAAGAAATATGATTAAAATTAAATAAATGTACATTTTTCAAGTATAATGACACATTTCCTAAACTTAAATATGAATATATGTATTAAAAAGTAAAGATTTCTAGATATTTCTCTTATATATTCAACAATTGTCAACACATTATTAGTGACTTTTTGTGCTACCAAATTTGTGACTTTATGTCATGTGACTTTTTGTCCTGTGACTTTCTGTCCGTTTACCGTCTGTGGCACCTATTGTAGTCCTGGTCTGGAGGCTCATTAATCATGTCATTCCTGTATCTCATTTCAACATCCACAATCAAAGAGTCCAATACAACACTGTGAAAATGTATACGTGGTAATTATATACATACTTGTTAGATTTTAAACTTGCATTTGGGAAAGTAATATAATTTGAATTTAAATTCCTTTTCAAAAATGTATGTAATGTTGTAAATGTAAAATTTCTGTATCATGGTGAAGAAATTGGACCCCTTTTGTAGCCTCTTTTTATGCTTTAATACTGTGGTTCCCATCTACTATATATACCTCATATTCAGAAAAGTTTTATTCTTTGTAACATAATTGATCTGTGTCAATAAGGCCAATTATAGTTGGAGCATTATCAACACCTACTTTGAACCTTTTTGGTGTCTATGAATTTGAACCCTATTGGCTTTAAACTGATGCTTTTAATCAACTATCTTCTGTTCAACCTTGCAGAATCATCAGTTGAGCTTTCGTCCTTTGATTCTTGAGAACTATTGTCCTCAGCATGTTGAACATCCAAATGTTTTTATACTGCTAGTTCTTCGTTCTGGTAAAATTTGTGACAGTTGTGTAACAAAAGGGTTGTTTTCATTTGAAATGTTATTACGTCCGGTCAGAATGGGGACGTTAAATCTGATGCCTCGTGTAAAGAGAGTACCACGCTCTTTGCACTTTAAGAACCCTTTCAACAACTCTTTGAGGGGTCCGTAGGTGGTCTGTAGCAAGGCAAAATTTCTGTTCCTATAGACATTATATTGAAGGGATTGTACGGGTGATCTTAATTTTGACAATTCCACTCAGTATAAGATTGTCATTACTGGACGTGTTTTCATTATAATTGTTTGTGTTTGGTAAATCATGGGATTGCTTATCCCCATCAACACGTGCGTTTTGCAGTCGCAATGCATTATGGCATACCACGCTACCATTTATGGGTTCCTCATCACGTGTGTCTTCGCCTCGTATTTCCTCTTTACGTACGTGTTTAATGAGATACCTTCACTATCGGAATTCTCGTACGTTTCAAAATTCGTACTAATGTCAAATATTTTGCATTGATAGTACAGAAGAAGGTAAATGATATCGGATATATCCCCTTCCCTTCCATGAATGTGACCCACCGAATTGAGACTATTTACGGGATTTGCAATTACAAAAGCACCTTATTGTATACATCTACTTCTGTCTCCATACATTTTTCGTTTGCTAACTGATATGGGCACATTGTCGTTTTCTGGTGGAAGTATATTATTGCATCCTTATGTAAAACAAAGGTACAATATAACTTTAATAAGTATAATGTTTTCAATTTGAATGTTCAGTTATTTTCTAGACTTCTTTTGCACCTTATTATATATATCTACTTCTGTCTCCATACATTTTTCGTTTGCTAACTCATATGGGCACATTGTCGTCTTCTGGTGGAAGTATATTATTGCCTCCTTATGTAAAACAAAGGTCAGATAGTGATCAGCAATACTAAAACTTCAGCAGTTTAAATCTGATTAATCTGTTTTTAACTGAATGCAAAAGTTCTTCTTTAAACTTTCTTTAATTCCTAGGCAAGTATTCTGATAGCAGCCATACTATTACAGGTCCTTAACTTTCATTTAACAGCACTTTCCAGTTTTTTTGTAACCCTAAATTGAGAATAGTCATCACCCTTTCTGCAGGATTTGTCCAACTTGAAATGTTCTTTCACCACAGGCACTCAACAATATTGTTCTTGTCCACATTATGAATTTAGTCTGCCTCAAAATAGTGATCTAGTCTTTCTGTATACTCTATTCAATCTCTTTTGTCGTTGGGGATATTTCGTTTTAAGACAAAAGAGGGACGAAAGATACTAAAGGGACAGTCAAACTCATCAATCTTAAATAGACTGACTGACAACAACATTGCTAAAAATGCAAAAAAAACAAACAATATACACATGATACAACATAGAAAACTAAAGAATAAACAACGCGAACCCCACCAAAAACTAGTGGTGATCTCAGGTGCTCCGAAAGTGTAAGCAGATCCTTCTCCACATGTGGCACCTGTCGTGTTGCTTATGTGATAACAAATCCGGTAAATAGTCTAATTCGGTGGGTCACATTCATGAAAGGGACAAAAAGTCACAAATAATGTGTTGGCTATTGTTTGAATGAATTAAAGAAAGATCTTGAAATATTTATTTTTAACGTAAGGAAATTGTTCATAAGCCTTGAGTAATGAACACTTATTAAATTTTAATCCTGCAAAAGGATGTATGTATTGTCACCATGAAGCCATTTAAGTACCTAGCCACTATGACACTGTGTTTTCATAACAATTATTTGATAATTATTGATATTCACTGAAGTTTAAATTGGACTATTCCAGAAATATTCCCCTATGGAAGACATTGGAATTCCAGAATTGTTTTCTAGATTTTTTTCTAAACTTCCAGACAAATTTCAAAACTTCTTGTATATTGGTGCACAAGAAATAACATGAATTTTCCAAAGGGTAGAGTAATTTCCTAATAATTTTTACCGGTAGTCGTTAAGAATTTCCAGAACAGAAATACTTTGCAACCCATTATTTTCTACATTTCTAGACTTCAAAATGATGGGTGAGGGGCCAAAAATTTATACAGCGATAGTATACATGTAGTTTTTAAACCCCCAAGGGTGACTGGGGTATAGAAATATGGTCACTTGGTCTTCTCCCGACCGACAGTAAAACGCTTGCCGAAGTGGGTTGTCCGTTTGGCTGTGCGGGATGTATCAAGTTCGCAGTCACGCCCGGTAAGAATGGGGACGTTAAATCCGATGTCTCGTGTAAAGAGAGTGCAACGCTCTCTGCACGTTAAGAACCATTGCAACAACTCATTGAGGGGTCCGTAGATGGCCTGTTGCAAGGCAAAATATCCGCTCCATCCAATAAACCCTCATTTCCCAATGGCAGTCCAAATTTCCCCGACCATCAACCCAGATGGCCTCTATTGTGACAAAACCTACCTATTGTATTTATTGTGAACTTGTTCTCCTTCTGAATATGCATGGAATATTTGCCACTGGACGTTAAGCAACCAACAATCAATCAATATATAGTTACACCTAAAAGTGCACTTACCGGTACATGAATCCTCAACTTCAACTGTGTGATTGTTTTTTCACAGCTTTTTTTTTATTTCCGTCAAAAGTTTCATTTTTGACATAAATTCCTTCATATCAACAGCTCAACAAGCAGCTGCTATTTTCTGAACAACATAGAATGCCTTCTTATATTTTTGATTCTCTGATAATAATGTGGTATTTCTTGGATCTACAACCTTTGATGCATTGCTAACTTTGTTCGAACTGTTACAAAATGTCTTACTTGGAGCAACCACCTGTGATGCACTGCTAACTTTGTTCGAACTGTTACAAAATGTCTTGCTTTGAGAAACCACCTGTGATGCATTGCTAACTTTGTTCAAACTGTTACAAAATGTCTTACTTGGAGAAACCACCTGTGATGCATTGCTAACTTTGTTCGAACTGTTACAAAATGTCTTACTTGGAGAAACCATTGGACTGAAAAGTCTTGTATTTTCCCTATAATAAGAACGAGTCCATCTGCTAACACATAACTCAGTGCCAAATAAATCAATACTTATTAGCAACCTTTTTTAATTTACATTCACTTGTCAATCAAAAAAATTAATTCAACTCTTACGAACTGAAACAACCACAGCTCGAATACTATTTTAATATTTGAGTAACCTGTATTTATGTACCCCATCATTGCAAAATGCAAACTGTTTACTTTTTCTGACCAAAAACCAGAATGTTTCCAAAAGGACACATTGTTGGGAAAATAAAAATGGAACCCAACAACCAAATTTTCCAACATTCTAATTCCACTCATGTCAAACATTACTTAACCTGACTAAGGAATAAAAATGTTTCATTTCTGGTGATATTTTACTATATTCTAGATAATCACTAGTACTGACTGGATAAATTTATAGAATTGCTTGCATCATTCCTACACTAGTTTTGTGTTTCGGCGGTATTTTTATAATTATAAATTGGGTTTTAGATACAGGCCCGCCATCATCAGGGATTTCCTAATTTCGAATTCTAGTTGATGTTAGCAGATGTGCTAAATTTGTGTGCTTTTAACATGCTATATAAGTGGTTTCTGTGCGTCTAAGAAACAGTTTGAATGAAAATTTAATAGGTATGATTAAAAGGAGACTACTTGACAGTGATACTTTTAATTACCAAATAAATGGTAATAGAATAATGGATCAGTACCTATGCACACACTTCTACAAATTCATAAATTGAATCAATCTGGCATATCTGATATAAAATGCAATGGGTTTAATATTAGTAACATAGTGCCACCTGGTTGATCAATTATTTTCAGATCGGCTCGATTACAGAATATATAAGCCGGTATGTCGATTATTTTGCAAAAACAACAACAATACATAGAAGACATATCAGATTTTATACCCAAATTGGAATTGCCTAGGATGATTATGAAAAATCACAATACAAAACAAAATAGCTACCTAGAGGATCTACTACACTTCCTTAGATCTGTCCTCGTAAACAATACCTTTTATTTTAATGGAATCCTATATCAAAAATGTATTGGTGCAGCTATCGGGGCGTGCTGTTCACCAGAGTAACATCTAAATGAACAAAGTAAAATCACAAAAATACTAAACTCGGAGGATAATCCAATAGGAAAGTCCATAATCACATGGCAATCGAATCGGCAAGTTCATTATCACATGGTAAAATCAAATGCCTTTTCTCAGGCGATTTTTCAATAACTCAAAAATTAACATTAAATGTTGGTCTTATATAATGTAAGCAAAACTGCTAAAATAAAAAACACAATAACTTCTGAATTTACAGTTATACCTCTTGACGAGATTGTAGCCAGGGGAACATGTCTATAAGTTGCTCGACTCGCACCTTATCCTCAACTATTTGTTTCCTTCTGTAGGAGAATGTTGGATCCATTTTACAGTTGATGGTGCTAATATGAATGTCTGAAATTGTCTTTTTATTTTCCCTTTTCAACCAGTCTTATACGGGCTTGCTAGGATATTGTGGTTCATCTTCACTTTTTAGCTCACCTGGCCCGAAGGGCCAAGTGAGCTTTTCCCATCAATTTGCGTCCGTCGTCGTTAACTTTTACAAAAATCTTCTCCTCTGAAACAACTGGGCCAAATTTAACCAAACTTGGCCACAATCATCATTAGGGTATCTAGTTTAAAGAAATGTGTCCGATGACCCGGTCAACCAACCAAGATGGCCGCCACGGCTAAAAATAGAACATGGGGGTAAAATGCAGTTTTTGGCTTATAACTCAAAAACCAAAGCATTTAGAGCAAATCTGGCATGGGGACTCAAATTGTTCATCAGGTCAAGATCTATCTGCCCTGACATGTTCAGTGTAATCAGACAACCTGTTGTTGGGTTGCTGCCCCTGAATTGGTAATTTTAAGGAAATTTTGCTGTTTTTTCTCTCCTTAGCGAATTGTTATTATTCTTTGCTCAACATTTCAACTTTTGTCAAATCATTTTTTTAATGTTTAACACCAAGATCATTTTAAACTCTTAATTAATATCAAAATTCTGACAAATAGAGTCTCACATTTTCAATAACTTATCACAAAATATTATAAAATGTTATTTCAAGGGCATCCCTTATCATGAATAAATTGTTCATTTGTTTATTGATTTGCAGCAGATGAAAGAGCACTGATGGTATATAATATAGCTGCTCTGAGCTTTTGTCCCTTTACTTTATAACATAGTGAAATATCATCTATCTGTGTAAGAACCTTCACTGGTTAGTGAATAAAATGGAAATGATTATTGAGTAATTATATGATAGCTAATGCTCATTAAAATTAATAGAGAATATAGTATGAATAAAAAAAATAACATTTAATATCTTAACTTAGGGCATAAACAATTATTTGGTCTCTGTGTATATCTTTATTCTATCAAAACCTTTGCAATTACAATGGTATACATTTGTTTCTTTTTCCTGACATCTCTTTGCACATCATAATATAGATCCAAGATCTTTACAGTTACATAATTTACAATTTCGTCCATCTCTCTAAATATTTGTCCATCTCCCTATGTCAATGGGTGGTTGATGGTTCTAAATTTGCATGAAGTATAAAGGTGTAGGTCCGGTAAGGACTCATGTTGGCCTCATTTCAGTATCATCTGACGAAAGATTTGGACCACTTTTTAAACACTTAAGTGTCTATATCACTTGATTCAAACAGTAAAAGTGAAAGATTTTAACTGATTAAGCCATTAAAAACGCTCTGATTCAAGCTCAAATATGAAAAATCTTTCAAATATGCCCAAAAAATCACTTTTCAGATGTTTTTTGTCAAAAATGAAAGTGGCCGCATCCGTGTTCATCCACAACTTTTATACATGTTATGTATTATCGTAAAATACTTGCATTTCAATATTAAGGATAAACACGAATGCGGCCACTTTCGTTTTACAGGGAAACCGTCTAAAATTTAACTAAAATGATAGAATTTTGAAGATTTCAGTAATTTAGCATGATTTAATGGTGCTACAACCCGATGGATGTGCATTGTATTGTCAAATAGTTATCAAAGGTACCAGGATTAAAAACAGCCCATATTTATGTAGCAGAAGTATTCAACTGTCCAATAAATTACTAAAAGTTTACATTTAACAATTTTGTAAAACTGTTATATTTTTGGGCCAAAAAGGGGTTCTAACCGGACCTACTCCTTTCACAAAATTCTACCCTCCGGTGGATCGCCATCCTTAACGTGGTCGGGGGGCTTGCGTGTCTCATCGTGAGATGCCTTATGTTTTGAATAAAATAGGCTCTCCAACCCGTTTGCCGTGGGTTACTTCCCGTGTCGGTGGTTGACGAGATCCTTGTGGATGAGGGCTATAGCCAGACTCCTTACGGTGAGACAATACCCGGATGGACGAGATTATAGTTCAATAAGCTGCGTTGACTCCGATATCATCTAAAACCCAACTAAAAACAAATACTATGTAAATTTTAATAAAAATGGAGAGAGAGAAAAATTTATAAAACATTTCGATTTGCTACACTGGACAAAACTTGAACATGCAGAAAAAAAGAACATCAGCTCGAAGATTGTTTGGTTTGTACTTCGAAACATTCAAAGGAATCCTCTCTTCACACTTTCTCAAAACAAATGAAATCAATAAATGAACTCAGTAATAACTTGGTCTCAAGCATCAAATCAATATCTAACACAGAGTCTGCAGCAAATATTGCCAAATCAGTCGTACATACATTAAATCCTGTATTCACAAGAGAGTTTCAGGCAACATTTGAAGATTCTATGACCGAATCACTCAACCTATCACCTAGAAAGACTCCTCAAGAAAAAAGAAAAAAAAACAAATCAAATTCTTACAGAAAATACAAGATCAATAAACAAAGCTATTCAGACTGAAAATGAAGATGTGAAAAAAATTCTATCATCCGGAAAACCATATGCTCAGTATGAAAGGGAAAGAAAACTGTACTTTATAAGTAAACCAAAGACAAAAGAAAACATGATTGTAAGAGTAAGAAAGGAGATGGAAGGCATCTGTAAACCAAAAAAATACCATGGAAACTTTGACAACTATATTTTTTAAAAAGGAGAAATTTCTGGAGGAGATTTCATCAGCATCTGCTGGCAGTATTGTTAACTGGTCAGCTTTAGCCAGAAAGTTTGATGTTAAAACCATTAAAAATCAGGTTCCCACTAACATAGGTCAAGTTTTGATGATGTTCGCAAAATCCAAAGGCATTAATGTTTACCAATTTAATACCCAATCAAGGGTAAGTGGGCGTGACTACATAAGAAGGGTCAAAAGGGCAAAGAAAAAAATATTAAAAACTAAAGTCACCATGCCGCTTCCGAGATCAGCAAAAAAACTGAGAGCAGTAGTGAAATCACAAGTTAATGACGGCATAATTAAAGTTGGTAGGCCAATAGCCCCAAAAACATTCTCAAGTAATACAGTTACCAAAGAGGGCACACTTTCTATAAAAAAAGTAGTTGTTTTCGGTAGAAAATACCGTTGCATGAAATACTTACAAATGAAAATGAAAGAATAGAAAAAGCAGGTATACTGAGATTAAACCAGGACAGTTATTACAATGAAATGGACAAAGAAAAAATAATAAATAGACTTAAAGAACTGAATGAAGACGACACTGAAGGCAACACTGAATTTTTAAGAAACAAATTAAAAACAATTGAAACAACGAGACAAATAAAAGTTTGGCATGACCACTCTTGCATACTGAACCACACCTACATCAATTTCATGATTAATTATGTATATGACCGTGCCAACTTTCTGACAGACGAGGAGTTCCAAAAACATAATCCAACATTATCCCGAATTGATTGCCAGAAAATTGTGGAAAAGCCACAACTGTATATACTTGGGCAGTCAGGTACGATAGTAAAACATGAATGTGAACATATTATAAATAAAGGTAGATTGGGGTACTAAATTCATTTTGATTGCAAATAAATAGTTTCGACTAGTTCTTCAATAACCATTTCACCATGTTTGGCCAAGTTTTCAGATAAAATATTTTTTTGAACTTATTACCAAAAATATACACTTCAATTAATTTACATTGTTTGATATAAATAGACACATCCATTAACTCTCATTAACTATCCTCAACATTTCGCCCAATCTCATATAAGTCGTGCAAACATGGTTCATGAGTTTGAATGGGTCCACTGTGGAAAAGATAATACTTTTTGATTAGCCTCTGGGTCGATAATAAATCTCATGATATGTAAATTTACTTTTAAAAACATTTCAACTATAATAAACTTCAATTAACGTAAAAATATCGATCTTAAACTCTACAAAATTGTAAAAAAGCCATGTCGCCAATTTCGAATAAGGAATATGCAGCCGAAAAAAACTATCCTGTGCACCAATTTCATGCTCTTTCTTTATTAAATCCAAATGATCCTGATATGAACTTTCGAATATGAAAGTAAAAATAATATCAAAACTCAAAAAAAAAATGTTTATCAATAATTTACGTGTGTCGTCAGTTTCACGATTCTTCCATAACGGTAATTTGAGTATATTTCAAAATGAGCAATTGACAGGTTAATGTTTGTTTATGGGTTTAGTAGTGTTGAATTTTGAGTTAGTATCTCAATCTGTCCATTAAAACAAGCTATCTCTGAGAATTTCTCTTTATTTTTCCATTTTACCAATTATGCTCATCAAATGATTCCTCCGTAACCGTAGGCTAAACCATTGGTACAATATAGAAACAAGAATTTCTCTTTTTCTTCCAACCAATCATACTATTTCGACATAATACAAGCTTTGATGCTATTTGATTAAGCAGCATTTTTGAAAAAAACCCACTAAAAACTGCTTGGAAATTCCTCCGAAACGATTCTTCCGTAACGGGACAATTTTATACAGGGTACATTTTCATCCATACACCGGTTAATCATGTGTCACGTGGTTTTAAAAGTTTTACAAGCGGGGTTGTTTAAATGGAAGAAGTGCTTGACCACATAAAACGATAAAATTTGAAGAAAAGGGAACTATTTTGGAAATTCTGAGAAGGTAAATATATTATTTCATAGAGAAAAAATATGTAAGAGAGTATATTTGTATTTTAAAAGATTTTTTACCTTAAAAACATAATAACAATACTGTATAAACAACTACCAAAACGTACATAAACAACTTTTGGGTGCAGAAGGAAAAAAATACAAATAAAAAAGAGCCTACAATGTTACGGAGGAATCACGATTCCTCCGTAACATAATTGTATTGACAGTAATGATGCAAAATGTGAACTACAACTATGTATTAATGAATATAACAAGTTTATGCATATTTTATTATTAGTATTACACTGATTATCCAGATCTACACTGCTATAGATAAAAGAAGATGTGGTATGAGTGCTAATGACTCAACTCTCCATTGAAGTCACACTGTATAAAAGTAAACAATTATAAAATGTACTTGAAACAAACATATGACAGCAGAATCTCTGAGCAAGCATGTAAAAAAAAAAAAAAATCATAAACGACAAATACAAGAGCTCGCGCACCTACGAAATCATTGAAATATATATGAGACGATCCTAGTATTCCTGACTGGCTACAGGCATTTTCAAGCAATTATTATGGTTTTTAAATGGTTTTACAAATGCCAAATCACATTGTGTCTTGGATAGAGATTTGTTTCATTTGCACTCATACCACACCTTCTAATGAATATATATTTATTTTTCAGCTTAAATGGCACTAACCAATGCCGAAAGACAAAAAAAATTCAGAGAAAGTCAAAAGGCAAAAAATGAAAAAGAATACCTGCAGAGGGAAAGAGCACGTAAAAGAAAAGCATACATTCCATCAAAAGAACTAAGTATGTCTGAAAGAAAGAAAAGAAATAAACAAAAGCTGACCAGTAATAGGGAAAGTAGAAAAAGGAAAGCAAATTCAAATCAGGAAGTATTGGTGCTTAAACTAAGTTTTCCAGCTAAGGCAAATGGCAGTAAATCTAGAAGAAAAAAAATTTTGTTGGAAAAGACCAATACATTACAGCGTTTAGAAGAAGAAAATTTGAAACTGAAAAGAAAATATCAAGCACTAACTAGAAAGCAACAGAGGATAGACAAGAAACTAAGAGACACAGATTCCCCAAGAAGCAAGGCTAACAAAGATATTCAGGAAGTAATCTCAAAGAAGACCAGTGCTGATAAAGTTAGAAGAAAACTAGTATTGTATCATACAATGACAAATGAATTAAAAGAAACTAACAAATTGTACAAGTTCAAAGCTAAACCCAAAAGTTCAATTTATTCAGTTAGCAGTGTCTGTTACCTGAAAAAATATAGAATGTTAAGTTGCACAGCTCAAGAAACAGGACTGACCAGAAATACTTTAGCAGGAATGGCCAAACTGAAGATAAAAGAAAACTATCAACGTAAAAGATCACTGAAAGAGCAAGGAAAATATCAGATCGCAATCATCGAATTTTTAGAACGCAGTGATAATAGTACCACCATGCCGAATAAGAAGGACGTCAAAAAAGTTAATGACCAACAAAAGCCAAAACGAATACTTAATGATTATATAGACAATTTATATGATAAGTTCCGTTTGGAAAACCAGACATTCAAGGTCAGTAGAGCTACATTCTATAGATGTCGTCCAGGTAATATTATGCCAGTCTCATTCACTACAAAAAGATCGTGCTTATGTATAAAACATCAAAATATGGCCCTGATGACAAGCAAAGGACTAAATGAAAGTCTTGGTAAAAGTGACAGAGCCCTAGACAAGTTTTATTACAGAAACTCAAATGAAGATCTTCTAAGGATAGTTGATGATATGGACAAAGAGAAAATAGGGTTTAGTAAATGGCAGAGAATTGATATTGGTGACGGACGAAAAAAGATAGGATTGGTAAATGTTGAGCTTGAAGCTAATGAATTCAAGAAAGAATTAGTAAAGTGTGCTGATATCTTTAGGCAACACGTTGACATGGTTACTAATCAATACGATGAGATACGCAAATTGAAGGAAAATCTGCCAAATGGCCATGTATTAGCGCAGCTTGATTTTGCTGAAAACTACACCTGTACCACATACGACGAAGTACAATCAGCATATTGGAACAAAACCATGGTCACTATACATCCTATTGTTGTCTACTTTCGAAATATTGAAAACGGCAAAATAGAGCACAAATCATTTGCTATGATTTCAGATGAACTATCCCATACAGCAGCAGCAGTGTTGGCCTTTCTACGGTCATTGATTCCTAAACTACATGAGCTTGTTCCTAATATGTCATGTGTACACTATATATCAGACAGCCCGACATCCCAATACCGAAACAGATATATCTTCAATGTAGTTGCTGATCACGTAAAACTGTTCAGTGTTCCTGCTAGCTGGCAGTACTTCGAAGCAGGTCACGGCAAAGGTCCTTGCGATGGTGTAGGTGCCGTGGCAAAACGAATGGCGGACAATGCAGTTAAAAGGGACAAACATGTCATTCAAGATGCCAAGTCCTTTTTTGCATGGGCTTCACAGTCTGAATCATCAATCAATTATATGTGGGTTGGAAAGGATTCAATCGCTCAAGCTGATATAGACATAAAAGCTACTGAACTAAAACCTATTAAAGGAACAATGTTGTTGCACTCAGTTTTTGGACACAATGAATCTACTATAATTACAAGGGAAAAGTCCTGCTTTTGCGAGGAATGCTTTGTAGATGGCAAGTTGTGTTCAAATAGTGTTTGTGGGGGGTGGCAACAACATGAAATCAAGTCTGTGTCTACACCAGTGGCAGTTGAACAAAATGTCCAAACAGAACCAACAAATGATGAATACCACAATGGTGACTGGATTGCAGCAGTATACCAAAAGGACTGGTATATTGGGCAAGTAATTGATATTGACATTGATGAAGGAGATTACAACATATCCTTCATGACAAAAACCAAACTTCGGGGAGCATATAGTTTCAAGCATCCATCAAAATCAGACATTATGTGGGTTTATTCTAGTCAGATTCTTTGTACAGTAGAAGAACCATCACCTGTAGGAAAAAGTGGACGTGCTTTCTCTCTTCCACCGGACACAGTCATCGAAGTTGAAAGACTTTTTCTTGCTAATTCCTCCGTAACAGAACATTGAACTTAAATGGCTTTTTCTGACACATTGTTTTCAATTATTACATTTCTTTGTTTGTCCATGTTTATTTGTATTAAAACTTATAACGTTGCTATTTTATACTTGCAACTATATATGACTGACATGAAATATTTGTTCTAAAAGTGATATGAGATTCCTCCGTAACAGAAATTGATGTGTGAATAAATGAGTAGATACTATCAAACATGAAACATAAAATAGATTTATGAACTTCATCATGTTTAATGTTCAATAATACATGCATATAACAACAAGGACGTCATATTATTTCACTCCCAAAAAAGTTGATTAAACTGAATTCCTCTGTAACAATATCATTGATTACTTCTTGATTATCATTTAAGTAAAATATGTTTAAAATATGCATACAATATATCTATATCAGATAGAGGGTTATAACCGAACTTAAAAATGTTAATAATCTTATAGTGTGCTGTTAAACCAGTAGTGTACCAATAATGACATATAAGGTTTGTTTTATAATCCAAAAATACAAATTAAATCAAATATTCATCTATTAAACTCATAAATTTTACTTTTTTAAACACCATAGCTTACTTTTTTCATCAATTTAGATCAGTTCTATACATATACAAGTTTAAAAATCAGAAATTGGCTTAGCATTTTTTGATTGTTTTAAAAGAAAAAAAAATGCATCCTAAAGGGTCATTTCGTTGTTATGGAGGAATCTGTTTATAAAAGTTTAGCAGAAAGCGCTTGTCTTTGGATATTCGTATCTTTAAAAGTAGTTGAGATTTGATCAAGATATTTTACAATTTTAAAATTCAATATATTTCAAAAATAAAAACGAATACAGTTTGTAACTATTGATATTTTATTTCTTATGCATTCAATATATCCCATTGCATGACTTATATGAGATTGGGCGATTTACGAGTTTTGAACAGCGATATACTACTGTTGCCTTTATTTACCAACTTTTATTATCGTGAAGGCCTTCACTACGTTCATCACTTTCTCACACATAAAATCGTCATTCATCCCCAGACCACACAACTATAGAGACAGAATATAAACAAACAGAGACATAAATTATACGGCTTCTAATTATAAATGATTACAGTTAAAATACAGCTGCATCAGACATCAAATGTAATGGTCAATCAGACAGTCTGCTAAAGTTCACTAAAGCAATAAATTTACAAATACTTAAAACTCTTTACAATAGAAAATTAATGTGGGCAATTAAATACCGATCTTAGATAAGATATAAATGTACAAAGTTTCACCCTATGACAGCTTCAAACTAGCTTTAATTCTCCATGATGGTTTTGAGGCATATAAAAATACAGCTGTTGGTGAGAATTCAAAACTATTTTCAAGTACATTATCAGTAGGAGAGACATACAATTTTAAGAATATTCTTGCAAAACAAGCTTATCAACGATTTGGGACAATAGAAATAAAATTTAGGTTGACACCAAAGACCGTAATATCTGCTTCAATTGAAAAAAATTAAAAAAAAACAAACCCAAATGTAAAATCAATAGCTGAGGCAAAGACATTGCCACTTTTTTTCATTATTTCAATGTGCTGTTACAATTAGAGACAAAGAACTCAACAAATATGTTTTACTAAAAATTAATGTCTATTGTCGATGAAACTGGAAACACAGTTTTAAAGGTCTGGAATCAAGATATTTTTGCCACCTTTCATAAAACATTATCCAGATAGCATCATTCAAAGATTCATTATATTTTAATTTCAATGACACCAGTGATTTAGTTATATTGAATGAAAGTGGGTCCATAAACACCGACAGTATAAATGATGTAGAAGAGAAGTTGGACTCTATGGATATAAAGTCCTGTATTGATTCCAAAGATAATATCATTACAATTGATTTAAAGGCAAAAATCAAAAATGTAGCAAGAAGAAATTATACCTACAGAACATGCATTTAGAAAAATCATCAAAAACCTTTAACAAGTAACGACGGATGTTACAAATGTAAAGTATGCAACAAAACCTATACAATAACCGATTGTCAGACAAGACTGCCAGTTCTTCTTTCAGACATGTCTGGAGATTGATTGATTGTTGGTTGCTTAACGTCCAGTGACAAATATTTCAGGCATATTCAGGACGAGAACAAGTTCACAATAAATACAATAGGTAGGTCTTGGGATGATGGTTGGGGAAATTTGGACGGCCATTGGAAAATGAGAGTATTTCGGATAGGGACAGAAATTTTGCCTTGCAACAGGCCACCTACGGACCCCTCAAAGAGTTGTTGCAAGGGTTCTTAACGTGCAAAGAGCGTAGCACTCTCTTTACACGAGGCATCGGATTTAACGTCCCCAATCTGACAGGACGTGACTGCGAACTTGATACATCCCGCACAGCCAAACGGCCTCCCCACTACGGCAAGCGTTTTACTACCGGTCGGAAGAAGACCAAGTGACCATATTTCTATATTCTATTTCTAAACTTATATTTCTATTCCCCAGTTACCCTTGGGGGTCATGTCTGGAGAAGGTTGCACAACCTTTTTTCTGAAACTGCTGAAATTCTCCTTGGAGTTGACAAAGAGACATTTTGTAACGCTACTGAAGAACAAAATTGTGTTGCCAATAACCTAAAATCGAAACCAAAAGAGCTGAAATTTAGAGTAAAATTTGAAAGAAATTCAAAATCACCAACTGGCAAGAACATGACCTGCATTGCTATATTGTAAATTAACTCAAAAAAGTTAAAGAAAATAACAACTAACATGACCAATAATCCTATCAAACTAGGAAAAATATCAAAAATTCAAATATCAAGTTGAAGAAGAAAATAAGTATATTACAGTGTATTGTAAGAATATAAGATGATTTTGACAAAGTGAGGTTTCCGAAGTCTTTCACAGCTTTACATCGTTCTTATCTTGACGGAAACTTTAGCATTGATTATAGATTTTGAGTTTTATACTTTCAGGACTTCCGGATATTCGTAACTTAATACCTTCATAAAGACTGGTTCTTTTACACTTTCTTGACTTCAGGAATAGTATGGGTTTTCAGAGAAGAATCAGAGTCTCCAAAGACAATCAAAACCAAGGAGCTATTTACAACATAATTATAAACTTTTCTTTTCGATGTAGCAACGTTATAGCAACGCCTGCATATCTTTACTACATTTATTTAAACAATTGCCCGATTGTAACTCAATTTCGCGGCATCTTCTTGAGGAGTATATATCTCAAAGTTGATACAATATTCCAGAGCTTGCATTTACTTTAACGATTTTCGTGATAGTGCGTAACTGCTCACAATGATTATATTAAATAAAAGCAACTATAATATACCGCTTTTCAAGTAACTAATTTCAGATGTTATTTCCATTTTCATACTGTTCAGTTTTTCTTTTTTTTTTATTTCAGATCACAAAATATGATGGAACCTATTGGGTTCAGTACTTCAAGGAAAGCACAATAGAAAAGTGGAGTTTAATGCCGAAAGTGTTTAGTGTGTTACATTCAGAATTTGTTAAATTGTTACAGCCACCAGACTTGAACATCCATATCCACTAGAGGCTAAAGTCGAACCCGAGAACACAGCAGATACAATGGTAGAACCACAACAGTCAGTGGAAACTGGTAGAACCTCCACATCCAACAGCGGGTATGATAGATAGTGATTTTAACCTTTGTTGTAAAAAGCAAAGTTTCTAAAGAGCCTATGTCGCTCACCTTGGTCTATGTGAATATTAAACAAAGGACACACTGTCAGATGGATTCAAGACAAAATTGTGGTTTGGTGATGGTGATGGTGATGTGTTTGTAGATCTTACTTTACTGAACATTCTTGCTGCTTACAATTATCTCTATCTATAATGAACTTGGCCCAGTAGTTACAGTGGAAAATGTTAGTAAAATTTTACAAATTTTGTGAAAATTGTTAAAAAATGACTATATAAAGGGCACTAACTCCTTAGGGGGTCAATTGACCATTTTGGTCATGTTGACTACTTTTCAGGTCTTACTTTGCTGTACTTTATTGCTGTTTACAGTTTATCTCTTTCTATAATAATATTCATGATAATAACCAAAAACAGCAAAATGTCCTTAAAATTACTAATTCAGGGGCAGCAACCCAACAAAGGGTTGTCCGATTGGTCTGTAAATTTCAGGGCAGATATATCTTCACCTGATTAACAATTTTATACTATGTCAGATTTGCTCTAAATGCTTTGGTTTTTGAGTTATAACCCAAAAACTGCATTTTACCCCTTTGTTCTATTTTAGCCGTGGCGGCCATCTTGGTTGGAAGACCAAGTCACCGGACACATTTTTTCAACTAGATACCCCAAAGATGATTGTGGCCAAGTTTGGATTAATTTGGCCCAGTAGTTACAGAGAAGAAGATTTTTGTAAAAGATTACTAAGATTTACGAAACATGGTTAAAAATTGACTATAAAGGGCAATAACACCTAAAGGGGTCAACTGACCATTTAGCTCATTTGACTTATTTGTAAATCTTACTTTGCTGAACATTATTGCTGTTTATAGTTTATCTCTATCTATAATAATGTTCAAAATAACCCAAAACAGCAAAATGTCCTTAAAATTACCAATTCAGGAGCAGCAATCCAACAACAGGTTGTCCGATTCATCTGAAAATTTCAGGGCAGATAGATCTTGACCTGATTAACATTTTTACCCCATGTCAGATTTGCTCTAAATGCTTTGGTTTTTGAGTTGTAAGCAAAAAACTGCATTTTACCCCTATGATCTATTTTTTAGCCATGGCGGCCATCTTGGTTGGTTGGCCAGGTCACCGGACACATTTTTTAAACTAGATACCCCAATGATGAGTGTGGCCACGTTTGGTTTAATTTGGCCCAGTAGTTTCAGAGGAGAAGATTTTTGTAAAAGTTAACGACGACGGACGCCGGACGCAAAGTGATGGGAAAAGCTCACTTGGCCCTTCGGGCCAGGTGAGCTAAAAAGTCCAATAAACACCTACAAAATTATAACAATTTATTATGTTTGTCGGTATGTCTCATATATGTTTTGTAAATAGATTATATTAATTATTTAAATAATAAATTTCTCTTGCATATTCAAACAATTATCAACAAATTATTTGTGACACTTTGTCCTCCGAAATTTGTGACTTACTGTCCGTTTACCTTTTTTTTAACCTGATCAGCTTTAATTGTCAACTAATTATTGTTACAACACGTTTTTACGCTTAATGTTTATGGTCCGTTTACCTTTTAAGCTCACCTTTCCTAAATTTCCTAAAAGGAAATGTGAGCTTTTGCCATCACTTGGCGTCCGTCGTCGTCGTCCGTCCGTCGTCGTCGTAAACTATTTCAAAGATATTCTCCTCTGAAACAACTAAACCAATTACAACCAAACTCTAGTTGAATGATCCTTAGGGTATCTAGAATAAAGATTATGTTTATGAAAAAAAAAACATGGCCGCCATGGCTAAAAATAGAACATGGGGGTAAAATGCAGTTTTTGGCTTATATCTCAAAAACTAAAGCATTTAGAGCAAATCTGACATGGGGTAAAATGTTCATTAGGTCAAGATCTATCAGCCCTGAAATTTTCAGATGAATCAAACAACCCATTGTTGGGTTGCTGCCACTTAATTGGTAATTTTAAGGAATTTTTGCAGTGGAATTTTTGCAGTATTTGGTCATTATCTTGAATATTATTATATATAAAGATAAACTGTAAACAGCAACAATGATCAGCAAAGTAAGATCTACAAATAAGTTAATATGACCAAAATTGTCAATTGACCCCTTAAGGGGTTATTGTCCTTTAATGACAATTTTTCACAATTTGTTCATCATATTTGCTAACTTTAAAAAATCATCTCCTCTAAAACTACTCAACCAAACTTCAACTGAATGATCAGTAGGGTGTATAAAATAAAGTTTGTGTTTTATTTTCTATTTCGTCAAAAAACATGGCCGTCATGGCTTAAAATAGAACACAGGGTAAAATGCAGTTTTTTGGCATATATCTCAAAAACTCCAGCATTTAGAGCAAATAAGACAAGAAGTTAAAGTATTTATTAGGTCAAGGTCTACCTGTCCTGAAATTTTCAGCCGAATTGGGTAACTGGTTTTTCAGGTATAATGCCCCTGAATTGATGATTTTAAAGAAATTTTGCAGTTTTTGGTTATTATCTTGAATATTATTATAGATACAGATAAACTGTTAATAGCAAAAATATTAAGCAAAGTAAGATCTATAAATAAGTCAATTTGACCAAAATTGTCAATTGACCCCTTAAGGAGTTATTGCCCTTTAAAGACTTTTTTTCACAATTTGTTCATCATGTTGACTTACTTTTAAAAATCTTCTCCTTTGAAACTGCTGTATCAATTTCAGCCAAACTTAGGCTAAATGAGTTTCAGAGTATCTAGTATAAATTTTATATTTTATTTCCTTGTATGTCAAGAAACATAGCTCCTATGGCTAAAATAGAACATAGGAGAAAATGATTTTTTTTGTTGTTTTTTTTACTTTTGAAGAAAATAAGACGCTTCAAAGAACATTTAAATAAATTGAAAAGCCAAAATAATCATTGATGAGAGATTTAACTTAAAAAAATTAAGGTGAGCGATTTCGGCTCTTGAGAGCCTCTTGTTTTAATCTGATCAGCAGTAATTGTCAACTAATTATTGTTACAACACATCTTTACGCTATAATGTTTATGGTTTTGTATTTTACAAATGTTTAGAGTTACCATGTCATCAAAATAAGTTCATTTCAAACAAATAGATGTTTTCTTCTTTATTAATTTGAATTTTTGACTGTTTTTGAAAATGACCAATAACTAGATCTCTTCATACTATAGTAAATTACGAAAGTTCAATAAAACTGTTCAGCTGTCAAAATCAACCTCACTTTCACATTCGCCGGAAAGTAATCTACATGATGTTGATGTTTTTTTTTATAAAGTAAACTAGCTGTTATGAGTGAATGCGACAAAAGTAGCTACTTATTTGCAACTTTTTAACACTTTATGAATGTATCTCTAAAGATCGTCTATCTTGTTGGTCATGTTAAAATGTAATTGTGACTTTTTGTCCTACCAAATTTGTGACTTTATGTCCTGTGTTTTTTTATCCTGTGACTTTCCATCCGTTTAGGTGGCAGGTACCAGTTTTGGTGTACCAGAACATGTGTCCCACGCAGAAATTTTGTTATAGTTAAGTATTGAGGTATATAATTGCATCGTCTGGACTGAAAAAATAAATGAATGTAAATTCTAGGCTATTGTACTACACAAGTAAGTAGTTGCATACACAGGTTGGGGATTTCCTTCACATATAGGTCCAATCAGATGTGAAAATTGTGGTCTCCTCACTTGACGGCATCCAATCAAAGTGGGGGGGGGGGGGGAATTCAGTTCTATGTAAACAAAAATATCTTGAGATTTTGATGGTAAGGATAGGTTCGGACAAGGCTCTGATTCACTGAATATCCTTTCTCTCTTGAATTTTGGCTAAAATTCTTGTCGGCTTTTAGCAGGATTTTGCAGGTGAGGATTAGATTGGTATCAGAGCATCACATTTTTTGCCTTATTTGCAATGCATTTATAAATTTTTAAATTTCCATGCTGGACAGACACCCAAATTTAAAGGTTTTCTATATATTAACATAAGCACGCACACATCTTAGTTCCTTGAAACCATACATTTTATTTGTATATAAGCTTGAATGAATTTTCAAGAAAATAAAATCATAAATCCATGAAATTCAAAAGATTTATTGTAAAATAACTGGTTTCTGCCACCTTACCTTAAATTCATATAGGACAGCAAGTTAGAAGACATGAAGTGACAATTATTTTGTTTACGTCACACAGGTCGTTTACAGTATGAAAGAACAAAAATCATAAAAGCAGTGGCGGAAGTGTTATGTCGCTCAGCAGTTACGTTTAAAATTCATTTACAGTGTCAAATGACAAATATTGTATATATTTTATTTATATGTACGTTTTGATTTAAACATAACTGTTTCACGAAATTGGGCTAACATTAGCGATAACAATGAAAATTCAAAAAATATCCAAATATACCAATATTATACATCATTTAAACGGGAATTTCAAGAGAAATACAATGCAAAAAGAATTAACATGATATCTTTAATAATAAAAAAGTTATACTCAAAAAGTTTTTCAGAATTTAAAGTGTTTTCTGTCGGCTATGACGGAATCCATCAACATGGAGTATGACATAGTGTAGTGACCAGGCAATTTTATAGAATAAAACTAGTATTTCCAGGAATTTGCTACAAATTTATATACATGTATAAAAGGGATTATTTGATTTAGGAAACTAACCTTTTAGACTATTGCTTCTTGTCTTCAAGTATATTTAATTAAATTTCTTCTCTACTTCTGGAGCACGTTGACCGGAAGTAGATGGACATACGGCATTTTCTATTCATTAAATCTAGTGGTCAACTTAAGCCAATGCTGTCCTTGGGTTCAAAGTTAATTCGAAGATCTCGGTGTTTATCTCCTCACTTACGTAATAAACTTGTTGTTTTTCACGGTGTTTGATTCCATTGTTTTAAAAAGTATAAATACTGGAGTGTTTGCTACATCGTTGAGTTGCTGCATTGAGCCGGCTTGCATCAAGCCACCCTCAAACCCTCCAGACTGTATCAGTCTAATTGGGCCTAACACGTTTTTGTGTACAAACACTCCAGTGTCCTTGACCTTTAAGGTATGTAATTATTGATAGTTAAATGTGAGGGACCGTCTCCGGATACATAGGTATGCATTTCCGGCGCTAACTTTAAATAAAGTCCGTTTAACATAGAAATAGGTGGTTATTATTAATTTAAGGATAAGTTGGGTGGAATTATATTCATAAAGTGAATTTGTGGATAAATAAAGTTTAACATACTTAATAGCTCCTTTTTAAGAAAGGCTATTGGTCAGAACAGTTATCTGTTGTATTTATTGTTATTTTACTATTGTTGAATTTATATGCAATTTGTTGAACTTTACTGATGTTATTGGTGTAATAAATATTATAGTGGGAGAATTCTTGTTAAGTTAATTTAGTAAGACATTTAGAAACGAGATCTATATAGGTAGAGTGTATCCTGCTGATCGAACCTAAGCGAAGTACTACCACTACATGTCCCAGGAGGACTATATTATGGCATTGTTGAATTGTCGTTGACCCCCTCCTGCTACACATAGTTTTGACAGGATAATTCATCCCAAAGGTCCTTCTGGTTGGTTGCTTTGATAGAATATCTCATTACTATCACTCATAGTACTGAATTAACAATATCTCACAGTTTTAAATAAAGGCAACAGTAGTATACCGCTGTTCAAAACTCATAAATCCATGGACAAAAAACAAAATCGGGGTAACAAACTAAAACCGAGGGAAACGCATTAAATATAAGAGGAGAACAACGACATAACACCGAAACGTAACACACACAGAAACGGACCAAATATCAGACAAAACACCACTGGACGTTAAGCAACCAACAATCAATCAATCAATCTTTTTTAAATGGTATAGTAATTGTGTGTACCGTTGATATTACATGTCCTCTCCATGAAGTCTTCACCGACCCATCTGTCCCTTCAAAATACATCTTAATTGCCTTTCCCACTAAGATGGGAACATCCCCCTCCTCTTGATTGTCCACAGTACTGGAAGTTATTGTAAAAGCATACTCTACTAGTTTTTTGACATTACAAGTTAGCTCTTCTACTGTAAGATTTACACGTCGTTTACATGTACCTATCACTTTTGTAAAATTAAACACATCTTTTTCCTTAGGTTTTGCATAAGAACATGTCTCCTAAAATTCAGTTGGGCTTTTAACGCTTCTATTTTATCCTTGTTGCCTTTGCTGATTGTCCCAATATTTAAATCTACTTGTGCATCTGTTTGCCACAATCCCCACTTGCACTGGTAAACCCTTCTAACTTTTTAATTCTTGCTCTTTCTGTTTCCTCTGCTTTCTTCATTTTCTCTTCCAAATTTGCTCTCCGACACCTTTCTTTCTCAAGAAGACGGTTCTTAAACTTTTGACGTGTTGACTTGACATCTTTTCTTGCTTTACTTAACAACAATGACTTTTCTTGCTCATTTTTGCCATTAAGCCAATCATCAGTTTTATTGTGAACAAACATAATATATGCTTCGCTTGCGATTAAGGATATATTGGGTTTCTCTTTAAGGATTCTGTCCAAGTGACCAAAAATGGTTTCAAAAAATTTATTATGTTTTGGAGCACTTGATAAATTTTCCCGTAATTCCTGATTGTTCATCTCAATTTCCCATTTTCCTCCAGTAAGAAAGTCTGAAAATAATCGTTTTAACAGATTGCATATACCAGGCAAAATCACTCGTAAAATCACGCTAACTGTATCATCATAATCAGATGGATCAATCAAAGAAGTGAAGATACTGTCTTTGGCCAAACTCTCCCTATTACAAAAAGACAACAAAGTTATTCCAGACATAAAATTTTCAATGTCATCAATTGATGATTCTATATCCTCGATTATTTCTTTGTAGTAAACGGAAATATCAAGAATGTGAATTGTTTTGTCTTCAATTACCTGCCATAAGGGAACTGTGATGAGATACGCAATCAAACCAAGGGCCTTGAATCCTGCTACAAACACATTATTATTGACATCAAACCACCGATTTCAGCAATCTATTACTGTCATTTGACTGTAAAAATTCTTTAATTTTGGAACTGAGAAAGTACACACCAGCTGCATTAGTGAATAAAATATTAAAGCGGTTGCCCCTCAATCGGTCGATTGGGATGCTATGTATACCATTTTCCTTTAAAAATGGTCTGACAAAAACAATAAATGGACCGTAAACTCCATTTTTTTCATCTCCTCCACAGCTAAAAGCTTTCGATACAGTTCTTATGAGTCGAAGACATCCAGGTTCACTTGCTTTCTTAAATGTCGCATCATAAATTGGTGGACTAATTTCAAATTATCCTCCCTCTGCTTCCAGAAGACATGCTGTTGAAGTCTCTGCCACATGTACAAGAACATGTAAACTGCAAAAGAAATAGTTAAGTTTGGTAACTGATGATTTTTCATTGTCACTCATCTGACCCCATGATTCACCTAACTGATCTTGTAATATTTCAGCCCTATACTCTTCCAATAATTCATTGAATTTAATTTGAGTTGATGCCCTGTCTGACATAGTAGAAACAATGTTTAGCAATACTTTTTTGCCAGCTTCATGGTCACAAACTTCACTTACTTCACTTATGTCTTGAAGAATTTCTTGGAATGTTTTTAGAGTGTCCTTTGCCCCTTTGGTCAAGATGTTTCTTAAACCTAATACCCATAATCTACCTTCATTGTCAGACACATGATAACCTTCAAATTTTGTTCCATATTTTGATGTCTCGTCGCTAAGTAAACAAGTAGAATTTTTTTGACTTAATTCTTCAGCTAACTGTATTTGGGCGAGAATAAGTCTCTGAACATTCATATTGTTAACAGTAGAGGCAGATGGCAACTTATTTGGCCTCATACCAACAAGCTTCAACACTGTAGTAATAACCGGACCAACACGACTAGTAGTCACATTGTTATTTAACAACTGGTAAACACATTCTTGTGCTTCTTTTGTGTATTTTCTGGATTGTTCATCATACAATTTGATCGGTTTGCCTATATCATCAGATATTAAAAGTCTTAAATATTCATTGTCCTCTCTTTCATCTTTGAACTTTTCCCTAAGAGAAGATAATTCATTTTGTAAACTAGCCATCTGAGCTATTAATTCATTATTCTGAATCTTCAGATTATCTAACTTGGCAATGCTTTTATCATTTACTTTTTGGAGATATACATTGTGTGACCTTATACGTTTCAACACAGTTCTTTGGCTTGTTATTCTATTATTTAAATTAAAAACAGTTTTCTTAAAGGAACAAAGCTCTGCCCTTTTCAATTTCAGTTTATATTTTGTAGTGCATCTTTTCTTTAATGACAAATTTAACACACTATTTTCAATTTTCAACTTTTCTTCCTTTTTTAAAGAATCATTTAGGTCTTTTTGCCTAAATCAAGAACAACATTCACAGCACATTGTTTCTCTTCATCAAGGATATCAAGGCATTTATCGTATTTCCTTTTTTGTGTGACTTGTACATGTCCACTTTTAAAATTTGGAAAAGTGTATTCGGTAGACAAAAAGCTATCATTTTTTTGGGGAAAATCTGGTCTTGACTTAGATTTATTTAAAAGTTTGTTTTTTTTCAAAATCGCATTTACTGAATTTAAAATTGAAGATCTCGCCGAACTTTTATCTGAAATTGAAGTTAGCCACTGAACACATGACGATTTCCCTTCAGTATTGACATGGTAGATTATATCCTGTATTGTAGTGACATGTGACATTGTTTTATATGGGAATATTTATACATAGGTAACTAGAGTTTGAACACATTTGCTATTTTGATTTTCTTCTTTTGTACATACGTCTCCAGTATATATATTTTGTAATCTAAATTGCAAAGGCATTTGGAATCTGTTGACCTGCACACCTTTATTAGGTCATAATTTCCGGAATTAATAGTTTGAGTTAATATATCTTGGGGAAAAACCTTCTTCAAGTGAATCACATGCTAATGTTGCTTCTTGTATAAAAGAAGTGTTTTCCACTAGTTCTTCAGTATAAATTTTCTCATAATATACGATGTCTTCAGAAAAATGGTGTGATAGAATTGTTTGAGTGCTATTAGTGTGATGAATGTTAGTATGGCTTTGATCAGACAAATTTCTATTGCTGGATATACTATGAAGCTGTAAATAAAACCAAACCACCATATAGTACAACTACATAGGGCCATCCTTAATAAAAAGTTTAGTTTGCTGTCTATCGACTTTTAATTTTGGATGTGGGTAGGGAGACAAGAGAACTATTTTTCTGAGAGATGTTAAAGTGTCTTAAGCTCAAAAGGAAATGTACAGAAAAAAGAAACGTTTTTTTTTATTAGGTAGGTCTGAATAAGTCGATTGAGAGCAAACATTTAACATTTTTCTAAGGTTGGCCAAGAGTATATATGAGGGGGAAAGGGGTTCCTGAGTCATGAAAAATAGGTTTTTTATCACGTCTAGCTGAAAAGTATTAGGAATTTTCTCACTTGCGCCATATTTTTTTAAATGATCATGATAACGTTAAATAATGTTTAAATCATATAAAAGGGAAAATTTCGACAAATCATGATTCATAAGACTTATTGTATCACAGTTCACCGTAAATAAAAGCATTAAACAACAATTCACAAGACATAAAAAAGAACCAGCCAATCATGTGTCAAGAAAAAAACCTTTCCTCCTTCATATATGTGCAAGCAAGGGTTTAGAGATAAAGTAATCATATTTCAAATTTCAATAGCAATAGATGTACTGTAAATTCAGAAATTATTGCGATGTTCTTGTTATTGCAAAAAAAGTGACAAGGTTATAATCGCAATAGTTTATACTGGCATTTTGACATTTATTATATAAATTGAACAGGATTTTTCATAATATCACAAAAATTTAAATCGCATAATAGTCAAAAATGACAAAATCGCAGTAATAAATGCACTCAATCATTTCTGATTTTACAGTACATAGAAGGTAGTGAATGACAGACTATAATTAGCATGATTAGTGAATATTGAATATGAATGTGCAGACTAATTAGCATGATTAGTGAATATTGAATATCATGAATGTGCAGACTATAATTAGCATGATTAGTGAATATTTAATATGAATGTGCAGACTATAATTAGCATGATTATTGAATATTAAATATGAATGTGCAGACTATAATAAGCATGATTAGTGAATATTTGATTTGTTTTGATGCCCCAAACAAATATATATATGCTTTTGGGGTGGGGATCTTGGCCGTTTCCAAGTTAGGTTGGACTCAACCTAAATTTAATTTCATTTGTTTTATGGTCTTCTGATCAGTACTGAAATCCATGTGTGTCCTTCACTTACTCTTTTCAAGTAATATCCTTTAATAGTCTTTTATCTAAATTTTTAAAGTTTGTATAATTACTTTTCTCGACCAATAATATTTTTTTACTGTGATGCCAAAATTCAAAAATAATTTTAAAGTTTTAAAGTCACATAAATATTCTATATTGAATGAATACCTCCGTTCCATCATCTGTTTGTCTAAAAGTTTCGTTCATTCCAATTTTTTAGTAACTTATACCCTCCTTCAGGAAACGCCACAAATCAGAACCAACGACTTGTAATGGACCTAGCATTGATACGAATAAAAGTGATCAGATTAAAGAAACAACCCCCGACTTACATATAAGTACAAACGACATTTGTTTTGTAAAACAATCAACACGTAAATTAACAAACGAAGAGAAATTTAATTCGATAAGAAATCATTTCCAACCTGGAATAAACTATAACTTTCCTATAAAAAAATATGCAGGAAAGAACAGACTGTTTCAGCTGAATTGGCTAAATCGCTATGATGGGCTAGTGTACTCACCTTCACAAGAAGGAGCTTACTGCATATACTGTGCTCTGTTTGGGGTTGATAGTTTGGGAACATTATCATGCAAACCACTAACAGTCAGATATGGCACATGCAAGTACAAGACTTAACGATCATTTCGGCCGTGATGAGAAATCATGTAAAAAAAGTCATACTGAAGCTAGAGCAAAAGCTCAACTTTTTCTTGACAACATTGAGCAAAGGACTACTGATATTCAAACATTTATCGATAAAGCAATGAATGAACGTATAAAAGCAAACAGAACTGTTTTGAAATCTATATGCAAGTGTGTTTTGCTTTGTGGCAAACAGAATCTTCCTATAAGGGGCCGTAAAAAAATGAATTTTAATTTAAGATTTCAAAAGGTGACCACCCCTTTATAAATTCCTGGATCCGCCCCTGAAAATAATGGTGTGGTTCAAAGTATGACGGGACACATAAGTAGTTTCACGTCAAATACGGCTGAATTTATCTATGTAAAGTCTACCCATAAATGATAGAAGGTTTTCATTACTGGTGTAAAATTGCGCGTTTGAAATTCGCACAGGTAGACATAAAAATAATTTTGTCGTATGACGGCATACATAAATGCAGACTCACGTAAAGTAGATATAACAAAAACCAGATTTAACAGTAAAAGTAATAATAATAAATAAAATAATGGTGTGGTTCAAAGTATGACGGGATACATAAGTACAGTTTCACGTCAAATGTATATCATAAAAAACAGACTAAACAGAAAAAGTAGTCTTATTGAATAAAATAGTTTAGTCATTCATAGTATGTCAAGATCCTTAAGTAAAAGTAATATCAATAAATGAAATAATTTTGCCGTTCAAAGTATGTGGTTTTACGTAACCACAGAGTCACTTCAAATGAATATCTAAAAAAGACATATAAAAGAATACTATAATACGTAATTAAGATGATAACAAACGTCAGTACGCAAAATCTATACTTCAAGACCATCTTGTATTATTTGTGAAGTTGATACGGAATATTTATCAACAAGTTCTGGGTATCTTCCGATGAACTTTTTTAGAAAAAGGACGAGACGTTCTTTGACATACCCCATCAATTTTCTGCTCAGACACTGGTGACGTTTTACAAAGTCTGAATAGGAGCTGCAAGCTCTTGAATACATAATAAATTGGGAAATAAACCTTTTCATATATGTCATACATTTATCATAAGCATATAATATTAAAACCACTGAAACACTAACTTAGTTTAGGATTGATGTAAAGCAATTGCAAGTCTAGTAATACTAGCATCATGTAATATTTTGTATTTTAATTAAAATAAAGTACTAAGAGATATAGGAAGATGTGGTGTGAGTGCTAATGAGACAACTCTCGATCTGAATAACAATTTAAAATAAAGTAAACCATTAAAGGTCAATGTACGGCCTTCAACACGGAGCCTTGGCTCACACCGAACAACAAGCTATCAAGGGCCCCAAATTTACTAGTGTTAAACCATTCAAACGATAAAACCAACGGTCTTATCTATATAAAAAAACGAGAAACACGTATAAATTACTTAAACAAAAGACAACTAATAGCACGTATACGGAGTCGTCCGAATAAGATCAGTTGCTATCGGAATTCGGATTGATGTTGGAATACGTGAATGTTAGTTGTCACTTTTATACAGAGTTATATCATTTGCTTCGTTAAGAAGCTGAACACTGCATTCTTTAACAAATATACCGGTCGGGAGAAAGACTTATCAAGAAAGCGAAAAATGATCATTTGTCCTTATTTGCCGGACATTGATAACTGGCAGTAGTATATCCTCAGATGCAAATCAAAGTGTTCCAACAAGGAATCGGTTCCCAATCCCCTTCAGCAATCTGTAGTATAAGCACACCAGGATTAGCACCAAAACATAAGGCGTGATCTTCTGATTATGTTAACTCTACCAGTGACAAGCGTCTGCTGTGAAAGTTCATCTGCTGACGACTAAATTCTTGGGAAAGGGCATGCAGTAGTGGACGAAGGGCTTCCGGATACGTACTAGAGTCACTAGACTAAACCCCAGCAGATACTGAACATTGCAATAATGAGGACTTCTCCAAATAGTTTTTTATGAATTGTAAGATGTCTCTAGAATTTGCATGGCATTTATCAAAATAAGAGTTTTTATACATTGAAAATTCATGGTTCTTATTCTTTGTTCAACCCCAAGGGTGACTGGGGTATAGAAATATGGTCACTTGGTCTTCTCCCGACCGGCAGTAAAACGCTTGCTGAAGTGAGGCGTCCGTTTGGCTGTGCGGGATGTATCAAGTTCGCAGTCACGTCCGTCAGAAGGGGACGTTAAATCCGATGCCTCGTGTAAAGAGAGTTCCACGCTCTTTGCACGTTAAGAACCCTTGCAACAACTCTTTGAGGGGTCCGTAGGTGGCCTGTTGCAAGGCAAAATTTCTGTCCATATCCAATACACCCTCATTTTTCATTGGCAGTCCAATTTTCCCCGACCATCATCCTAGATGGCCTCTTATTACAACAACCTACCTATTGTATTTATTGTGAACTTGTTCTCGTCCTGAATATGCATGAACTATTTGCCACTGGACGTTAAGCAACCAACAATCAATATTCTTTGTACACCTAAAAGACTGACCTCCATTTTTGTTCGATCTCTCAGCTATTCGGCATGGCACTTGGCAATGGATACATTCCAATGACCTAAGGAAGAGTCCCTGGTCCCTTAGTCACTCATTTACAACACCTTATCCCCAGAAAGAAAGAGCGAATAAAAATTCCAAGGGTTTTTGAAATCCCCAATAGAAATATCGGTGGTTTTCCTAATAACATAAATTCCAGCAGGCTTGATGAATCTTGGCTTAACTACTCTTGTCGGGCATTTCTGAGATATACTACGATGGACAGAAATTTGGGTACGTATTTATACTAAGAATGAAAATTACTCACTTACATAAGTTCTACACTGAATAACTTACGCAACGCACTAGTAATTGTCAATAAGTTTGTTAAGAGTTTAAACTTCATATACATATGAAAGAACATAGCAATAATTTCACTTTTATATTATACTTTGAATTAAAATATTATTGTTTTTGCATAAACCGTTTAAAATTTATAAATTTCTTAAAGCAGTGTTACCTAACAACTGTTACTGAGTATAGAAGTGGTCAGTGTACAATTTCGCAGTGAACATTTTTCACCGTAAAACAACTGAGCATAATATAAAATGGACGCAGTTAAAACCAGAAATAGCCAAATTTGTGACCAGTGGCGGGTATTACAGTTAATATTGGGACCAGCAAAACGTTGGCCAATTTCCACACGGAAATTATTTTGGACTAAAAATTTGAAAAACTTTCAGAGAGCACCGATATGTGCGTTTGTATTTGTTAATGGACTTGATCCTATTCTCTTCTTTGAATGGACAAATTTGATGGGATTGGCCCAACAAGCTGATCTGCAAAGAATTCTCACTGCCTTGGAACAGGGGAAATACAGCTATTTTTATGGTTTCAATACCACCATGGGCAGGTAAATATCTATAATTTCAACATAAGCTATGCGAAGTGGGAAGTGATATATGTTGAAAATAAAATTTAAGCTGTTTCTGATATTGTAAACTATAAAGAATTAGTTAACATCCCATAACGAAATAAATCATGAAAAGAAAAAAATACCGGTGAAATTTCATTGCTAAAAAAATAGTTATGAGTTTTACGTTAATATAAATTATACCGTGATTACGGTACAGTAATTGTGGATGTAGATGCTTTTATTACAACACATAGGGGTGCTAATAGAGGCAGTATTACTCAAGGACGTAGTGTCCTTAACCAGAGAATTGAAAGGTTGTGGCTTGACTTATACAGAGGCTGTACTAATATTTACTATGACTTATTTTAATATTTAGGACAGTGCAAAATAGTTAATTTGGAAAATGAAATCCATATGTGGGCACTACATTTCGTGTACCAGCCAAGAATACAGCGCTCACACAAACTAGGTTCTGAAAAGGGAAAGACTCCTGACCAGCTATTCGTTCAAGGAGCACTTAGTCTGTTTCGTCATGATACTCCAGCTATCAACGCAATTTTTGGTGAGGACATGAATAATGAATATGGTGTTGACTGGAATGGACCCATTGGACCTACAGCAGAAAGCAACAATGTAACAGTCGTCCTAACAAACAGCCTTATTTCTATGATGGACTACTTACAGTTACAATTAGAGGTGGACCCTCTTTCAGATATTCACAATGATCATGGGATATCCCATTTTCTAAACACTGTTGATTTCGCGAATGCTTGTCTTCACATTGTTTGATAGAAGAGCTGCACAACTATATATATATATATATATCTCCATGCCTTATATATCATGTACTGAAGTACGCCGCTAGATTAAAACTGACGAGGAAAGGTAACACACGGCCACTGTAGCTTTATTTTTGTAGAGCCCGGGTGCTTCCCTCGCTAATATATACATAATGTACACA
The DNA here is from genome assembly GCA_019925275.1 of Mytilus edulis. NCBI lineage: Eukaryota > Metazoa > Mollusca > Bivalvia > Mytilida > Mytilidae > Mytilus > Mytilus edulis. The sequence continues at coordinate 49,490,671 of CM034354.1, forward strand.
GCCATGTATCACCATCATTGATGGCGATCCGATGGATCTGTTGTAGAGTTGTCACTGACTCAGACGTAGTTATATACTTTGCTGGTCTCCGAAAAGCTAAGACAGGAGGGTCGGGAAAGATTTTGGGTGACTGGCAATACTTTGCCAATTGGCACGGATCAAACGAGAAAGGTTAGTAAAGGCGGGATTGTATGTTAAGACAAATAGAACTATTTTGCTGCGCCTTTTCTTTTTGTACTGTAACAGGTCATTGCGGCTGTTATTGTTAGCAAGCGCAAACCCCTTATCTATGTCACATTTCTTATAACCTCGTTTGATTAAAAATCCGCAAAGTTCATGTACTTTACTCTGAGAGCTTGACTACGGGATACTTTTTGTACAGTGTTTTGGGTGACAGCTTTGGGGAGAAAGGTACTGATGTTTATCTATCTGGTGCAAGAAAATTGGGACCGTTAATTTTATTATTTACAGTAGAGGTCTGTTGATATGATATATATATACGCCTTATTTTTTTTAAAATGATCAACTAGAACTGCTTGCTATATACTCAAATAGACCACCCCATGTAACATTTACAGCCGATTGCATTAAGTGTGAAGGCAAAGGTAATATCTTTGGTTAACTTGCTTGGTTGCTTAATCATGAAGTTATTCTTAGGTAATGTATTTTATCCGCCTCCTTTTGAAGAAGTCTAGTCCTTCAAAGAGATATATTGGTATTCTGTCGGACAGGTTTACTCTTAAAAGAGGGTAGTTTTACACCATTACGTTCGCACTCAATGCAATTGGCTAAAATTATTTTATATTTGAAATCAATCAACTAAAACGAAAATTCCTATCAGATATTTAATAAACAAAAACAAAAAAGAACATTAAATAGTCAATTAGATATACACATAAAGACGTTACGCACGATACTAGTGTCACTTTTGGTAACGGTGTATATTAACTTCAAAGTGTGCTATTGAAGTGTTTTAATATTCCCTTCCAGTATTGTATGAAGTCAGATTGTTTCTGTGTTTAAAAGAAGATAAGGGTATACACAATGTTGTAATTATAAAATAAGAAACTTTAGGAAAACGCATTGTTTTCCGTGAATGTAAGAACTAGAGCCACCAGTACAATTTGTTAATATATATATTTGAACGCAGTTTTCAATTTAGACTTGTTTATATTTTTTTGTTTGGGCTTGTATCATATTTTCCCTCCGGTTTATATGATCCGTTCATTCTATTGACTCTTAAAATTCAAGAGTCTATCTAAAAATGAGGGTAAATTAAATATGGCCTTCCAAATACCGTTTCGATCCCTAACATCACTGAAGAGACATTTATTGTCAAAATCCGGATCTGGTGTACACAACAAATATTGACACCTCATGTTTGTGGCATACCATCTTGGCCACTAGTTAATTGTTTTCAGTTTAGTACTAAAGTTATATTAAGATCCATTTTGTTACATCTTGTGATCAATTTTATTTGGCTATCACTAATGGCAGTCGGCAGGGTTAAAGAACATCAGTTGTTCGACCTGCTAGTCAAATGCGTTTTGTTTAAATATACTTTTTCACTTTTTCGGTCTTTTTGAAAATGTTGTTTGTGTTGTATTTAGACCATTCTACAACGAAATTTGTTTTACATGCACACATATAAAAATTGCGGTTTTTAAAGGCAGTGCTTTAAGGCCTGACTTTCAAGTCATGAGGTTAATCTTTTCATACGCAATCTATGCAGGGGGTCTTTTGGCCAGAAAAAGATCCGGAAATGTTCGAATTTCTCCTCTTCTTTTTATGGTATGATATGGTTTTTGTTTCTTTCATTTACATTGGGGACTAAAGAAACGATCAGTGTGTATTGTTCGTCTTATAGAACTTGTTATTAATGTGTATTTTGCATTATAAGCAGTCAACCTGACTACAAACTATCATTATTTGAATTCCGTGTGGAAAGAGGTCGGGTCAATTTCGAGTGTTATCTGAGATCTAAAGATTTTTTAATTAGTTCAGACGTTGATATAACAATGAAAAGTCGACTGAACATGATTAATATTGCATCTTCTATAATTCAGTTTATAAACGAGAAACCGTAAAGCGTTTTCAATTTCGGTATTAGTTATGTATGTTGTCTACGTATTATCCTGGTTACCGGTACTACGTTCCGGGTATTAGCTATTTGATATATCTGATGTGTAACATTACGATCAGGTACCAGCCAATCTACGTGATATCCCGCCAAAATGACCGACTTACAGCTATGGAAAAATAGTCCATAAACGTTCCGTATAATGATATGCAAATTCATAATTAATCGTAACTTTTTTTTATCTTTATATAATAAATATATCAAAATGGATTCCACAAAATTGAAAATAGCATTATTTTACGAGGATTTCTAATATTTTTTTCACTTCCGGGCGCAGTAATACGTATGTTTTGAAGGAGCTCGAAGAAATTGACAAAGTGAATTGAGAAGGAAACGGATAGATATACGTCCTTGCTATCAGGTAAAACAATTTAAATGTACAGAAAAAAACACATTTACTTCACACAAATAGTACAGGCTTAAGCATTTTATTGTCTTATACACGACTGTAGTCTAGTGTTTAAACGACGGCGGTGACCTACAAGGTACGGGTCATACTGGGTCAAGTCTAAATATGTAAACATATCCACGTGCTATTAGGTAGAAAGCATCGTAATGCAATATCTGCAATTTTTTCCTCCTTTATACATCGTTTAACCAGATATATTTCTGTTTCAAATACACTTAAACACGGGTTGTATGTACGTATCTTTTCTAGTGTTTTCTTGTCCTTTAATATTAAAGTTCATTTGTTGATGTTTAAATATTTTTGAACGACTGAACACAGGAGTGAATGAATGCAACAATGATATATACTGAAGACTTGGGCTGTACAATGATAGTGTACGTATATCATACTGATAATTATTCTAGCAGTAATTATGTTAATTTAGGATGTAATGACAGGAATTCATGAGCTATGCCTCAGGCTTTCTGAAAAAATATCAATGACAATGTAAACAGGAACAAAACATTGACACGAATGATGCTCTCTTCTATGTTATAGTTATTTAGGTATGTGTGTTGCACAAGTTTCAAAAAAACTTAAGTTATAAAACTTTTTTTCAGGGCACAAACCCACTTTAAAGAGACTTGTCTACTGCCATACCAATCCTATTTTCATGCACCATTTGCAAGCAAGAGACTGAATGGTTTGCAAAATTAAAAATCAGGACTGTGTCCAATTAAACAAAAAGAACTAAACTGGATGAATATTGTAGGAGAAATCTAGAGGAAAGTTTTGATTTGTGAAATTGGTTTTCCTGAAAAGTCATTCATCCTAGCCTGCAGAAATGAACTATAACCTGATAACTGTCCACCACCAACTGACGAGCTAATGTTGAGCTTCACATATGGAATTACTCAAATACCATCAATGTCTATGTTTTCAGCACAGATTTCACAAGTTATGACACAGCTGTGCTTTTTTTTTTTTATACCTGTTAAAGAGTTGTATACTAAATTTTATTTTTTTTATCAATAAATATATCTTGTGTCATTTAAGAACTTGTATTTTGCCAAAAGATGCATACTAGTGAATGAAAGTGGTGCAGTTCATTTTGCTTTGGTATATAGAATTGAATTACAATTGTTCATGTTATTGGAATGCATATAAAAATAAGGAGGTGGTACAATGTATATACATGATATTTAGTGAGTTTATCAAGCAAAAGTGAATAAGAAATAGGTATAAGCAGTTACAGGTACTACTGTACAATCTCAAACAATGAGAAAAACTCATACCATAAAGTGAATTTCATATTTACAAGTAAGTTTTGTTTTTGCGTTGAATAATTTTCTTCTATTGTTTTAATTGCAAATATGGGAAGTGGTTAAAATGCTAATGAGACAGCTGTTATGGCCACAGAGCCTTAATTGAAAACTTCTTTTTCATTCATACCAGTAGATTTTGCCTGGAGTTAGAAACATATCTGCCAACTTTTCAAAATGCACATGGGGGTTTTACGTGAAAGATGGTTCATATAGTCATACAAAACCTTCAAGGGGGCCTTCAAATGGAAGCAGGACAAGTCGCCCCACTGGCTAATCGCCCACTTTTAAGAAAACCGCCACAAACTGATTTATCAAATTGCCCCACATGTGAAATTGGTTAAATCATGTTAAATATTACTCCTGCCAACCCGCCCTACTTATAAAAAAACGGTAATATTTAGATTAATATATATATATATAATTAAAAATAAAAACTCGCACCACTTTAATGAAAACTAATCTACACAGAATACAAACAAACCGAAAATTTATTTAATTACTATTATTGATATACTGAAATTATAATTCTAAAAAAAAATGTATTGTTGAAGAATAACTAAGTTTTGAAGCTTAGTTATTTGCATAACAATTGAAAATAAACCTGTTAATTGTATCATAATGCAATATAAGGAATTTAACTTATATTCAACGGGATAACATCTTTTTCCATAAGTGGGGAGAGTGGCAAGACCTTTTCAGCTTTTGGTCTTCGGTGCTGTGCGGCTTTGTGCCTTTTTCACTTTCGATCTTTTATATCTGGGCGTTATGTATTCGGGTTTAGTTTTCTGTAATTAGTTAATACATTGTACTTCAGTTTCTTTATGTATATCTCTTTCATATTCATTTGATAAAATTTACTGTTTGCAATAGCATGAATTGTTCTATGTAATAAGAATGTTCTTATCCCGGGCATAAAAACAATGCCGTATTTGGCGAAACCTTTTCAACTTTTTATCTCCAGTGCTGTACAACTTTGTACTTTTTTCTCTTTCGATCTTTTATATCTGGGCGTCACTTGTAAGTCCTGTGTGGACAAGGCGCGTTTTTGGCGTATTGAATTTTAAACCTGATGCTTTTTGTTATCTATTAATCATGTTTTTCTTTGTCTAATATGTTCTCCTATTTATTTGTATTGTAGTCCTGTAATATGTTGTCATTTCAATGTTATATTTAACTTTGCCATTAAAGTGCGAGGTTTGGCATGCCACAAAACCAGGTTCAACCCACCACTTTTATTCCCTTTAAAAGTGTCCTGTACCAAGTCAGGAAGATGGCCATTGTTACATTATTGTTCGTTTCTGTGTGTGTTGCATTTTTACGTTGAGTCGTTTGTGTTTTCTCTTATTTTTGAGATATTGAGATCAGACGTGGCACGGTACTTGTCTATCCCTAATTCATGTATTTGGTTTTCATGTTATATTTGTTATTCTCGTGGTGTTTTGTCTGATGCTTGGTCCGTTTCTGTGTGTGTTACGTTTCGGTGTTATGTCGTTGTTCTCTTATATTTAATGCGTTTCCTTCGGTTTTAGTTTGTTACCCCGATTTTGTTTTTTGTCCCTGGATTTATGAGTTTTGAACAGCGGTATACTACTGTTGCCTTTATTTGGCATTACTAAATTCATCCTGGTTAATAATATATTTATCTAGATTTCACTGATTTCCATTAGGTGGGACCAGTTGGCAGGAGTAATATTAACGGAATTTAACTTATATACAACGGGATAACATCTTTTTACATGAGTGGGGCGAGTTGGCATTAGTAAATTCTTCCTGGTTAATAATATATTTATCTAGATATTATCGGTTTCTATAAGTTGGGGCAAGTTGGCAGGAGTAATATTAAGGGATATAACACTTTTCACAAGTGGGGCGATTTGGTTATCCAGGTTGGGGCAGTTTTTTTTTAAAGTGGGGCGAGTTAGTGAAAAAGTGGGGCTATTTGCTAATAGGGCGATTTGTCATGGATTCCCTTCAAATATATTATAATGTGGTTTTTGGCTTCTTCGTGCATAAACAAGCTCATTGCCATTGTTGAATTGTTTTCTTTAAAATAGTCGACAAAATTGCTCTTACAAAATTTCCATTTGGGAGCCTCGAGCTCGATGGGGGAAATACTCTGCAAATACTGACAGTTGGCAGGTATGGTCATCAAAAAAGTTGATGTGTTACTATGTACATTTACCATTATGTTACTTGATGTTCTTGCTATACACACAGTACAGAGACTAGTCAATCTTTGTGAACTTCTTTTTATGGGAGTCATAGAATATGCGTATACAATCAATAATTAAAAATAGTCTATTTATATTGAAAAGGAAAAGTTCTTATATGTCTAAAGAAAAGGGACGAAAGACACATAAGGGACAGTCAAACTCATAAATTTAAAGCAAACTGACAAGGCCATGGCTAAAAATGCATTTCATGGCGAGGCACAGAAAATATACTGTAAACAGTAGACTATAGATATAGGTGAACTAGGTTCAAAAGAACTCTAAATCTTAAATTCTACAAACCACCTCTGTTCTATGGAAGATAATGATATAACTGGACTAGAAATACACACAACCTGTAATTAACTGCCTTTACAGCGCTTTCGCGCTTTGATTATCCAACGCAATCATAGGTTTGAACGTAGTTTTCAATTTATACTCGTTTATATTCCATATATATTATATATATATATTGGTTGAAGAACATCAGTTGTTCGACCTGCTAGACAATGCGTTTTTTTTAAATCTTTTTTTTCTTGTTTCACTCTTTTGAAATTCTGGAAAATGTTGTTTGTGCTGTATTTAGACCCTTTTACAACAAAATTTGTTACATACACACGAATAAAAATTGCGGTTTTTATATTACACAACCATAGCTTTGGAACGTTGTTTAGACTTGCTCATATATATTTTCAGTTATATGGTGTTAGTGACCTTATACGATAAATATGGGGTGAGAGCGAAGGGATAAAGACTTCAACAGTGGGAAAGCCACGGATCGATTCTGCGCATCCTTTCATATGACGTAACGGCCAAAAAATCAAGGGCGACAATCGCGATTTTTACATAGACGGCGACAGTATCGCGCCATCTCGGTAATTTGTTTACATCGTGTACGTGTTATTTTTCAAAAAAAATATTATTAAAGACAATTAAACTTGTGTCATTTTATCATTAATTAGTTATATAGGTAAGTTTTACAGGTGACAATGCTATTTTTTCTTCTCAGGAGATTTTATTCTACAAGAAACGAGCTTCAGAAAATGACAAGTGACTACGTTGTTTTGAAAGATAATAATATGGCGGGTGTTTTCCCCTTCTGAAAATAACTAACACATTTGCAGCCTAATCTATATTTAAATATAAAATTACCAAAAATAGCACCAATGATGATGGATGTCCCCAATTATTTGCATAATTACCCATCACTCCTTGTCAAACTGCAACTGAGGCTTTGAAAAGGAAGCGCATCATTCAGCGCCATTTTCAACAGACAGTTTCTAAGCTCACAAAATCCCATTATTTTTTCATCATAATTATTGATTCAAATGTAGATAGGTCTGAACAATATTCCTTACATCATTTCCATAGATCAAATCGGTCGGTATACAGCGAGATATTGACCCTTTTTCGAAGCTAAATTCTATTTTATAGACCACATGGTAATTCAAAGCCCCCCGTCCTGCCATGAAATTTTAATTTTGTCAACACAAACTTTTGCTTCGTCATCTACATTTTAATTTATTTATTGAGGTCGTGTGATGATAGCGTTTAGTTGTCTTGCATAGAAAAAAGTTCCACCTGTACTAAAACAGGATTTTTTTTTCTTTTAAAAACTGAAATAGCTATGTGAAACCGAACCCACACAACTACCCATTGTTTGTCAACAGCATTGCAATTTTGTTAAATATTGGTCCATTTTGGTAAAATATTTTTAACATATTTCAGGTTTTCAAGATTATTAACATCCTTACTGTATTCTTTGTTTTGTTTTTTATTTGTGTTGTTTGTTAATATGTTTGCAATTTTTGCAATTTAGTAACCATACTTGAATATACATGAATTTAGGGCTACATGAGAAAGTTCCCTCAGGTTCATCATGTGTTAGCATTACATTTTAGAATTTAGTACCCATTTCAGTATTTAAAAGAATTATTTCATTGTTTATATAAAATGTTGCGTATTCATTTTCAGCATATATATGTCACATAGCTTATTTGTGGGTTCTATATGGCTTGGTATGATTTTAAAAATATCTAGTATTCCAATATAAAATAAAATGTGAATACACAGGTAGCAAACACAACATTTTTGTTTATATTCAGGTCCTTCATCAGGAACGCTTACAATTGTAGGTTTTTCATTAGTTCAAGTTCATAAATTTAAGTTTGACGAGTCTGTTAACCAAGAAAATATAGATCTTTATACTTTTGAGCAAATTAAAGATATTGTTTTAGAATCCTTTTTGAAGGAAGAATCTTTGTTGCTTCCAAATATATATGAAAAGTTCAAACAGTATGTACTTATTAATACAGGTATAGCAAAATTTGAATATGTTATATCTGAAACTGATCTAAAAAAATTACAGCACAACAATAAATGGATTTTTAGAATGTTGAAAATTAGATTCAGTAAGTGTTTACAGGTTTTTGTGCCTAAAAGAAAACAGGATGGACGTTTAATATATAGAAACGGATAAATTTTATAAATTGTTTACATAGTCTAACTGTTAAAAATAACCAGCTTAAATCTGAGAAAAATGATATCAGTGAACAGTTGATAGAAAAAAATTCTACCATTATAATTATGAAAAATAAAATTACACCAAAACATGAAAGTTTGAGTGAAGCACTACAAATATTGAGGTCTTTTGTTAAATCATATACCACAGGTAAGACCGCAAACTCATGTTTGCCTGATATACATGCTTTTGATGCTAAGCATGAAATAAATCAGATTCCCCCAGTTCTGTGGAACTTTTTATATGGGTTGTGTGGAACTGACAAAGAGGACAAAATTTTTTGTAAAAACTGTTGCATCATGGGATCATCATTATATTGAGACCCCATTTAATGTAAATAGAGCATTTCCAAGATTGTATATGTGAAGCTGTATATTTAATTGTCAAAATGCTCAGTGTGTACAACCTTTACATCTTCTTGTGACTGATATTTGTGACAAGTTCTCTAATGCCTCGTCTACATTTCTATCAATAAATGCTAGATTAGGGGTTGGAGTGTCAAAAGATTCATTAAGAAGGTACATTACCAACAGATGTAGGCAGTTAGAACAGCAGCAAATGCAGAAAATCTAAGTCGGATTCTAAGGATGGTTTTTGTGTCCTGGATGTAAATGCACTAATTGTGTAAATCTGCCAGATAAGTCGGACACCTTATTAGATATTTCTCTCTCAGATGAAATTAGGGATGTTGAGATAGATGATGTTCATGATGATGTTGATGACCCTGCCGAAGCACACCTATTTTCAGACCTTGATATGTTTTATCTTGCATCAGAAGACTTGTAATTATGTTACAAATTTGTTTCATAGAATATATTTTATAGAGAAAGGATATGGACATCCATACATAACATAAAAATCAGTATATGCCCAGTGAAAAAAGGAAATAATGCTTCAATTGCTGTTCTTCATTTTGTTTATATTATATAGTCAAACTATACATCCAATGAATAACATCTACCACAAAAAATATTGGACACCATAACAGACAACATAGATTGTGAACATATGTGGATATATATAATTTTTCATGATGTTACAACCAGGATATGTTATTCATATTTCCATGAAATAATGATCTTTTTATTTTAATAGTCCAAATACAAATGTATGGCCGTCACAAGCACAGTTGATTTAAAATATCTTAAAGATACATGTATAGTCTCTTTGGTGACTATTCTATAAATATTTATATATAAATACAAGTTAAATTTACATAAAATTGTGACCAACATAATTTACTGATCATCTTTATTTTTAATGTCACAGTATCCTGGCTGTAACATCATGAGCAGTCACATATCCACCCCTGTGGACAACGTATCATGACGACATAAAGGAATTCAAATTCATTTGAAAACAAAAACAAAGATAACATCTCAATTCAACTGATTGTACAATCAAATGTGAAATTATAAACCACAAATCATGGATATGCTATACTTGCCATCGTCATCTTCTAACGAGCCAGATTCCAGCAGATGCAGATGCAATTGGTCTACAGCTTTCAACAATTCCCGAAGAACTGAAATTTTTGAATATATTAGAGAAACAGTTAATATCTATACGAATACCATTTATGAAACTTGTGCAACTACCAAAAGGAAACCAGCGTGGCAACATCGGCCCATGTGTGTCAATCCCAACAGATATTCAAAAAACAGTTAATATTCTGCCTCGTTCTGAAGATGAAACACAACTTGTCCGATGTAAACTGAAAAGGAAGCAATCGTACATAGGTTACAGTCAGTCGGGATTTGTCAGTACTAATAAAATACGCAAAGCTCTTGAATGCTTAAAAGAATGCAACCCATACTACAAGGATACATCATTTAATCATGCATGGCCAGATGAATTTTCTCCGGATTTTGCAGATATAACAATAGAAAAAGATAATCCTGCAATATTGAATAAACAGGATATCTCAGCGCAACAGAGTGAAAAGGATCAACGCGAGGAAGAAGATCAGCATATTAAAGACAGGGGTTTTCCATCCGACACATGCCTGCAGCCTGTAGATATAGGACAAGAGATGCTAGATCAACACTATGTTTTGTGTTGCTGCAGGTGAAGGCAGTACACCTGTAAGCATGATGCAAGAGAAAGGCAATGAAGCGATGTCTTTTCCTGTCCAGTTTCCAGAGGGATCATTTGGGTCATATGATAGCAAAAGACAGGTACACCTCACAAGATCGAGGTACTTTCATGCTAGACTCCTTAGTGGTGATTAGAGGTTTTCTTGTGATTCGTCTTATATATTTTATGCTCAGTATTTGTCAGAATTGGATCAAGTAATGTCTAAAGTGTCAATAGCGCTTCGGAAGAGTACTGGTAAAGATACAACTGGTAATAATATAACAGCTAGTATGCTTACTGATTAAAAACAACTGAAAAGTCTGTTGAGTACAGACCAGGGATACAAATTTTTGACTCCAATTAGAGGTACCCCTCCATATTGGCAGGCAGCATTAAGGGATCTATTGGCAACTAGGGGTTCCTACTTGGTTTGCAACATTTTCAGCTGCTGATATGAGATGGACAGAAGTTCTCCAAGTACTTATGGAACAACAGGATAGAACTGAGCCTTTCGATGAACTTGACTGGACTGGTAAATCAGAAATTTTGAAAAATAACCCTGACTTGAGTGCTGTCATGTTTGATCACAGGTTCCACACCTTCCTAAAGGAGATTATAATTAAACGTAGCATAATTGGAAAAGTCAAAGATCATTTCCATAGAATCGAATTCCACCAACGGGGCTCTCCTCACGCACACTGCCTTTTCTGGATTGATGATGTACCCATGCTGGATGAGGATGATGACAAGGCAGTATGTGACTTTGTTGATAAATATGTAACTTGTCAATTACCAGACAAGATAGTTGACCCAGAGCTCAATGCAATTGTCAGCAGTGTTCAACAGCACAGCAAAAATCACACAAAATTTTGCCACAAAAAAGAAACCATTTGCAGATTTAATTTTCCTCGTCCCCCTTCAGAAAAAACTTTCATCTCCAGGGGTGTGGAAATGCTATGCCCGACTCGCCCGACTCGTACATTTGAACAACCGGACAAGTAATTATTTTTGTCCCGGTTGCCCGTGGACAAGTAAAAAAAATATACAAGAAAAAGTTCAAATCCAACAAAAATATAGAATTAATTCCAAAACATATATGATTAATTTATATAAAGAAACCAATAGTCAGCGAGTAAAAACATCAATGTCCATGACGATAAATATTACATAATACCGAAATTGATAAAATAAAATAGGTATGCGAACCCGAGTCGCGTAACATTGCATTGATTTTGTCCATTGACCCGGGATCGTCGATTAGGTTTTATCCGTTATTCACCGGAAGTATCATTACTTTAGTTTTTGTTTTTTGACACCGGTCAAGCAAGACAAAAAGAGTTATGAGTCGAATAGAAAACCCGAAACGCAGATGGAAAAGAACACTTATTTAAAAAAGATTCGGAAGCGAGAATTTCAGACATTGTGTATATTAGATTGCCCTGGCTATCTTGGATGGAAATTCGTAAAATAAATAATTTGTTGTCTTCTTCTTCTTTACGCAAATGAACAAATTATGATCATTACCGATGTGCCTTAACGATAACACTGATAAGAGTATATGCAACAAATAAAAGTAAAAGCTTGTGTAGCTTCAAAATTTAACTTGATATCACACCCCTCTAATTGAAACAGAAATAAAACACTTTCTAATTATAATTCATCATCGATTTGTAACTCTGCAAGAAATGATAGAAAATCTGCCTTCGTCTTCCGTTTTATTTTTTGTCCACTTTTCCTCTAATTTCTGGTCGCCTATGAATAATTTCAACTGTTTTTCGACAAGCTTGGAAATTTCGGCTTTCGTTTTGTTCGTAATTAGCTCTTTCGCCAGGCAATACAAAAACAGGTTCATATTTCTTCTTTCTTCCCAGAGGTTTATCGTGTAACCATAAAAAAATGTTGCCGCCGATGTTCTTTAGCTTTTTAAGAAATGTTAATTAAATCGGTGTCTAGGTCTTTCCCACTTACTGACTTCAATGTTGGTTGCTGCAAGAATTTCGAATTTTGGATAACTGTCCGAAAGTTTGAAATTTCTCGTCTAATATTGTACGCATACATATAATCTTCATCTGCAGAAGTCAAATCTAACAAATTGGACAGCGAGCAATACACCTAAAAAAAATAGTTCATAATCACATAATGACATCTGAATTTGTAATATATTTGTGGTAATACGTTTATCTTTTTGGATTTCATTATTTCAATAGGAACAGGATAAAAGATAATATATCATTAATCGTGTTACTATAGTATGAATCAGTTAATTATCAAAAAAATATCCTCCAGGTTAGAGAATTGGAAGCAATGACCGGTGCTTCAATCAATCTCATCATAATAGCTGAATGTGGATCGGTATATGCCTATACATCTAAAGATTATACAAATACAACAACACCCACATCAACTGTACAGCATATGGTAATTATTAGAGATCTAGTAGTATAGATCAAGATAAATACAGTTGTATATATATACGACCAATGTAATTGTCAAAAGAAAACAACACTATTTGTAATACTAATAATAAAAGGGTCCGTAGGTGGCCCGTTGCAAGGCAAAATTTCTGGCCCTATCCAATAAACCCTCATTTTCCAGTGGCAGTCCAAATTTCCACGACCATCATCCCAGATGGCCTCTATTGTGAAAAGACCTACCTATTGTATTTATTGTGAACTTGTTCTCGTCCTGAATATGCATGAAATATTTGCCACTGGACGTTAAGCAACCAACAATCAATCAATCCAAACAAAGAGGAACAAATTTGGTTTATTATATAGGAAATCACTGAAACTTGACCAGATTAGCCCCCTTTTATGCAGTCAGTGGGCCCCTACTCACTTTCGCCACTGACTAAAGTTGAAGGCTCGACCAAAATGTTGTTCAGTTTCTATACTTCAGTGCAAAATAATCATTCTTGATCTGCAGTAAATGCACTACATCTATATAATATTCTACCTCTATTTATATTAAGTCAATTTCATATAATAATTATAGCGTTTCGATTTTCCGTTTAAAACCCAGTTTCAGCAACAAGATACACAGAAAGCAAATATGAAAGAAAAACAACGAAAACTTGTTATCACTAAAAACATCTGATGTTATTATACGTTTTTTATACAGTATATGTAACGTCTCTATGTGTAACTCCTGTGGACTTTCCGAATTGATTTTCTTCTAAGTTCAGTATTTTTGTGGTTTTACTTTTTCCTTTACTATGAAGAAAATGCAACCCTGCTATTGTATTTATTGTCAAATGTTGTGGCGTATGCCCGGAACCCAAAAAGTCTGCATTTTCGTCATTTGTAATTAATTATCATTTAATGTTTATCACGGAATCTTGTTCCATTTTTCTCTTTTTAAACCAAGGAGATATAATCCAGAAAAATGGCTTTGTCTTTGTAAGAAAAAACATGAATTTGTAGCACATTATTGTGTCCTTGTACAGTTTTCATCATTTTTGCTTCTTTTATAAATAAAGGAAAACCATCAGCTACTGATAACAAATTGTTTTCTTCACTTTTCCACATGGACCTCTTCCAATAATGTTTATACATCTTAAATGTCCTATATGATATAATTGGTCTATTCCCTACAAAGTAGTAGAACTTTGAAACTATAAGAAAAAATCATAGGTTATATGTTAAAGGGATGGATGACTGTTTAATGGTAAGTGGCAAGCTACCGCAAAATGAGGAAGAAAACATATATGACACACAAACTTGCAACAATGTACAAATTCTATGCATTGAAAAGAATGAGACAAAGCACTCAGCGTATCCTGACTTCACATAAGCACGTAGGAACTGCTCTGCGATACTTTTAATATGCGTTAGTTAATTTAAAAAAAAAGGAACAACAATATGAGATTAAAATCTTTTTCCAGCGTTCTTATTTATTCGCAAGTTCATGATTATAAACCAGAGAATAGAGTGAGTGAGTGGTGTACTGAAATTTGGAAGTCTCTGAACTGTTGATTCCAATGGGTTTTAGCGCTCTGAGTAGGAGCATCCAATAATCCTCTCTTTTACTCCTAAGGACGTCTGACGTGTGGTCATTAGGATCGTTCCAGAGGACTTCGATGATTTCGAAAGACATATGGTGGATGTTGTTTGCGTCAGTATCATTTACTTATGACCTTACAATCCTTCAAAAGTCACCAACGCCGGAATGTCAACTAACGACGTCCTTAACTACCATACAGTTTCTGTTCCAGGAAGACGATGTCCAACAACTCATATATTTGTGATGTGTGTCAAACAAACTACACAAGCAAGAGCAGTTTAAAAAGGCATTTAAACCTTCACAATCAACAAACATATGATTGCGATAAATGTAACGCAAAATTCTCAAGAGCAGATAGCCTGCTCCATCATGACAGGCGGATTCATCTTAAAAAGAAAAGGAAGTCGGAGCAACCTAACAATTTCGGTGGCAAGTATGTACAAGACGGACAAATCCCATCGGGTTTTGGACAATATACCACTCCAAACCTTTCAAAAGAGGAAATCAACATAACTCCTAGTAGTACTGATTCTTCTCTGGACTTCATATTAGATGTAAATGTTGATTCCAGTACGGTCAAAATAGCCGATCTAGATGACATTAATTTATTGACCAGTTCCTCGAGACATAGAAAGAAACTATAACAATTGTGCCGGGAAATCGGAATTGGTCATTAACTATGGCGACAATGGAATGCCCAACTTACCTAAAGAGGTTAGTTGGAAAGGACACACACCACCGTGTGAACCTTACACACATAAGAGAAAGGAGGATACAATGGGCCATATAAAGGCAGCAATCTACGTATGTAGATAATACATCAGCAAGCAACAGCATTGCTCTGAACCTGTGTATTCATAACTCTTACATTTTACATTTTATATTTTGTATTTTTGCTATGTTATTTATATAATAATAAAATTTATTATTATTATTTGTATCTGTGTTTTTGGTTGTTACTAATACACACACTCACGTTTAGTACAGTGCAGGCTTACAACGTCATCCACGTCTGATGTGTGAAACGTTATTTGTTCAAAAATTAGAGTTGGCTAGACACGCGAAGAGCTGTGAGCATTTTATATATAATTGTAACTTCTTAAGCAATGAATATTTCCCCAAACTTTTCTAGTGTAGTTATAATACTTTTATAATTGAAATTATCTTTCCAATGACTCACTTAAGTTGTAAGTTGCAAATTGTGGTCTAACATTATTTTGAAGAGTCAATAATCACAGAACTCTATAACATCCAACATTGTCACCAAACATGTGATTTTTTTTTTAAATCAGGTACTTAAGTCTTCAGGTCCTCTGTATGACATCAGTCAGCTTTACGAGGGAGACTGAAACATGCCAATTGATCCCTCGTTTAGTAAACCAGTCGAATTGATCTTCCCGAGTATGTTAATTTTACAATAACTGTTTTGGCTAATTTCTTTTCCACAAATTTTACATTTGGAAGATGTGTTTCAATTTTGTCTGCTATGTTCTTTCTTGCCAGTTCTTAATTTTTGCCAATTCAATTGATAGATCATACCAATCTTTTCTTTTTTTAAAGTACACAAGAAACAACATAGAAAACTAAAGACTGAGCAACACAAACCCCACCAAAAACTGGGGTGACCTCAAGTTCTCCGGAAGGGTTAGTAGATTCTGCTCCACATGGTACCTGTCACCCTTTGAAATCACAAGAAGGTACTGAAATAGCTGAAAAACTTTATATAGAAAAAATATGTAGATATGGATGTCTTACATCTTTAGTTTCGTACCGTGGCAGAAACTTTCTTTCGAATGTTGTAGCAGAACAATGTAAACGTATGGACATCAAACATTATAACACAAGTTCAAATCATCCAAAAGGTACAATCGAACTTTAGCTCAGTCGTTGTGTACTTACATTGATGAGACACAAGAAAATTGGAGTAGCATGTCACCTGGCATACTTATGGCATACAGGAAAACAGATTACATCAAGTCAACAGGATCTTGTGTGGATAAAATGCACTTCTGACGTATTAAAATTTTCAACTTGTTGGCTGTTTTTCGTGTGTTTCTTTGTCAATTGTATTCTCCAATTATTTATATTGTAGTCCTGTGGTGTTGAGTTGTCCTTTTAATGTTATATTTCACATGGCTATAAAAGGGAAGGTTTGGCATGCCACAAAACCAGGTTCAACCCGCCATTTTTTTCTTTAAAAATGTCCTGTACCAAGTCAGGAATAATATTGTTATATTATAGTTCGTTTCTGTATGTGTTACATTTTAACGTTGCGTCGTTTGTTTATTCTTAATTTTGAGTGTAAATTCACATTGCGATAAGACGTGTCACGGTACTTGTCTATCCCAAATTCATGTATTTGGTTTTGATGTTATATTTGTTTTTCTCGTGGGATTTTGTCTGATGCTTGGTCCGTTTCTGTGTGTGTTACATTGTGGTGTTGTGTCGTTGTTCTCTTACATTTAATGCGTTTCCCTCAGTTTTAGTTTGTTACCCCGATTGTGTTTTTTGTCCATGGATTTATGAGTTTGAACAGCGGTATACTACTGTTGCCTTTATTTTTCAGCTTTTCAGATGTTGTTTGAACAAAACATGCGTTCTCCTTTCAATGTGACTTTAGATGTGGACCCTATTTCCAAGAGACTTAGTCCGAGTGCAAAGGCATACATTCAGAAACTTAAGACACGCATTGCACTGACTTTGCTAATAGCAAAATATTGTGTAGAGACAGCACAGGGCAAATATAAAATGCAACATGAAAAAGAAGTAAAGACCCTGATTTTCGTTTAGGTCCACGTGTGTAGGTTTATAATCATATTCATAATTAGTTTAAAATTATCCGGAGACCAAATGTTGGTGGGCGGGAATCATAATCTTTAACCCTGTCTTTTCTTCTGTTATTGTATCCCTGCATCTGTCCACACTGTAAGCACTAGCAAATTTAGTTCTCATAAGAGTTGGATAAAATTTGTACATAGCCTTCTGTTCTATGATAACTCAAGCCAGTTTGAAGATGAGTTCTGTTCGTGATATTTTGTAAGAGTTGTGCCCTTAACGACTTTGTAAATTGGCAATATAGCCTTGTCAGCATTCATTTTGGATTTGAATGCAATTTATACATATGCTGTAGCTCAAAAAAGTATGAAGAAGAGTCGTGATAGTAAATTTATGTAGCATTTATGTTCCTTAAACAACTTTGAAAGTTGGAAAATAAATATTTGCAATGGGGGGGGGGGGGGGGGGGGGGGGGGGGGGGGGGCATTGGAGCACTGTTTTTTTATGATATAATTTTTAATAGGTGAAAAAGGATTCAAGGCAAACGTGCGAGGAACCACCCATTACAATCGGAAAATGCTCAGATGATAAAAGATGAAGGTTCCTGCAGACCAGAAATATTGAAGGATTTAACTGAGTCTGTGCTAGCACAGCATGCCGGATAACTTTTGTTAGAAATTCGAAGAAAAGATCAAGTAACAAAGGTAGAAAATGGAGTTAAAAAGTTTATGAAACCGGGAATGGTTGTTGATGGGACTAGGGTAATTTATTGCAGAATTAGAACATTAATAAACAAGTAATATACATGTAAATTAATATCCATGCCATCTATTGATGTATTAATGATATTATTGAGCATGCATGTATATTTATTAGTCCCCTACTGGCAAAGGCTCTGTGTCCATCTGTCCGTCCGTCAGATTTTAGGTTTTACAGATGTTTCCCAAACCCTTTAGGACAGCAGTTTCATATTTGTTATGTAAATAATTCAAGGGCTGTTACAAATGAAGGTCACATTTTGTTCAGGTCTAATAATTTTTCAGTGTTTTGGCTGACGGTCCGTCTGGCAGATCCTGAGTTTTCCAGATTTTTTTAAACCCTTTGAGATGTCAGCTTCATATTTGATATGTAAATACATCATGGGCTGTTACAGTTCAAGTTTGGATTTTGCTCTTGTCCGATAATTTTTCACAGAGATATGACCCTTGAACTAAAGAAAATTCATAAAATTTTAATGTTTTCCAGACTTTTTTCCCCAACCCTTTAAGAGATGAGCTTCATATTTGGTATGTTACAGTTCAAGTTCACATTTTGTTCCAGTCTGATATTTTTTCACAGAGTTATGGCTGTCCGTCTGTCTGATTTAAAGTTTTGCAGACTTTTTTCCCAAACCCTTTTAAATATCGGCTTCATATTTGGTGTGTAAATACATCATGGACTGTTATAGTTCAAGTTCCCATTTTGTTCCAGTCTGATAAGTCAAGGCCCTTGAACTTCTTTCTGTCTGATAAAATGATTTTTTTTGCAGCGACACATAGGGATCACTCTCCGTCATCTTGCGTCTGCGTCATACTACTGGAGATTCAGTTTTATTTGTGGTATACCAATTTCTGGTTATGTTGTGCAATTCTAGTATAGTGTTGATTTGCGAAAATATGTGCAATGTGGGGGACATTGGAGCTCTGTTCTTTTATAAAAATTTAATTTGACAGCATTCTAATTCCACAAACATGACAAATTGAAATATAATATATATATGATGTCAAGTTTAACTTGTCATACGGCCACAGAGATACAGTATATCATACAAATCTCTAAGCATGTGACAACCATACAATATATTTCTCCCCCGGATTTCTGAAACATCTGAGATACAAGGTTAATACAAAGTAATTATATATTCCTGTGGTTGTTTTCAAGAATTTTTTAGTCAGCGTAAGAATACAGCCTTACAGGATCTCTTAAACCTCTACCTATTTTACCATAACTAGCTACTTTTGTTTTCTGAAACAGGTTTGTGAGGAGACATCAGGTTCTGAGAAACATTATTATTTTTATTTTTCAGGTTTATTTCACAATTCTTAAAATGTCTGATAACCATATAGAAGAACTTGAAAAGAAGAAGAAATATGATGACAGTATGGATGAGGCAACTATTTATTATGCAAAACCGTTGGACCTTATTTTTAAAGAAGATCGGGACATTTTGATAGACAGCTTTATGATGTTAAATAACATTGATTTCAGTTAATGCCATAATCCGCAAATTTACAAGCTTCTTCCACCAGTAAAACTGGTCGCCATGATATAACTGAATCAAAGCTTTACAGGCTGTAAAAGCAATTGCTGCCATGTTAATGTTTTGGGGACTTTTTTTTATCATTGAAAATGTTACATGCACATTTGGAGATCAGTTTTATTTTTATTATACAATATAAATTGAATTAATATATTAAGTACAGATTTTAGAATTATCTAATAATTTGTAAATTTTATTAAATTAAAGCAACTGAAAGCATTTCATTAATGAAGTATTTGATCAAAATTTGTAAGATTTGATTGACACCAAAGTCTTAAGACATTATTGTTGGCCTTCCTATCATAAGTCGCACAAAGATTTAAAGAAGGTGTGCTATTTTTTCATCAATAAAGAATAGGATAAGACAATAATTTTAGTCCTTGGGTGCTGCAATTTATGTTTGTTTGATAAATGTTTGCATGTTTGACACCAAATGTTACATGCAAAAGTACATTTTCATTCTTATTGTAAAAAAATGGTAGCAGACTAATACATTGGATTGATTATTTTTGGAAAATTTGATTATTAGATGTAAGTTCTGAATCATTTACCCACTAAAATGAGGTAAAATAAGCTGT
Organism: Mytilus edulis; assembly: GCA_019925275.1. Lineage (NCBI taxonomy): Eukaryota > Metazoa > Mollusca > Bivalvia > Mytilida > Mytilidae > Mytilus > Mytilus edulis. The sequence goes on from CM034354.1 coordinate 49,510,985, forward strand.
TATACACACACATTAAAGTGCATGTATAAAAATGTCACACTTTTTGTCACTAAAAACCTAGAAATAAGATGTTTAAGGCTTTTTTACTTGATGCTAATATATTTTAAGTTAATTTTTTTTTACTAAAGGATGTGTAAGGTATAAAAGTGTAAATAAATGTCTTAAAAATGTTTCTTAATCTATTCTTTATATGTTTTCTACAAATAGAACATAGTGTTGACACCAAAATTCTATTAAAGAATTCTTGCCCATATATAAGAATTAAACCTGACAGGAGTGTTGTCTAGTGAGAAGTAAGAAGGTTTTAACTTTATATCAATAAAAGACTATAGGTTGCATTTCTGTAAATATTGACAATGCAATTTCCCATAGGAACTTCTTTTACGGCTAAAACTGTACCACTTTTACTATGAAGTTTTGAAAAAAATCTTATCCTAGAATTGAAAGTTCATATGCACCACAATTTTTTTCAAAGGTCAAAATATAGGGCTGTGCGGCATATTTTCAACGTTTATATGCCCTGAACTTCTCAGAGTTTAAACTTACACTAATTTTCTTAACTACCCCTACCTCGAATGAAAGGTTACCACAGATTTCAATGTAAACAATATGCACGTGTTTATTTACTGGTAACATTCCCAAGTTCTGTCTCTGCGATATGGAACACAGAGAGCATAACTGGGAACCAGTATGTAAACAACATGAATTTTCTATGAATATTCAATTACTCCCCAAAAGAGGCGTGTTTTGAGAAACAGCTGTATTTACAAAGTGCAACCTTTAGCAGAAAGTCATTTTTAATATGTTTTATATTTCACAAGGAGACAACATGTTTACCAGGCTAAAGTTGGGGTCAAATATGCATGTGCTGAAACATATAACTCAAAAAGAAATCATTATGGATTATCCCCTGGTAGTGTTTGTAACTGGGCAATAATTTCCTTTATTGATTTAATTTGAACAATTTTCATAATTAATTTAAGTTTAACCATTCAGTTAAAACATTTCAACTTTCCAGACGCAAATGTTGAAAAAAGGGAAAGAAATAAAATATCTTACAAGACATAAACATGTAAAAAATAAATATAAATATATATTTCAGCTTACTAAAAATATTTTCATGATGTTACTTTGTCATCATTTTTAAAAACTAAGTCCCAAACATTATTGTTCAGTTGATATGTGTCATCCTCATGCGGTATGAGATAACTATAATTTTCATGCAATCCCGAAAAGAGGGGTCATCACAGACAAACATGACATTAAATCGTCATTATACGAACAAAAAACAAACAGCTCTATGTTGCTTTGATATTTATCCAATTTTCAGGAAACATTGTGAAAAATTATCTTCAATATTTCGAAAACATGTGAAATAAAATTTCAAACACGCTGGACTGTCGAGGGTCAACAAACGTAGTAGACTCGTCCATTGAAAAGACGAGGATAATGGTTTCATCATTTGTCATGCATACCCAGTTTTAATTACGATTTCCAAAAAGGACGTACTTATGTCTATTATGATAGCTGTCACATTATATGCTGACAATGTGTCATGTTTGTTGCTTATATTGTTATATCTAATTATAATTGTTAATTGTATATACTATTTACAATGAACTTGTATTATTATACATATTTTTTGTATCTCTATATTGTTTTTTTCTACTTTTTTGGATTATTTTTATTTGCAGATCTCTTATTTTCCATGAACATTTTAGCTTTTCTCATCCCTGGCGTCCGTCGTCATCGTCTGTCGTCGTTCACTTTTACAAAAATCTTCTTCTCTGAAACTATTGGGCCAAATTTAACCAAACTTGGCCACAATCATCATTGGGGTATCTAGTTTAAAAAATATAGTCGATGACCCTGCCTGCCAACCAAGATGACATGGCTAAAAAAAGAGCATAGGGGTAAAATGCAAGTTTTGTCTATTGTTTTGAAAACCGTTATAAATAGAGAAAATCTGACTGGAGCAAAAATGTTTAGAATGTTGAGCTCTGCCAATTGCTAATACATGTATACATCAAAACTGTCAGACGACTTCTTATAGGAGTTGTTGGCCTTAAATGACAAATTTTACCATTTTTTTAATTTTTAACAGGATTTTTGACAATTATAATAGAGAGAAACTTTAAATTGCAAAAATGATCAGCAAGACAAGTTCTTCAAATAAGTCTAATGGTCGATATCGTCAGTCGACTCCTTATTAGAGTTTATTTTTACCAATTTTGGCGTTTTTGCCTTATATCTTAAAAATTGTAATAGATAGATAGAAACTTAAACAAGCCAAAATGATCAGCAAGACAAGGTCTACAATTAAGATAAACATTGTGGAAATCATCCGACGACTCCTTCTTGGAGTTATTGCCCTTTAATGACGATTTTTACCATTTTTTTTTGCGTTTTGCCTTAAATTATAACAGATAAAAAGACACTTTAAATCACAAAATGATCAGCAAGGCAAGATCTACTAACAAGTCAAATATTGTTGATATAGTTAAAGTAAGTTATTAGACTGTATCTCTTTAAAGGAGTGATTGCCTTTAAATGAGGATTTGTTTTACCCTCTTTTGTGTTTTGAGCAAAAACTAAAGAAGATAGAGATAAACTAAATAAACTAAATGATCAGCATTACAAGATCAACAAAACATCGATTTTTGTCACGAGTTCTATTCTCGTCTACAATGTTGGAGAGTGTCCTTTGTTGAATATGCACATAGACACAGGCTCTTTAGAGCCTCTAGTTTATAAACTTATTATATTTTGAATCAAAGATGCTTGAAAGTAATATATGTTTTTTTTCAGGAAACTGGTTTTTCCCCCACTTGCATTGTGTTATGATGAATGAATTTTTTTGTATTATATATATATATATATATATATATGAAAGCTAAATTGATCTTATCAGTCTTAATTTTCTTCATAAAAATATATGAATTTGTACCATAAATTCTCTAAATATTAGACTGTCTATTATTTGACAAATTTCATTTTTAGCTCTCCTTTTACATTTATATATTGTATATATGTAATAAATTACACCCAATGAAGTGATAAATAAATGTTGATAAATGTCACTTTTGTTTTTCATGACTTGAAATATAAAAAAGAAGATGTGGTGTAATTCCCAATGAGCCAACTCTTCACAAGAGACCAAATGACACAGAAATTAACAACATTGTTGACATCATTGGAATTTTATATTTTTAAGAACTGTCCTTTAACTTGTAGCAACCCAGCTCTTCTTTTAACAATATCGCCAGCTACAGATGCTGTTAATCTATCTTTACGGATAGCATGCCACTTTGGATCTACGCTCTGAAGACGGATCATATCTTCAATATTGTGGCTCTTCTCAGCAGTTACGCATATCGAATCAAAACTAGTGCTCTTTTTCTTTTCTAAAACTACATGCAATTCATTTTCCATAATGTTTTCAAGGGGCAAAAGGGGAAAATCTGCATCTAAGACATTCAGAATGAAATGGCTAGATAATTTCTGCTGGTAGCTGATTGGTGATCCTTTTGCGCATTTTCTAAATCTTTTGTCAATCATGTTAGATGTGTTGTGTTGTGACGTGACTGACATTAAAATACAGCTGTTATCTATGTCCTCTTGGTTGTCTGTAAGGTGATTGTGTGTCATATCCTACCACGATTACATCATCTGCTGTATTTCCCTTTACTTTTTCACCTCTGGGCATGTGCCAGGATTGTGGCAATGAAGTCTTTAATACATCAGATGGTAATGATTTGTAATTACAAGTCTTCATATGAGCCAAGCTGAACAACAAACCAGTTACATGGCCACACATTCCCAATTGCACATGAGCATTTACTACACTGAAGAATAGGTCCATCCAATAAAATTATCTGAAAAATAATCATTGTTAGACATGCATGCATACATCATTACAAGCAGAAAATTCCTTTACATATATATATATATATTTATTTATTATTATTAAATGTTTTGAAAGTCAAATTACATGCACTTATAAATAACGGAGATGTGGGGTGTATGCAAATTACCATGAGATGGCAACTGAACTGCTAACACAACAAAATCATATAGAGGTCCACACAACTGTTTAAATACAATAGACAAGCTCATAATCATTCAGTCTAAATACAAATTTTGATTAATATTAAACAGAAACGAAAAAAAACATACTACTGAAAGATATATACAGTATCAAATCATTTTATACATTTGTATATGGAATAAACAAGAAAATACTGTTATAAGGAGTAATTTCCCTTAAAAAAATATACACAATTTTACACAATTTTTGAAAAATTGTATCTCGAGAACCGGAAGTCGTAAAGACTTGGGACCTACACCAATAATCTTATGTTCATGTGACCTTTAATTTGCATCCAAGGTCAAAGGTCACCAAGTGCAAAAAAAAATTACGCTGCAATTTCAAGCTTGCATATTAAGAAAACCATAAGAGTTTGCTGCATACTTACAGCGTTAAAATGTTCCTTTCGACGAGCTCTACATTTTATACACTGAGCTCAAAAGTGTCCGACTGTCTGTTCAAAAGTTACAACGTGATGATTCTTAAAAGTATATCTTTTTAAAGGTAACATATATCAACCTACTATAAACTGCAAAGATGATCAGTAATTTAAAACCTTCAATTTGAGGTCAATGTCAGGTCATGATGAAATTTCACCTTGACCTTCACATTATACTATGACCTTGACCTTGTGATATTTGAAAGGTCAAATGGTCCTGAGTTGAATGGTGATAGTCCCATGTTTCTACGACTTCCAGTTCTCAAGTTTGGTATTGCATCATATATTTGATGATTAATTGTGACCTTGGTGAACTTTGAAATTGTCCCAATTCTTTTTCTATAATGTTATCCTTTAACTGTAGATCATTTACCATTTAACAGATTTGAGATATCTATTGTCGTTTTAGAAATAATGCAGTTTGAAATTTTGCGAGCGGCAGCATGTGTTTCTGAATCAACAACAGCTTACCACTTTAAATGTTTAAGAAATTGAAGAGGTTCACATAGTTATATGTTTGACCAAATACCAAAACATTCCATTGAAAAAAACACCAAAATATCATTTTGAAATTTTCATGTTTTGCATAGACTTTGTAAGTTTCATAACTTCTATTTATATCGTTGATATTGCATCAGTTTTGGCACTCTGTCAAATGGGGTCATCTGATACATCAAATTGAAGGTCTCAATAAACTCTACTTAAAATTAAAATTTTAAACCTCTCTTTTATCCCAGGTGGAGGGGTGGGGTCATTTAGTGCAAAAATTCAAATTTCTCAGATGGTAATTATATAAGGTTGTCGCATATCAAATGAAAGAACATAAAGCGTACATTTCAAATTTTAAATTGATGTCCCCAAAAATTGGTTGGACGGTGTCATTGAGTGCAGAAAATAAATTTTCTCTTACAATAGGGTTGTTGTATATCAAAAGAAAGGTCATGATCGTGTGCATTTGAAATATCAAATTACCAACCTCAAAAAATTCGTTGGATAGGGTTATTAAGTGCAAAAATCGCTGCAAAAATGATAAAAATGAAGCTATTCTGGGTTTATCTTCATCATTTACGCTCAGAACCTTTTATTAGAAAGCTAAGGATGTAAAAAAACATAACAGAAACAGTTGAAGTGCCAAAATAACACACAAAAAAGATAAAATAGTCGAAGGCCAGCTGTGGGGACATCACAATAAAGCAACCAATTACATCACAATTAATTATGTCATAATGAAATTATCACAATTCGGAAGACTTATCCTTGGTACCTCATTTATAAAATATAGGGAAGGATGAAAGGAATTACATCACTTTAAAGTTGTCTGATTTGGGATAATAAATCTTTGTATTTTGCTACCTCAAAATAAATAATATAAAGTTAATACAATTATTCAAGCTTTTAAGAGACAGAAGTTAAATCATTGAAGCGCTTTTGTATGCTGAACTCACCTGAACGTTTGAAAAGTCCTAGATAGATTTATCTTTTATTTAAAGCGTTTGAAAGATAAAGAATTTTAAAGACTACAAAATGGCGCAAATTTATATTTTATTTATGGTTACATGACAAAACATCAAATGTTTGTGCTTTGCGAATTTTCTTTTAGAGAAAGAAGTATACCAAATATAGTGGGAGAAATCAGGAATCTTTTACGTGAGTATTTCTTTATACTTGACTTGTTTATCTAGTTTTATTTGAATGCAAAAATGTAAACAAAGTATCTACGATACTCATATGTTCATACACAAGTTCTATAGCTGGTATATATGACCAAACAGCTCGGTCAATGGTTGGTTGTTATACATTTATTTTCATTCATCTTTTATTTAACATATTCTGGACATCTTCACTCTCCTGTTCAGAGCCAAAGAAGGGGAGCCCGCTATGTCTGTAATAACTACAGAGACAAAACTCCTGGATGTGTCACCAACATGATTCAGCTTCTGAAATGGGAATCATAACAAGATCGACGTAAGGACCATCGCCTATTGATCATGTACAAGGCCATCAATGGTATGATTTCCATACCAGAAGCCAACAGCATCATCAACAAAAGTGACACCAGAACCAGAGGGGCAAACAGATTGAGGCAGATCTACACCAAAACAGAAGTGTACCGACAATCCTTCTTTCCTCGCACTATCCAGAATTGGAACCAGCTACCAACAACGGTGACCAACTCATCCACTCTGGACGACTTCAAGGCCAGCCTCCATGCAGCGGCGGCCCTGAGGACAACCACATAAACCACCATTTGATGTAGATAGTATTAACTGTAAATACAAGCTTTTTATTTGTACATATAAAACCTGTGTGGAGAGTGGCTTCCTCAGACCTACACCTGGTCAATATTTACAGTCGTCTACGACTCCTGACCATTATTGGAAGATGATGATGATGAAAACCCCTCTTTAGGTTAATTTGTCTTGTCTTGACTTTATCTTTATGGATTATATATTGTCAAATGAACAAACGACATATATAATATATGTGGACACACAATATAATATACAATACTGTCTGGTATCCAATATGAATTTGAAGTATACAAAAGGATGCTCTGGAAGGAAGTGAACAGCATAGAGTGTACATAATTTTAATTGTAAATTGGCGAATGTTTCAAATGTATATAACTTTGAGAAGACTTGCTGCCTTGCCCGGCAATGCGCTTAGATTTCGCGGGACCAAAAACATTCAGCATGAATACGGTTCCTTACGAATACGAAGAAGAAGAAGAAGAATACGAAGAAGAAGAAGAATACGAAGAAGAAGAAGAAGAAGAAGAAGAAGAAGAAGAAGAAGAAGAAGAAGAAGAAGAAGAAGAAGACGACGACAGAGAATGATAACAAACATTTAACGAAAATACCGTGTCATGAATAGGGTAGAAAATGCAGTTGTTGTTCTTCTGTAAAAACCTACGTGTTAACTACCTGTGTTACTTAGTTTTATAAAATCAAGACACAGGGCAGATACAGCCATTTTCAAAAGGAGGAAAGGGGAAGGGTCCAACCATATGTTTCCAGGAGTTCCAACGCCCAAACCCCCTCCCATATCCACCCTGAGACAATATACACAACATCTTAAATGTTGAATATTTTACATTTACTGTATCAAACATAAAATTTATTATTTTGCGAAAAAAGCTAAAACTTTAGTATTTCATATCATGTAACTTCAACATTATAAGAACTTGTTCAAATTGCGAAAAAATGCAAAAATTTTAGCTTAAAAAATTTTGTCGTTTTTTATGCAGTTAAAGTTTTAGCCGTACGAGTTTTGAATTCAAATTTTGGGAAAGCTAAAAGTTTAGTTTTATTATATAAATTTATTGTGTATTATATATACAAAGGGAATGCTAAAGTTATAGCAAACATAACATTACTTTTCTTTTTATTGCAGGATAATACTAAAACAGCTGTGAATTTTGAATTAAACACACATAATTTTAGCGAAAAAACCTAAACTTTTAGCCATTTTGCAAAGATTCGTTACAAACCATTTTGAGAATGAAAATTGCAGAGTATCAATTTATTGCAGTCCGTTATTAATAAGGTGCACCAATGTGCCAAATATGAACTTTTGGCAAGAGTGGCATTCGGACGGTTTTGCATGGTTTTCTGGCAGATTGGCTCTTTTAATGATGAGATTGACTTTTCAATGTCATTGCTATGTCCTTTCCCCCAATATACCAGAATGCACAGAAGATGCCTTGTATAGTTTGATAAGACCTGACAAATATTGTTGAAGGGCTGAAAGAGATGTTACAATTCGAATGCTTTTTCCTTCACTGCACATTCCAGTTGGTTGTGAAAATTGACATTCACGATCAATGCCATCTTCATTTCCGTTCTCCCCTGTACCAGCCATTGAAACAATTTCAGATAGATTGCTAATTGTTTCGTCTGCATAACTTTGTATTCTATACAACTTTCTTTTGACAATATCGGAATATATACCAAGTCATTTCCAATAGTTGCAATTCCATGTGGTCTTTTGCAATTTTCTGTTTCAGTTCCAAAAATAATGGAAACATCATTTGAACCCAACTCTATACGCAGAATACCTGCTGAATGATCAGACATGATAATGGAATTCATTCTGTAGGCCAGTCCAAAACATCCCCTCATTTCTGGAATACTAATTGAGCACAAAATATTTCCACATAGTTCATAACCTGTAGCTGTAATATTTTTCTCAACTGCAATCTGTAATATAGCCTTTGTTTGGAGGTCAGCTACAAATAATAAGTCATTGTTCACTATAACTACTGCAGTTGGCTGGAGCTTTTGAACATCCATCTTCAGAACTCTAATTAAATCGTCAGAACTATTCAATAGACCTTTCAAGTTGACCCTCCTCTGGATGTTCTGTCTAAGTTGTTTCAAATTTGATTTTTCGGGGTCATTTATGTTTAAAGAAGCAGCTAATTCACACACCAACTATAAGAGGAAAACAACGGAACAACAGAAACAATGAACTGCAACAGAAAGAAGTAAGTTTAAATATGTTTCTCCGGATATAAGTTATCCTGTTATCAATTGTTATACTTTACAAAACGAGAGCCGAGTTCAAACTAACGAACATATGTTAAATACAGTATCCTGTAGTTTGAGAAAGTTTGACTGAGTCTGCGATTTGTCTACTTCTCTCTTACTTATGTATTCGAAAATATGTCTTCAATTAGGTGTTTTATACTAAAATTTGATTTTATATTTTTATTAATTTACTTATAAGTAAATGAAATGTATCTCTAATTTTCTGTAACCAAATTCTGGAAAACTTATATATATTTGCTTGTTGTATCACAATTTTACCTTTTTATTCTCTATCATCTATTTTCACCAATAGCAATCATATCAAGAGAAGCATTACCCATTCAATCATTGAAATATGATTTAGTACTGGTATAGTTAACACTTTGATTTCTAGTAAAAATAATTGTCGACAATTGCATTACTTCTTACTTTGCTGATGACTGTTTGTTGAATATTTATTTTCTCCAAAAGACATGTTCTTACTCATTTTATTGAATAATTGAATGATTCTTGCTTGTTTAAATAATTTCTTGTTTACATTTCTTTTGTCAGAATCAGAAACGACAGAAGCATTTTCATCTTCTACTGCAACAGATAATCCAGCAAGTACAACGGAGAGCACTACAGGTAAGATAAGACCGCGTATAAAATAACGGAAGTGAAAATTATATACTCGTGAAAAAGGAAACACAAAATAAAAACCAGATTCTCTAATAATTAAATAATTTCTTATATTTTGTAACAGCAAATTTTAATAACACAAACAAATCCGTAGTTTCAAGTACTGGCTACTGGGCTGGTGATACCCTCGGGGTCTAATAGTCCACCAGCAGAGGCATCGACCCAGTGGTAGTAATCAAATTAACGGTACTAAATTTCTTGCACCAGATGCGCATTTTGACAATACATGTCTCTTCAGTGATGCTCGTTTTTTTGAAATCCAAAGCTTATATAAAAGATGAAAAGCTATAATCCAAAGGGTCCAAAAAGTATAGCCAAATCCGTGAAAGGAATAAGAGCTTTGCATGAGGGAGATACATTCCTTAATTTATAATAATTTCTAATATTTTGTAACAGCAAATTTTAATAACACAAAAAAATCCGTATTTTCATGCCAGTACCGAAGTACTGGCTACTGGGCTGGTGATACCCTCGGGGAATCCCGAAACACTGTAAGTTATTACAACAAATTTTCAATAAATGAAATTAAAAAAAAAAACCGGTGTTAAGTCTTCAGATTTATTTCTTATGTTGGTTGGAGGAACCGCATTTAATTATAAAATGTAAAAGTAAATCAAGAATCCTCAGACGAATATGATCTTAAAAATGGTATCCCGCAAGGTAATATCATAAGTCCCACATTATTTAACATCATGATTAATGATCTAGTAGGTCTGAGATTTATTACGTATGTTGGTTGCAGGAACCGCATTTAATTATAATATGTAACAAGTGGCGAAGCCACATCGAAGTCCCTTCCGAGTGTATCAAAGTGATTTTTTCACAGAGATCCATACGTACCCTAGAGAAGTACCACCGTTGAAAGATTATGTTCTTCTCGATGGTTTAGGAACAATAAAAAAAAGTTCGAAATCGAAATAGCAGATACAAAATAACACTGTCTTTGACAGTTTAAAGTTAAACAGACCATCACACACAGATAGGTATATGTGAATCGGTGTCAGAATACTTCAAAACGTCTCATGAATCCGGAGAATTTGTTGTTCATGAGCATGTTTAAAACCAGAAGTATTATCTATGACTAAAGGTCAGTCTGATAACGGATACCATATCCGGACACCTATTTTGTCGTTTTTTCTCTCAAAATAACTCAATCTAAATAATCATAAGAATGGATGACGAATGCGACTATGCATGTTACCTAAAGAACACAGAGGCACGATGATTAATTTATTGTTGAAGGAAGAGAAGCGACTCACAAAACGAGGTCTTTTCGTTTAATAGTATAGAAAATATAGGCTATGTCTGTGTCATGCCTGGGTCGTTGCTTACACTTGGGACAACATATAACCATTGTGAATGACAAAAATGATTTTGTTTATTTTCACACGGCCTGGGTCGTTGCTTACACTTGGGAAACGAAAATGGCTTGCATCTTAAATAAAACATGATAATATAGGCTATGCCTGTGTCGTTATTTACGTGACGATAAGTGAATGACAAAAATGAGTGTGTTTATTTTCACACGGTCTGGGTCGTTGCTTACACTTGGGACAACGAAAATGGCTTGCATGAATCTTAAATAAAACATGATAATATAGGCTATGCCTGTGTCGTTATTTACGTGACGATAAGTGAATGACAAAAATGATTGTATTTAACTGTGTCGTTAAATCTTAAATAAACATGATAATGTAGGCTATGCCTGTGTCGTTGCTTACACTTGGGACAACATATAACGATTGTGAATGACAAAAATGATTGTGTTTATTTTCACACGGCCTGGATAGGGTATGTAATGTAAATTTACCAAACTGGAAATATAAACGGAAGAGGAAGTTGTCTATGAATAAATGCCGGGGTGATGACGGACACATATCCGGACTTCTTTTTTTCCGTTTTTCTCCCAAAATAACCGAAACTGAATAATCATTAGAATGGATGACAAATGCCACTATGCATGGTACCTATAGGACATACAGTCACAATGATCAATTTATTGTGGAAGGAGGAGAAGCGACACCCAAAATGAGGTCTTCTCGTTTAATAATATAGATTCAGAGTGGAAAGATAATGTTAAAGATGACATGCTTAAACTTAAAATAATACTAAACCCCACATCTCACAGTCAAATTAAAAATACAGTTTCCTTTATAAGACAGTCATTAGAACTGAGGACGGGAGACCCAAAACAATAATTTGAACTGATACATTTTGTATTCTTATATTGTATTGTGTATTTTTGTATTTTTTGTATTTTTGAATAAATGTTATGTTTGTGACAGATCATGTTTTTGATTTATATGGCAATAAAATTATTTGATTTTATATATCGAATACATGGTTTGATCTAAATTGACTAACTTTATCTTTACTCTTTGTAGACTGAAGTCAGTGCATTAATAAGGGAGGAACTGGGAAAGCAAGCAAAAACAGAAGGGTTATCTTTCATCAAAAGAAAGTTTTGCACTGAATATAGACCTGCTATGTTAAGAACTTCACATCTTCAATAATAAACTTTTTAAGTTTTATTAAAGTTTTATATAAGTTAATTAAGTTTTAAAAATCAGCTATTACAAAACGGAAGTCAAGAAACAAAAAATAAGCATATAAAAATAGTAAATGCGGAGAACTGAACAATTATATTAATATGATTTAAACAACTATAGCTCACTCACATCACATCAAGTGCACGTAAATTAATATCTGCGTTTTACACAGATGTGTATACCAATGACCAGTTTTTCGAATTCAAGTTAATACGATAAAAACTAAGAATGGAAATTGGGAACGCGTCATAGATACAACAACCCGTAAAAAAACCCAGCATTAATTGTTTGTGTTATGTAAACGCTTTCATGTTAGTCCCCTAGCAAGTCGTAAAAAGGTCGTCAGCACGTCAGAGCAATCTCATACTATACCTTTAGCATTCGTGATTGTAATTACGTAAAGAAACATGTTACATATTAAGAAAAAATGTTGCTAGACACATTTTTAGCACTATCTTTATCTATCGCATTTGACGATACACTGGTAAAAATGTACGTACATCACCAACAATATCCGGTTAGCGATGATGAAAAGTGAACCAGTTTATAAAAAAAATATCCTTATTTATTATCTGTTATGTATGCAACTATCAATTATAGTCTTTTTCTATCAAACCTGTCAATATGTTTGAAGTATATTCTATCATCTTCATACAGTATGTAAATGAACTTAGAAGTGAATATTTCCCGTGTTTATTATTGTAGCTTAAAGCAACAATGAATATAAACAAAGAAAAGCAACTTATACGGCTTTTCAGAAACTTTGCTGACCCCTCAATGTTCAACAACGCAGTGGTCGAGAAAAGGAAGAAGTTGATTCTTGTGATGGTAAATAAGAATATATTTAAAAAAAAAACCAACCCAGTAATTATATAAGTAACATATAAACGTCTTTCCATGTTTTCGATAGTTCGGTACCACACGATAAACTCCATAGTGTACGTTTAGATACTGATTTCACGACGATTGATTGATTGATTGTTGGTTGCTTTACGCCGCATTAGCACAAAAAGGCTATATCGCGGCGAGAGCTAATTCGAATATTTTTATAATTTAAAGCATATTTTTAAAATAAGACAAAAAGTCCTTCAATATACTAAAATTCTTGACTAAAGCAAATTGAGTATATACAAATAAAAATCAACAGTAAAATAACGTGATAAAAATTAAAATCGATTTAAATATAATAACATTTTTATATTCTATAATAAATTCCAATTTCTTTTAAAAAAGCAACAATATTTGTAAATGGAACATTATTAAATAAATCATACATATTATTGACATTGAAATGCTTCTTACGAATATCAGCAAAGTCAATACAATTAATTAAAACATGTTTAATAGTATACTTGCAGTTGCAAGGAACACATTGTGGTTCATCTTCATTTTTTAAAAGATACTCGTGTGTTATTCTAGTATGACCAATACGATATCTAGTAATAACACACTGATCTTTTCTGCACATAATATTATCAAAAGGTTTGCCTAAACTAGGTTTAATTTCATGCAATTTATTATCATCCCGAGACAAATTTTTTCCAGGATGTTCGTCGGGCTTGCCTACAAGTCCGCCGTGCCTTAGCGCGAAAAATACGGAAATTACTCAAGTTTTCCGTCGTTGGTTGTTGATTGAACCGTCTTTCAGATTGTTTACGGTCACCTATGGCTTGATCACATGCGTCATCAAACCATGGTTTACTGGGATGTTTTGGATTTGCCGAGGTCTTAGGAATAGTTCTGTCAGCAATTGACGTTAGAACTGTATAAGTTAAAATTGGATCTTGCACAGTCTCAAACATCTTTGACTGAAGTTCCGCTCGACAGAGATTCTCAAACAAGGACCAGTCCGCCTTGTCAAGTTTCCAACGTGGTACTCTCTGTTGGGCAGAATTAAAAAGATGTTCAAGTACTATTGGAAAATGATCACTTCCACATAGATCATCATGAACACGCCATGAATAATCCAGAAGCAGAGAGGGATCGCATATAGTGATATCAATAGTAGAATAAGACCCGTTTCCAGGATGAAGATACGTATTAGATCCATCATTAAAAATGCATAATCCTTCTTGAGAGACAAAGTCCTCAATGATCTTACCTTTGGCATTATGAGTCTTGCTACCCCATAATGGATTGTGGGCATTGAAGTCGCCCATAAGTATAAATGGTGAGGGTAATTGATCAGTGAGGTTTTTGAGTTTTGCTTTATCGATAATTGAATTAGGTGGAATATATATCGAACATAATGTAATTGTTTTGTCTAATGATAAACGAATTGCAACTGCTTGCAGATCCGTTGTGAGTTGGACTGTGCTATGAATGACGTTGTCCTTCACAAAAATGGATGATCCGCCTGCAGCACGTTCATCTACCTTAGAAAATGTACTATACATGTTGTATCCTTTTAAAGATACGTTGTCACTTTCTTTTAGATGAGTTTCTTGAAGACAAAATGCAATAGGTAAAAAAGACTGAACTAGAAGTGTTAACTCGAGAAGATTTATTTTAAGACCTCGGCAATTCCATTGGATTATATTTGTCATTATTTAATAAAAGAAGGGCGAATGCTGTCGAGTTTGCCAGCATTCTTATTTCGCTCACCCTGAGATCGTGATCTTTCGGGTGGCGGAACACTTTCGGTTTCCATGTCAGTTTCGATGATTAGTGTTGAAAATCTGTTGTGCGAGGAGAGTCGTCGATCTCCAGGACTACGCGCAGCTGGTGTTCTCCGCCTCGACCCCTACCCCGCGACCTCGAATCAGAAGAATTCTGAGAGGATGTATTTCCTGGCTTCTTTTGGACATCCTTCTTTTCTTGAGAACGAAGAAGAGATGGGGCTCTGGTAGACTGTGTACTGGACGAAGAAGATACCTTCTTGGATGCAGATGAAGGAAGACTTTTGGAGGTGGAAGAATCATCTATGTCACTGGGAAGATCCCAGACAGATTCACCGCTCCAATTGTGTATTTCTACTGTTTCTTTTTTATTTATTTTTTTTTTCTCATTTTTTTTTGGTGATGATAGTGAGCTCTGTAGGGAAGATTGAGTTGACTGAGTACTGGTTTTGGAAGATATTGGTTTTCTTGGAATTAATATTCTATCGGTAGGTTCTGTTTCAACAGGCAGCATTTTAAAATTGTCCGCATCAATTGGCCAAGTCATGCGAGTTTGTGTATTCTCGTGACTGAATGAGCGGACAACTTTGCTGGCGTACGATGGTCTGTTTGAAACAAGGAGATCATTCGAAACAGAAGCTATCTGTTTAGCTTCTGGGTAACTTATGTTTCTTTCTGTTTTAATTTTAATAATATTTTTTTTCTTTAAGGTAAACAGGGCAGTCCCTAGACGATGAAAAATGGGATTCACCACAGTTTACACATTTAGAAGATTCAGAGTGACAGTTTGTTCCCTCTTGTCCTTCGTCAGAACACTTGAAGCATCTCTGCTTACCACGACATTGTTTGCTTCCATGACCAAACTTTTGACAAGTAAAGCATCGAATTGGGTTTGGGATAAACATGTCAACTCTGATTCCGAAGCAACCTAAAGTAATAGATGGAGGAGGAGTTGGAGTTCTAAAGGTCAAAAGATAAGTATTTAATTTGATTATATTTCCATTCTTTTTAATTTGAAATCTAATAACATTAGTTACACCTTGGCTTGAAAGTTCCTCACCGATTTCTTCCACGGTAAGGTCACCAAGGTATTGACTTCTGTCTCGAATGATCCCCTTACAGCTGTTCAAACTGTTATGAGGAGAGGCAGAAACAGGAAAGTTTGATATTGTAGACATTGTAAGTAAATTTGTTGATTGACTTTTGTTGGAACATTCAACCAACAAATTGCCAGATCTCATTTTTGAAACTTTTTTAACAGTACCAGCAACGCTTTGAATTTGTTTGTGAATTACAAAGGGCGATATTTTTGAAATTGGTTTTTCTTCTGTTCCTTTTATTACAATAAATCTGGGCCAACTGTCATCTTCCCGACAGGGCTCTGAATCATCACATTTTCTTTTCTTATGTATTAAAGCTGATTTAGAGGGTTTGTTTTGTTGTGCCATATGAAAGGAGAAAGATTCACCATTCTTGCCATCCACCCACCTCGGAGTGGATTTCACGACGAAACCCGTCTAATTTTTCATCTATGAATGATGATGATTGTTTCCTTTTCTTGCGTTATGTCGCTGTACCCGTGTGTCTGCTGTGTTTTTACTGAATATTATTGAACACAATCTTTTTTAATGGTATACTGTAAAGTCAAAGCTGTCATGACATAATCATTTCATGGTGATATACTATAAAAATCAGTCATATTACAAAATAAACACGTTGTTTAGGATTATATTTGATTATATAAACACATGTGTAAATTAGATGTGTAGAACAGTGAGACAACTCTCCATACAAGTCATAATTTTATAGGTCAAAATGCGGTCTTCAAAACGGAACCAGTGCTCACACCGAACAGTAAGTTATAAACAATTTGAACAGAAAAAACCAACGGTTTAATCTATATACACAACTAGAAACAAAAAACACATACGAACCACATCAACAAGCGACAACCACTGAACAACAGGCCCCTGACATGGAACAGGTGCATATAAAATATGTAGCGGTGTTTAAGCGTTTGAACAATCACTAAACAAGCACATAAAATATTTTAAACATTTTTAACATGTTTAAGAATGAGAGTGTTTACGACTTAAACAATAACTGTAATTGTAAACCATAATACTTAACGCTTTCTTTAATCTTAATATGCTTACCACTGAGCCGTCTTGGTTTTTTTTCTTTTTTCTTTTGAAAGTCACGATTGACACTCTCCCTTTCTGATCTATAATTATTGTTGAAATGAAAGCAAAAAGTAAAATACTTAACTATTGATATTTGACTTGTTTTGTGCATCATTAAGGACTAAGAGCCAAAACTGGTCGTCCCAAAATCAGAATAATGTATCCGGGTAATGCCTTGCATGAACTGATACCGTTGTCAGATTAAATGTTGTTAAAGGCATATTTTGGACAAAGGTGCAGGAACTTTAAAGCCAAATAGAAGGCCACAGTGAAGAAAAAAAGATGGAGCTGTATGTATAGAAATCTAGTGAGAGTGGAGGAGAGAGCAGCTGCTACTGAACAATAAAACGATTTAAAACAAATTGTTCAACTATATTCCATAATGTTGCGCAGGGTAGTTAAGGCAGTGCCCCGGTCTAAAAATGCCCAAAAATGTACATTTTATGTGAACACCTCACAAGAGCTTTAGTTCTTAGAGTTGTAAACAAACTTTTATGTTCACCTAATAGATATCTTCATTCCGAATCGAAATCAATTTTAAACGACTAAATATAGTATGCAAATTAGGTCACGTGACACGAAAAGTGACTGAAAACGAAAGTAAAAAGAAATGCGAAATTGCAAGGGCTAAAACACAATATTTTTTCGTATAAATGCCCGTTTTGGAATCGCCAGACACTGAAAATATAAAATACTACTGCTCATTTGAATGACAAATCCTTTCCTTGTAAATTCTACAATCTCGCATCTGAAAACGTCAATTTTTCAAGTTCAATCAGTATTTATTTCCGTAATCAATTTATTTGAGCAGTACTTTCCTTTTAGTTTGTTAAGAAATCCATGTGCCAGTCAAATTTTTACTCGATCCGTTAAGTTTAAGCCCTTGCAATTTGAATTATTTGTACACACATTTAGGAAAATAGAGAAATAAACAATTTGTAAAACGTATTAGCGATCAAAAAAAATAATAATTGGACGAAACCGGAAAAATACGGAATTCCGTATATGTGTAAAGAAAGACAACTCTGTTGACGTGGCAATAGCCAACTTTTCAACGCGGTAATTTTGTTTTTTTTATTTATTGTATAATTGCTGGTAGTCCAGTTTTGCTTAATTAATATTTATAAATACATAATTTTATTTATTTGAATTATTTTGCAGATTTCCATGTTTATAGAAGAGGCCTCAACAAGGAAAATATTTCTTCAAACTAAAGTGAATGGATTTTTCGTAGTACTATTTGTTTTTATATGTATTCATGAGTATTATCTATAATTTTATCAATAAATATAAAATACCTTGTATCTGTTTCACTTCTGTTAATCAAGGGTAATACAAACTTGATGCCCCTTCAGTCCTCTTTTCCAAATTCGATATCCAAAATATTTTTATTTTTTGTTTCAGTTGACAGTGTAATCATTCTTTTTTTTATTTTGTAATAAAGCAAGTCTCTTATTTGATAAAACCTTTTTTTATTTGAACTTCCTTTACACTTCCCTCCAAATCAAAAGTGCCACCAGATGGCACTCAGACAGACATATTGGAAAAGAAAATGCAGCTTTTGTGAATCGTTTTTATACATTCGAAATTAACCATTTGAAAATGCCATAAACATCAGGATGAATTTGTGTAATTTTGTAAAAACAATCATAGTTCGTGCTACCAAAGACCAGACAGCACTTGACTATTGGGAAACATATCAAAATAAACCAATGAACTACCAAACAGTCATGAAAAGCTGGTGCCAAAATATAATACAAATTTCAGTGTTTCAAAAAGATTTATTTCTTACTCAAATATCATGAAAAATTACAGTAACATGCAAATAAATCAAGAAAAGTTCAGGTTTCTGTTACCAAGAATACAGACATATGTAACACAAAATACAAAATGGAAAATGGCAATACCAATGGGCAAAAACAATTATTTATAAATACATTTTCTATGTATCAGTGGATGAAGTTATCTGAAAAGGACAAGGCTAAACATACATTAACAGACTGTGAACAGTGTATGGTGTTTGATGCGTCACTACTACATAAGTCATCAGAAGTGGTAATAAAAGACTCACTTGTTGGGGCATGCCAGAATGTGGCAAATATTATACTTGAAAAGTCTCCTCCAATGTCAAAAGCAGCTGAAAAAAATGTTGAAAATTTTGTCAAAGTATTTTCCCCTATAGCATCACATAAACTTGGTGTAGATATTATCAAAACGGTTTCAAAGGTGATGAAACTAACACCAAAAAAAGGTAAATCACAAAAGACAAAAACAGCTAAAAAAATCCTGAAAAGAAACAACATCAAAATTAAAAAAAAATTATCCTCCAATGGACAGGATGTGCGCCATTTTTTTGGCCTCTGGAAAGTCATTCAGAAAACATGATAATGACCGAAAGTCCATGTATTATGTTACAAAAGCTGAGGGCTCAGCAAAAGTTGAAGGTAAAAATTGATAAACAAAAAAGGGCTTTATTAAAGCCAAAAAAAACACCATGGTAACTTCGACCATTATTCCTTTGAAAAAGAAGGATTCTTATCAGCAATGAGGCAATTCCCTTATGGATCCCGTGTTAATTGGAAAAAAACTTGGTGAAAAGTTTAATGTGACCAACAAAAAAGGGGAAAGACAAGCAAATGCAGGCCAGATATTGATGGGCTTTGCCCAATATAACAAAATAAATACAGACCAGTTTAACATCAACATGAGAATAAGCAACAGAGATTATATTCAAAGAGTAAGGAGGGCAAAAAAGCGATTATCCAAGGGCTTGACCATACCATCAACAAGATCAGCCAAAATTATTAGACAGGACATAAAAGATCAGATTGACAATGGAGAGATTGATTTAGGAGAAAAAATTGCCCCTCCCAGATAACATCAAATTATATTGATAACACTGGTAGGTTGATATAAAATTGGTAATTTATATAAATAATTAACCATTTGGGAGCATTTGTTTTGGTTAAATTCCCAAGAATTTTCTATAAAAAAAAAAGATTGATACAAAAATAAACATAAATTTCAAATGGACAAGTGGCACAGGGAGAAAATCTGTAAAAATTTATGACAATATATAGAGTATAACAATATTCAAGAATATAACAATAGTATGACAACAGGTAGTGTAAAAGTTAAGTTCAAGCACAAACAAATTAAGCTTACAATTGACCAAGTTTGGGACTCTAGAAAAAGTCCTTGGGCAGCTCCATAATCATGATAATATACATTACACAACTTTAATATAAGTGCATAATATTGTTTTTTTTATTTTTTACAAACGGCATTGCATGGAGTACTGACACTTGTGTAATGAAATATAAGACTCGTATACACAACATTATACGACTGCAGTAAAACGTACCACACAAAAAATAAATTTGAAATGTCTGATGGTAACATCACTAAATCAACACAAAAGTGCCATGTTACATTTGTTATTTGAATTTTGTGAAAATACATTGCAGCAACAAGTTATGATATATAAATCATCTATAAAAAAATTAAAGACATTTAAATTCAAACTTTAAAGATACATGTTGTTTGAACACTTTTCCCAATCTTATCTTTACTTTAAAGTAAGCCAAGGTCGTACAATACAAGTAGCCCAGATAACCTATCATGAACTATATTTGTGTTAATATCTTGCCTTGTCTCGCGGTAGGTCGTAGGTTCGAATCGGGCTGAGACAAACCAAAAATTTGAAAATTTGGACTGTAAGCACAATTGAACAAGATTTAACAAAATATATTAGGGAAACACTTGTTTTGCCATCTTATCCTTGAATATTTCATACATTGATATATTAATTATTGATGCTTGCATATTGAATACGAATGGAAACGGGGAATATGTCAACAACACTTACAAAACAACTCAATGCCAATAATTTTCCTTCAACATGCGAGAAATCCTGCACCAAGAGGAGGTCTTGAGCTGGCCCGAAGTTATGATTTCTTAGATGCAACTTCAAATGCTTTTTTTTGGTACTTTATTACTACTATAGGCCTAATGGACAAATTAAGGTTTTCAGAAACTTCCTTAACTTGTTGCAAACATCTGAACGGTTGTTGGTTAGAGTCAAATGACAGCTTGCTGTGTAGTTATAATAGTCTGAATGTATCTACATGCATTTTGATAATCTTCTAAATTACTGTTCATTCTGAAACTGGCATTTTATACTAGTACATGTAGTAGTCGTACATATTAAACAAAACATGTACTTCAAACACTACACGAAAGGGCAATTTGGACAGTCGTGTAAATGTTCGAAAAATGTAAATACCGTTCTGCAAGATATATTTGCGGACCTGCTAATGTATATGTAAATGTATTATTCCTTTGACATTATTTAGAAGGTTGTCAAAGATATGCTAAAGATAATTATTTTATTTCCATAGTTTTAGTCATTCTCCAAATATATGTAAAGATAGGCCATAGATTTGCATGCACTTTCCAAGATAGGAGATATATGCAAAGTTTAAAATTTGCATAACTGATTTACAGAGGTGTGGGCAGTTTTGAGAGACCGCGGTTTATAAAACATTTACGACCAATGTAAATGCTGACAATGTTTGTGTTATATTTGCAAACGTTTGTCAATATCGTTCATGTATGTAAAGAAATGTATTTTATTTACTTATACTTTCCAGTATTATAGTTATTTTGATAAATATTGATATTTGCAACACATCTTTAAAGACGTATGCAAAGTTTTGAGAGACCGCGGTTTATAAAACATTTACAACCAATGTTTGTGTAATATTTGCAAACGTTTGTCGATATCGTTCATGTATGTAAAGAACTGTATTTTATTTACTTATACTTTCCACTATTATAGTTACTTTGATAAATATTGATATTTGCAACATATCTTTACACACTTATGCAAAGTTTTGAGAGACCGCAGTTTATAAAACATTTGCAACTAATGTACATGCTGTCAAATCATTATGTGTGTGTAATATTTGCAAACGTTTGTCGATATCGTTCATATATGTAAAGAAATGTATTTTATCAA
This sequence comes from Mytilus edulis, assembly GCA_019925275.1. NCBI lineage: Eukaryota > Metazoa > Mollusca > Bivalvia > Mytilida > Mytilidae > Mytilus > Mytilus edulis. The sequence continues at coordinate 49,533,091 of CM034354.1, forward strand.
CTCCCAAAAAGTTAGTTAGGGTCTAATATATTATAAAACTTTTTGGAGCAAATTACGTATTGATGGTTTCAGAGACCGTGAAAATATTTGAATTGATTAAGCAGATAGTGTTCTTCCCGAATTCAAACCAGAACTTTTTGAAGTTATGATATTAAAAGTGGCAGGGTGCTTTTTAAATGTCGGACCGATGATATTTTTTTTCTATTTGAATGGTTAAGAAAATCTTCAAAGCTGTTCTCCAGAACCAAGGAAACTATTTAAAACTTTAATGAGGATTTTTTTTAAGATCTTGCTGGTATAAAAAAAACTCTAATATTTTCAAATGTATTTATCTTTCCTTACAGCAGGGTTTACAATTCGATATGCTTGTTTGTATCAGAACGGCTCCCCAAGGGTGACTGGGGTATAGAAATATGGTCATTTGGTCTTCTCCCGACCGGCAGTAAAACGCTTGGCTGTGCGGGATGTATCAAGTTTTAAAAAAGCCCTGTTTTCCAGCAGGACTGAAGTTGGTTTTCAAATTTATATTCAGTTTTACTTTTACAATTTTTGTTTCATATTTTTGTCGGTTGATAAGCTGCTTTCTCATTGTAATTGTTATTTTCTAAACAATTTTTTAAAATTATACATTTTAATTGAATAAATGAACAACACTTTCTTTCCATAATCATTTAGTCAGGGAAATCTTTATGGAAAAGTAACGGGGGCTTGCGGGTCTGAATCAAATTTATTTTAAATATAGAATTTTGCTTTTTTTTTCTATTAATAAACTGTATCCTACAAAGCTACTTTTGCATAGGTACTATTGCTGTACTAAAAGTATGTAGTACTGGAAATTTACTTTTTATATTTAGTACTATTAGTGCTTTTGATAAGCTTAAAAGGTTATGCATTGTTTGTTTGTTTTGTTTTTTTCAGATAAAGAAACATGAACAAAAGAACGATAGCAACAAAAAAAAACATAAACTAAAGAACCATAGAGGGGATGGGATGACAATGACTATTTCACCATATATATAGCTTAAATAAATTTATAGCATTCAAGACAATTGCTTCATTTATACTTGTTCACATCAAATATTGTAACAAAACTAAAATTATGTAGACAAAACATTTAATTATAATCCTGGTACCTTTGATATCTATATTCAGTCTACTCAGTCATCGATACGGATATGATTTCGCCGAAAATTCGCAAAATATTAGAACATGTAAAGATGATAACTTAAACTCCTTATTATAACCTCATTACGAAATTACTGTTTAAGAGAAAAACTTTAGAAAACGAAGATAGAATAATGTGCAATTTGTCCCTCGACGAGCCAGTCTGGTCTCATGACCGATAACTATATAAGAAGAAGTCTGAGACAACCCAAACTCAACACTGCAGTACTGCAACAGAAATACACTCCAATATGGCCAAGACGACGTTCCGGGTAGATAAGAAGAAAAGGAATGCCACATCTGTGGGAAAAGCAGGTTCCCAAGAAACTCTCAGCAATTAATTTAAAGGAATGCGGTGTAAACGTCCATCAGGGAGTCTCACCGTGAGCTCAGAAAGACGCTCATATGAATCAACCGGCAACCACTAGAGATAAGTACAATGCGATGAAAGCTAAAAAAACATCATACACCAGCAAACGACAGGACAGGACGAAAAAGAAACATACAGATATAACATAAATTCAGACAACTGCGGATTGAAAATGGTAAAGGGTCATTTTGTTATATATGATAATAATGTTCTTGCAGACACCTTATGGAATAAGATATCAAAGGCACATTATGGAACTTGCGTTCAAAACATGATTTTCTGGTAGGCAGTATTAAATCAGATATAAATATTTAACATTCAGTGCCGGACATAGGAAACTTCTCTTCTAAAATTGGAAATTCTCTGTACATAAATTTGGTAATGTAACTGCGGTGTTTGATACCTTACTACGACCGAACTTTTCATGGGTGGTTAACACGTGATGTTCTGTAAATTTACATTTAATATAAATCAAAAGGATGAGTTTTATAAAAATCTGGTAGTATTTTAAAGTCACAATTTTAAGCGTACACAGAAACAATAAGTGGTAAATTAAAGGAATGCCTTTTTTTAAAGCATTTTAGCATTTCGGTGTTAAGCTTAAAAGGTCCAAATATGAATTTATCGAAATTACACATCTCTTTTGCATTGTATGTACTTATTTGTTTAATAAAATTTTACAACATTATTTTCAACATCCATGAAATAGTAACAAACTCGATCACGAATTCCTTATTTTAGATGACGAAAATAAGTCGTCCACTTAATCAAACTGAGGTGGCTTTGAAGAGGCATTTTTTTTAACCCCCCAGTTTTTACCATAGACCAAGATGCATCCATTTCCAACGGGGTCCGGTAGGATGTATACACATATAACTTTTTTCAGCTTTTCAATCTTCTTTGTTATATTTGTTTCCTTTTTCAGACGGGATTTCCATACAGATATCTATTCCAACTGTTACAACAGTTTAATCCGAGAGATTGTCAAGTGCTATCGTCTAATCAACTAATTTTTATCCTGTGATCTGTTAAAGGTGGTCTACCTAATGGTCCATTCACTCCAGATCATTTCGTATCTGTTTGACTTAGTAAGTATCTAATATAAGGTTTTCCCCAAATGTCCAACTTTGCAGTAAAAGTCGATGATTACAGATAAATATACACTACATTTCAGTTATTTGTCGTTTGTTTATTTTGAGGCTATACAAATCAAATATTGAATGGATGAGGTGATGGACAGCTATAACAATTTTTTTTTCAACCACCATGGAGGGTATTGGTGGTACCTATGAATTAGTTTCTGGTGTTGGCTTCGTGCAAGTGGAAGAGGCCTCCGCTACAAGCAATTTGAAAGTTCAGAGGAACAGGCAACCTTGTCTATGTTGAAAGAGGACCAGAAAGTGGATGAAAAAAAGCTTGGATATAAAGAAAAAGCTCACCAACCAGACAACAAACAAACCATAAGCAGCTAAACAACTGTTCAAGAAAATTGTTAGCCAGGTATGTAGACTCACTGTACTTTTGTTGAAAGAGTTTTGAATTGATTTTCCAAGTGTTATTCATCACTTATATTATTAAGTTAAAAAGAATTAACATTGCTACTACTACTACTACTACTACTACTACGGGTGTGTGTGGTTAACGACTGGCTATTAAGGCCGTATACGGTCGTTGCACAATGTTAAGAAATTGTTATGTAAATCTATCTATTCATCATACTAATAAGATTAAAATCATTTGGAAATCATTCTCATCTAATGCCTGGGCATACTTATAGTTTAAAATACGCAAAATACAAGAATGCACTAAGCGATAAAAACTTTCTATATGGTATCAATATTTAATGTTCATGTAGCCTTTGCATAGTTAAATTTGTAATACGGAAACAGGTCTAATGCATATTTGAAACAAATATCTATATGGTCTGGCCCGTTAATAACCAAACGAGTATATACTCATATGATCCGACCATACGCGTACGATCGGACTATATCAGTATACCCACATGGTCATGACCATACGCGTGTGGTCCAAATCACAACCACAGAATTTTTTGGAGGTCGTTTAAAAACTCAACTTAGTATTTAAGGTTTATGTACCCTTCTGTAGCCATTTTACATTTTTGTACGAACTTTTCAAACTGGATTTTCTATAAAAACCTTGATTTATTTGCCACAAAGTCCTCTTTTTCTATTAAATGCAATGGAACAGTAAAAAATAATGCTTTGCATCAAGTTTCCCCTTGGAATATGTACTAAATGGCCTATCTCTATTATTCATTATATCTATAGTTTTGATACACTTGAGGTTTGAAAAATTCGTACAAATATGGCTAAAGAAGGGTACCTTAATACTATTTCCAGTTTCCTTTAAAAAAACATCATCACAAATTAATAGTTGTAAACAAAGATCAGGGGTTCGCGTGATATAACATAAGCTACATGAAATTGAGAATTGCAAAAATTTGTTAAACTTTCTACCAAATATCATTGACTTAACATATTAAGCATGTTAAGTGGTTGATTTTAAACTGATTTGATTAAAAACGTATACATTGATTTGAGTTCATTTACTTTTTGAGTGAGGAGCTGCAAGACATCCAATTTACAAGTAAAACATTTTTTATTCAGAGGCAGCTGAAGCCTTCCTCAGAGTGTGGGATTTTCTTGCCTTGTTGGTGACCCTTTTCTGTTTTCTGGTCTTAAGTCGGATTGTTGTCTCTTTGACAAATTCCTTAGTTCCATTCTCAATTATAAACATGTACCTAAAAAATATTGCCACTTGTATTATAATTCACTGTTACATTGCACTACCATCCACCAATTCTTGAAAACTTGGTAACTAAATATCTTTCTTTAAGAAATACACAGTCTACATCCTACAACAGAAAGGAGAGCGGGAGCTTAAAAGTAAATTAAAACAAAGTAACTTCACATTACATACAGTTATGACCCTGAATGTGGTGGACAGCACTATACTCCAAATATCTTCTTACCAGGAGTTTAATTTAAAACCCGACAGGGTGTATAACATATACATTTGAATTTTAAAATGTTAGGTTAAAGCAAACAACGACATGTTTCTTCTCGAAATGGCAGGAAAGATTAAGACTAATAAAAAAACAAGAATGTGTCCCCAGTAAATCATATCATGGGGAACATGAATACAAAGTTTACATTGAAAATTATATAATTGTCCCGAAAAAAAACAGCTGTCATGGATGCAAAGAGCTCTTGGAGAAACAATTATATTAATAAAAAAATATAAATCTTTGTAAGATCAAGTTCAAATATTTATCGTTTTTCACTTGCTTTCCATTACGATATAATTAATGAGACGTTTTTTCAAACACAATCAAATCACCCACAAAGATAGCATTTTCTTCAATCACAGGAAGAATTTTCGAGCATGCGTATTCTGTTGCCATAGTTATGCGTCCTTAAGTTCAAATGGTACAAACAGAAACTATACAGATTACGTCGGAAAAAGTGTACATATGCACATATATATTATTAGTGCTTTATTAAAAAACAACAAGTTACAAAATTTGGCATTTAAAAAAATATTTCAAAATCATGGCCGATACAAGGGTAACTGAGAGATTGGACAGTTAATCTATATTGAGAAGTTAACTATATTGGTGGTTGGTCTGTTAATCAATTTGGAGACAGCCTATTAATCTAATGCTATCGACAAAATCATTGCAAGGTCAGCATGTTTCATTCTATAAAATTTCAAATACAATTGTACAATGCATATTTTCATAATAAAAACTATTCATGTATGGCAAAATAATTCAGTGTACTGAACCAGCGGTGTAATAGTTTTTATGGACCCGCAAAAAAGTTATAGGTGCCATATAGTTTTACCCTTGTCTAAAATTCCGCCATTACGTCATAACGTCATTCCGTAACAAACCATTATACAGAGTTTTTTCCTAAACGCCTTCAGATATTGGCCTGATTTTATGTTTCGTTCCACTAAAATTACGGGCTTTGAACTTTGATTAATTGTTGAAAATTACAGTTATACATTGTTTTTTTTTCTAAACGCCTTCAGATATTGGGCTGATTTTTGGTAAGTAAGTTAACCATGATGATTTACAGATCAAGTTTAAGTTTCGATCTGTTAACCAAACTTTGCCGAAATTACAGGAGTTGATCTTTGAGAAATTGTGGAAAATCACGTTATGTAGACTTTTTTCTAATATTTTTTTTATTGTATACATTTTCATGAATGACAGAATTATTGATAATATTGAACTTTGTGTTTTCCAATGATTTCATTTTTACAATTTATTGGTCAATCTTAATGTTTCCTTATTTTGTTTGTTTCTCAGATACTTTATGGTACTACTAAACAATATATGCATGTAATCATCATTGATCATCACTTATAGTATTTCCTGGTTTAGATTGTTTCTAAAACATGCAATAGGTTATCTATATAAAAAGCAATTTTACTGCATCAATTTCAATGATTGAAAGATGAACTCATATTTCCAATTTGGTTATTTGACCTTGACCTCAGTTTCTTTAATCATGTTAAGGATGTACTAAGATGAGGTTTTAAAATTTGTGTCAAATGTTTGCACCTTAGTTTTTTTCATACAATACAATGTAAAATATTTTGATCCATAACACCCATTTATTTGTTTTCATATAAGACTTAATAGCTTATGAAATGTTTTTAATCCAAATTTTAGAAGAATCTTGATTTTCTTTCTTTTTTTTTGAGACCCAAATAATATCAATCAGGTAAAAGTCAGAGTTAGCCTTTTCCCACCATATTTCAAATCTTAAATATCTCGAAAAGGAGATCCCTGATCTGTCAATATTTTTAACTAAACTTAATCCTTTAATTGATGCTCTACAAGTTTATAGAATAAATTTTAATTTTGTAATCGGTTAACTTTTACCTATCCTCACCTAAGTAAATCATTGAATAGGTGTGATAGTTGTACTTAAACTTTATATTTAAAACTATTAACATGATATTAAAACATAATATCATTGGTAAGTAAAAAACCTGATGATATTTAAGCATTTACACTCTTCTTTCTTTAAGTACCATTGGTAGATAAATATCATGATGTAACCTAATTAATCACATTATTATTTTTATTTTAAATCTCATTTTAGATTACAATAGTGTGCCATTCACTTAGTTTGATAGCTGCTGTAGCAGCTATCAAACTAATGAAAGATACAGTACCATCTCCAGTAAGTATTAAACTAGTTTTCAATAAATATTCACTTTATTTTTATTTTTTTTAATCAGAAATGTGAGACGATTGCAAATGAGAATTATATAATATACATATATATTAATAATAGGACAACTAATACATATAATAATGTTTAACAACGAGCAAATCAATACTTCTAGTCAACTATAAGAGACCCCTAAATAAACAAGAAATGAGAATAAAAAAACTGTTTTATTCCTGACACAAAGCATTTACTTATGTATGAGATAGTGGAGTAAACTTGGTTTTGCAGCTACTAAAACGAACTAAAAAAACCACACAGAACTAAAAAGGCTTTATATAAAAGAAAAATATAAAGATCAAAGAATGGAAAACAATTGTGATATTCACACAATATATAACAAAAATTAATGTATGAAAAGATAGTGGACTAGACTTCAATTTACAGCTACCAAAATCTCTCATCAATATGAACTTCACATTAATTCCATTATGATAACAAATTCGTAAAGGTTCCACGGAACCCAGTGTTTTGCTTACTTTTGCTGTTAATTTGAGGCTTAATAAAAATGAGGAAAATAAATGATCGCTAAGTCTCGATTTTTCGACTTGAGTCGAAGGTTCGGCAAAAATGACTGCTGTTTTTCAATTTTTGACGCTTTTACATATTATGTTTGCTTTTTTACACACTTGTCACGAGTGAAGAAAATATTTGTTAATGAATTTAAACAATGAAAGTTAGTACTTTCCAGTACAATAAAATTTTAACCAGAAGTGTAAAATGCTTGTTAATTTTTGTTTTTCTATTTACAGATTAATATAAATATAAATGCCAATATTTGTTCATCAAATACTATTCAGCTCAAAGGTAATAACTATAATATAACTCCAAAATGTCTTATTTATCATGTCTTAATGATGCTACAACCCGATACACAAAATTGAGAATGAAAATGGGGAATGTGTCAAAGAGACAATAATCTCACCGTAGAAAAAAACAGCAGAAGGTTAGAAACAGGTCTTCAACGTAGAGACAAATTCCCGCACCAGGAGGCGTCCTTCATCTGGCTAGTTCAGTGATAATGAACGCCATACTAATTTCCAAATTGTACACAAGAAATTGAAATTAAAATAATACAAGACTAACAAAGGCCAGAGGCTCCTGACTTGGGACAGGCGCAAAAATGCGGCTGGGTTAAACATGTTTGTGAGATCTTAACCCTCCCCCTACACCTCAAGCCAATGTAGAAAAGTAAACCCATAAAAATATGCACATTAAAATTCAGTTCAAGCGAGTCTGATGTCAGAAGATGTAACCAAAGAAAATAAACAAAATGACAATAATACATAAATAACAACAGACTACTAGCAGTTAATTAACATGCAAGCTCCAGACTTCAATTACACTGACAGAAAGATTACGATTTCATCTTATGAACATCAGGCACAATCCTTTCCGTTAGGGGTTGAGTATCATACTATAATAACATATATGAGAAGAATATAACCCGTGTCATGCCAACAACTGGTTTTTGAGTAAATGTGTTTAGTTCCGACGCAAAGACCCTATAACTGAATCATTATTAATTCCAAAATATGCAATTTTTGATGACCTGATAACAGTATCGTAACTATATCCCTTCTTAATAAATCTATTCAACGGTTTTGTTAATTTCTGAGGTGAATAATGACATCTTTGTGCTTTCTAAAGAATATTTCCATAAAAAATTGGATGTGAAATACATGTCTATTTAATTGTCAAAAAAGGCCAATATTTATTTTACAAAAGTATTCTTTTTTTAATTGATAGATAAAATTTTACATTATAATAAAATTAAGAATAGAATTGGGGAATGTCTCAAAGAGAGAACAACCCGACTAAATAGCAAAAAACAGCAGAAGGCCAAAAATGGGTTTTCAATACAGCGAGAACATTTGACACCCGGAGACGTACATCAGCAGCTGACCCCTAAAAATCTAGTTCAGTGATAATGCAGTCATACTAGCACCTTATTATAAACAATAATTAACAAAGTTGCTTCATTTTGTATGATTAAAATTATTCTCATACATGTTCTTTCAATTTCAGAGTGTGGAAAAGCTGATAAAGAAAAAGAAAAAAAAGAAAAAAATATTAAAAATTGATAAAATAGTTTAGTATGTTTGTGTGTTAATGTTTTTAATTGTGATTTTTATAAAGTGTGTAAACGATAAGACTTTGCTGCATACATACAGCGAGTAAATTGTTCCTCTGGACGAGCTCAACATTTTATGCAATAAGCCTAAACATGTCCGACCGTCTGTTAAAAGTTACAACGGGATGATTCTTAAAAGTATAGTATTGTGTGTATATCTTTTTAAAGGTAACAGATACCAACCTACTATAAACTGCAAAGATGATCAGTAATTCAAGACCTTCAAGGTCAATGTCAGGTCATGATGAAATTTCACCATGACCTTCACATTAAACTATGACCTTGACCTTGTGATATTTGAAAGGTCAGGTGGTCCTGAGTTGAATGGTGATAGTCCCATGTCTCTATGACTTCCGGTTCTCAAGTTTGGCATTGGATCATATATTTGATGATTAATTGTGACCTTGGTGAACTTTGAAATTGTACCAATTCTTTTTCTATAATGTTGTCCTTAAACTGTAAATCATTTATCATTTAACAGATTTGAGATATCTATTGTCGTTTAAGACATAATGCAGTTTGAAATTTTGCGAGCGGCGGCATGTATTTCTGAATCAACAACAGCTGACCACTTAAAATGTTTGAGAAATTGAAGAGGTTAATATAGTTATATGTTTGACTAAATACCAAAAACATTCCATTTAAAAAAAAAAAAAAAATTATTTTGAAATTTTCATATTTTGCATTGACTTTGTAAGTTTCATAACTTCTATTTATATCGTTGATATTGCATCATTTTTGGCACTTTGTCAAATGGGGTCATCTGATATATCAAATTGAAGGTCTCAATAAACTCTACTTAAAAATGAAAATTTTAAACCTTTTTTTCATCCCAGGAGGACGGGTGGGGTCATTTAGTGCAAACATTCAAATTTCTCAGATGGTAAAGTTGTCGCATATCAAATGAAAGAACATAAAGCGTTCATTTCAAATTTTAAAATTGACGTCTCCCAAAAATGGGTTGGATGGGGTCATTGAGTGCAAAAAATAAATTTTCTTTTAAGATAGGTTTGTTGTATATTAAATGAAAGGTCATGATGTGTACATTGGAAATATCAAATCCTGACCTCCAAAAATTAGTTGGATAGGGTTATTAAGTGCAAAAATCAAACTTTCTAGAACATAGAGTTGTTGCATATCAAATGAAAGCTCATCTTCTCTTATGTTATTTATATCATAATTCCGATCTCAAAAATGTAGGCGGATGAGGTCATTAAGTGTTAAAAGTGGAAAGTTTCAGAAGGTATGCTTGTCGTATATCAAACGAAAGGTCGTACAAGGTACATTACGAAAACATCACTTTTACAGGAAAGACCTTTCAATTGTTTTACAAACAATCGAGATACTAGTTTCTTTAATTTCTTGTATGTTTTTATTAAATAGTATTCTTTTAAAGAGTCATTGCATTTAAAGTGATATGCATTGCTCAGAGGTTTCCTTGGTATGAAATATTGTTATTTTCTGAACTTCATTTTTTGCTGATATATGATGTTGGGCTACTGCCACAAACTTGTTCATGTTCTTTACTGTCCTGAAATAATCTAATAATTATTCAACAGTGATTACTTATATGTAATAGAAATTACTTACTAGGTATATCAAAAGGGCAATATGCCAATTATTTATTGCAATATGACCGAAAAGAGCAGATTCCTCCAGGGAAGAAAACGCGCCAAAGGGGGAGATAATGCCCTTAAAAAAATCTGCCGTACCGATGACAAAAAATAATGTCATTTTTTTTACCAGGCAATAAGTATGCTTCAAATTGGTGTACACAAATAATCATCTTCTGTTAGATTAGCAAAAGCTGCAGAGTCACTACCATCGGTATATTAATAATTTTTCACATTATACTTTAAATTTGACAACTGTTATAATAATTGTATTTCATGTTACCTTAAATCGGTTATTTGAACTAGATAATTTTCTTATACGTATTGACAATTGTATTATAAGTAAAATTAAACCAACTACGTTTATTGAAAATTTGCAACATTTTTCAACAAATTTTACTACTTTTTTGATAATTCAATCAGAATTTGTGGACGCTGACGAAACAGAATGTAGGATCACTATGTCTCGCTTTTTTGTATTCACTCAAAGGCTCAACAAAAATAATTTTTAAATGTATTTTAGTAAATAGTTTGTAAAAAAATAAAATGTGCGTAGCAGACATATAGATCATAAAATATTTCCATACACCAAATATAGTTTGACCTTATGCATAAAGTATTAGAAAAATAGACCAAAACTCAAAAACTTAACTTTACCACTGAACCATGAAAATGAGGTCAAGGTCAGATGAGACCTGTCAGCTAGACATGTAAACCTTACAATCATTCCATACACCAACTATAGTATCCCAATCATACTTAACTTGTTGTTTTCTGCCAATTACAACAGGTAGAATATGATTTAAAACATACAGTGTCCCTATCATATTCTACTTGTTGTTTTCTGCCAATTACAACAGGTAGAATATGAAATAAGACATACAATGTCCCTATCATATTCTACTTGTTGTTTTCTGACAATTACAACAGGTAGAATACGATATAAGACATACAATGTCCCTATCATATTCTACTTGTTGTTTTCTGCCAATTACAACAGGTAGAATATGATATAAGACTTTCAATGTCCCTATCATACTTTTACTTGTTATTTTCTGTCAATAACAACAGGTAGACTATGATATAAGTCATACAGTGTCCATATCATACTTAACTTGTTGTTTTCTGCCAATTTCAACAGGTAGAATATGATATCAGACATACAATGTCCCTATCATATTTTTACTTGTTGTTTTCTGTCAATAACAACAGGTAGACTATGATATAAGACATACAATGCCCCTATCATACTTAACTTGTTGTTTTCTGCCAATTACAACAAGTAAAATATGATATAACACATATAGTGTACCTTTCATATTTGCTTGTTGTTTTCTTCCAATTACAACAGGTAGAATATAATATAAGACATACAATGTCCCTTTCATGTTCTACTTGTTGTTTTCTGCCGATTACAACAGGTAGAATATGATATAAGACAAACAATGTTCCCATCATACTTTTACTTGTTGTTTTCTGTCAATAACAACAGGTAGACAATGATATAAGACATACAGTGTACCTATCATACTTTGCTTGTTGTTTTCTGCCAATTATAACAGGTAGACAATGATATAAGACATACAGTGTACCTATCATACTTTGCTTGTTGTTTTCTGCCAATTATAACAGGTAGAATATGATATAAGACATACAATGTCCCTTTCATATTCTACTTGTTGTTTTTCTGCCAATTACAACAGGTAGAATATGATATAAAACATTCAATGTCCCTATCATACTTTAACTTGTTATTTTCTGTCAATTACAACAGGTAGAATATGATATCAGACATACAGTGTCCCTATCATACTTTATATGTTGTTTTCTGCCAATTACAACAGGTAGAATATGATATAAAACATACAATGTCCTTATCATACTTTTACTTGTTGTTTTCTGTCAATAACAACAGATAGACAATGATATAAGACATACAATGTCCCTATTATACTTAACTTGTATTTTTCTGCCAATTACAACAAGAAAAATATGATATAACACATATAGTGTACCTTTCATATTTTGCTTGTTGTTTTCTGCCAATTACAACAGGTAGAATATGATGTAAGACATACATCATCCCTTTCATATTCTACTTGTTGTTTTCTGCCAATTACAACATGTAGAAAATGATATAAAACATACAGTGTCCCTATCATATTCTACTTGTTGTTTTCTGCCAATTACAATAGGTAGAATATGATATAAGACATACAATGTCCCTATCATTTTATACTTGTTGTTTTCTGCCAATTACAACAGGTAAAATATGATATAAAACATACAGTGTCCCTATCATATTCTATAAATAAATGCAACTAATACATTTTTATAAAAATTCATACCTGATGAGCACTTCCCATTTTTAATTTCGGGAGGGGGCGTAAAAGGAGGGGGGGGGAGGTATTTAGAAATTTCCATAAACAAGTGAAACTGCGAGCTACTGCTCACTGATGATACCCCTGCCGCAAGTGGATAATATAAATAGTGTAAAAATATGCAAGTGTTCTGTTAACAGGAAGTTGTCGAGTGATGAATCTGAAAACGCATCACACGGTATAGCTGACTTATATAGATCCTGAAACCAATTTCAGAAATCCTTGTATTGTAGTTCCTGAGAAAAATGTGACGAAAATTTTCAACTTGGCTATCATGTGTAAAATCATACAAGTGTTCGGTAAACTGGAAGTTGTCAAGTGATCAATCTGAAAACGAATCACACGGTATAGCTGGCTTAGATAAACCCTGAAACCAAATTTCAGAAATCCTTGTATTGTAGTTCCTGAGAAAAATGTGAAAAAAAAATATTCATGGGACGGAGGGACTGACTGAGGTAAAACAGTATACCCCCCTTTTTTAAAGCAGGGGTATAAAAAGAAAAGTTGTTGTTTTTCTGTTGACATTTTTTGAATAAAAAGATTAAAAAGAGAAATATATCATAGTAATGTCTATTTTCAATTTAAAAGCAATCCAAAAACAATTAAAATTTGACTTTTTACGAAATGGGCAGATGAAATCATCATGTTTTTAAAAGAACACTTAGGAAAGCAGGTAAGTTAAAAGTTATTTAACTTTAAAATTCAACCTACAAAGGTGTCTCCTATATGCGAACAAATCATGAACAATATCTTCTTGCATATATATTTCTGTTTTGAATCTTTTACGATTTTCCGTCATTTTATTTGATCTCATATAGCAATAATACTATGGTTACGCTTCTGATTTTTAAACAAAAAAGGCTGAAAAATTTCAGAGCAGACAATGTCAATTTTTACATGGACGGAAGCCTAAAAACATGTTCAATGCACCTATATGCGAACAAATTATTCATTCAACAAAGGTATTGGCATATTGGTATTTTTATTTAAGGGGCTTATATAATCCTATTGTAATGGCTGCCGTCATGATAAGGCAAAATGGCCACTATGTAAATTAGCAAATTACCCCAAATTTTGCCATATGAAATGTTTTAAATTACAGATGTAATAAACATTAAAATCAATGTTGGAATTGTGCATGATGTTCAATCATAGTGATGACAGACAACTATATCATCATATTTGCTTGTATATTGGCATGATACAGAAAGGATATTTGCAACCACTCACATTATTCAGATATCCACCAAATTCCACCATATTGGTGTCAGCAGCCCAGCATAAGGGTAAATTAAATACTCTAAAACACAATAATTTCTGAATCCCTTATTTTTCTAAAAGGTAAAAGAGATTATATTCTTACGGTATAGTCTGTTCATATGATCTTGTGCCTTTTTCCTCAAGTCTTTGAAGGGAAATTTCTGATCTGTACTTTCAGTTCCTACAAAAATTTTGTTCAAATAGTTATGAAAGGTACCAAGATTAAATCTAGTACGCCAGACACACATTTCGTTACATAAGACTCATCAGTGACCCTCATATCAAAATATTTATAAAACCAAACAAGTACAAAGTTGAAGAGCATTGAGGATCCAAAATTCCAAAAAGTTGTGCCAAATATGGAGAGGGAAATATGAGGGGGGATAGGAGGGGTCTTGATCCCGAAATCCCGGACTTGAAAAAACGAAATCCCGAGGTCCCGAATTTAAATAAAGCAAATCCCGACATCCCGAAATCCGAAAAAAAAGGATTCCCGGATCCCGAAAGGGTCAATCCCGAAATCCCGAACTTAAAAACACCCGATCCCGGAGTCCCGATAAAGGTCCTATCCCCCCTCAAATATATGTCTGGGATAAGAAAATGGTTAGTTTTTTCTTTTGTTTTAAATATTACAACTATCACAGATTTTTTTTAAGGCCATTTTTCAAATTTGAGAACAATTAGTTACACATTAGTTTGATTTCAATAAATGAAGAGTTGATCCGAAAGGTCATCAAAACATTCCTTTAATATTGTTTAAGTTCAGAAATAATCATAATTGTATGGTATGATATTGAAGTTAAATATTATATGAATGAAATAAAAATGTTAAGCAGAATATTCAAAATAACTACATGGGTAAAAATGATGAAGAGCATGTAGTTTATTAAGACGTTCCAAAATGGAGTGTTATTTGTGAACATATTACATGCATTATGCCTTGTTCGAAATGTTGTAGAAGCATACTGTTTTTAAAATAATAAAAGGTGTTTTTTACATGCTAAGGTTATTGCTATCCCTTAAAATAGGCCAGCCATTTTAACAGACTATTGTAAATGTTTGTTATTTTAGAATATACATAGTTTGTGGTTATGTGTATCAGGAATAGAGATACATTTATTAGGAGAATGAGGTTTTATTAATAAAATAATCTTTGAAAAACAAATTTTTACATACTTACTCCTGAATTTTACTATTAACATGATTAACCCAAGCTTGATAGTTAAATTATCAAATTCTAACCTTACTCAGACTCAGACTTTAAATTATTTATTTAACTATAACTATTAGATAATTTTGATAATCAACTTTTAAAGGTGTTTTTGGAGGTTTGCAGGTACAAAAATTTCAGCCAAAAATAACAATGTGTTTATTATACCCCCGCTTTAAAAAAAGGGGGGTATACTGTTTTACCTCTGTCTGTCAGTCCATCCGTCCGTCCGTCCGTCCGTCCGTCCGTCAGTCAGTCCGTCCCATGAAACTTTCGTCACATTTTTCTCAGGAACTACACATCCACCCTTTCTGTAATTTGGTATCAACATTTATATATGTCAGCCATACCGTGTGATGCGTTTTCAGATTCATTACTCGACAACTTCCTGTTTACCGAACACTTGCATATTTTTACACTATTAATATTATCCACTTGCGGCGGGGGTATCATCAGTGAGCAGTAGCTCGCAGTTTCACTTGTTTATTACAAATTTTATTTATTACACTATTAGTTAGTTCTTTATGATATGGTTAAAAAAAATAATCCCCAAAAATCGATTCGGTTTAGTCCCAGATGACTTTTAAAATGTTAATATCATTGATATTAGATAAGCTCCAAATTATCTCCCTTTGGTGTATTTTTTTTTATTTCAATATTACCTCTATTTCTCCTATTAGTTCAACAGAAAAAAGGTCATTTACAAATTTGTATGCTTCTTTCTTTTCAGATGTTAATAAATCATTGCCGTCTTTCAAATGTTTTACAGTGGCTTTAGAATGTTTACCTTTTATTTTATTTACCATATTCCAAACTTTTATCATCGGAGTGCGAGATGTAATCCCCGAGACAAATTTTTTCCAGGATGTTCGTCGGGCTTGCCTACAAGTCCGCCGTGCCTTAGCGCGTAAAATACGGAAATTACCGTCGTTGGTTGTTGACTGAACCGTTTTTCTGATTTTTTACGGTCACCTATGGCTTGATCACAAGCGTCATCAAACCATGGTTTGCTGGGATGTTTAGGATTTGCCGAGGTCTTAGAAATAGTTCTGTCAGCAATTGACGTTAAAACTGTATTAAAAGCTAAAATTGGATCATGTACAGTCTCTAACATCTTTGACTGAAGTTCCGCTAGACAGAGATTCTCAAACAAGGACCAGTCCGCTTTGTCAAGTTTCCAACGTGGAACTCTCTGTTGGGCAGAAGCAAAAAGATGTTCAAGTACTATTGGAAAGTGATCACTTCCACATACTGTGGATTCATTATTATTCGTTGGATTCCAATTTTCATGGTTTTCGTGGGTAAAGGTGAACCACGAATTCAAATGTGCAACGAATGACACATTTTCAATAGACTTTATATACAGACATTAGCAAAACCACGAAATCAAATATCCACGAATATGGAGGTTTTCAGCAATCCACGAAAATTAATACCCACGAAAATAAATGAATCCACAGTAGATCATCATGAACACGTCATGAATAATCCAGGAGCAGAGAGGGATCGCATATGGAAGATAGATAGAGATGACTTTCACAACTATGTAAACCAATTTATGCAGTGGTGTTTCACTAATAAAGCCGAAAGTGACAGTTACAAGTACTTTAAACAATATATCGAAAACTACTAAATGTTAATTGCTTTTAAAAGAGTAGTATTTTACATCTTCGTGTTCAATTTTCAAACTGCATGAATTTCAGTTTTAAAGTAGAACTATTCCAAAACATAAGTAAAACAAGGCCATTGCATCTCTTCATTATTTTGATGTGTTTCCGGCAATCGATTTATGAATTTCGAACAGCGGTATACTACTGATGCTTTTATTTATAACATCAAACGCTGTCCTTTTAAATAAATCATGGACTAATAGACCTATCAAAATCTTTGGCCAGGGGTAAAAATGTATGACTCTTTGAATATAAGCAGGACAACTGCTTCTTACAAAACCAGGTTTGGTGTAGGAAAAATATTTCAATAACTATATTGTAGTAGAGGAAATTAGGGGTCAAATCAGCTTTCACTAAACATGGACGAATCAGCAAGTTCAAATTTTAAGAAGGTGGTGACAATTCTTGTTAGCATCTTATGTTTGTTTTGATAGACCGCTGTTATGAAATGCATGGGTCCAAAGTAGAACTTGTAACCAGAATAAGGAAGTAAAGGCACCTCACTTGTAAAATGATAGTTGGGATGTGTGTCATCATGTGTACAATGCAGCAAGGACATTCTCTAAACCATCCAAGTCATTCATTGCGCTGTTTTACTTAAATTTATTTAGCGATTAAATGGTCACCAGATCATACAAAGATGTTCCAAGAGATATGCATAATGGCGAACGTTAAGTATACAATGCCACAGAGATATGTTAGTCAATGCTATTAACAACTCCAGCATGCAAAGAATTTGTATATTGCGACCAAAAGAGAATTCAGTTGTTGATCTGAAAACAGAAAAAACGAACATTTCATTTGACAAAATAAGTATTGTTGACAATGAAAAACAGTGCAGTACACCTACATGTAATAAAAGACTGATTTTTTTAATGATCACTTACATTAAATATATAAAGTGAACTTGAAATTAAAGATACTAACGACACAGATAAATCTGCTTCATATGTACACCTTTTTCTCGAAATGACAACCATCAAAACCAAATTTATAACAAACGCGAAGATTTTAATTTTCCCATAGTAAACTTTCTATTTCTGTGTAGCAACATCCCAGCGGCACAAGCATATGGATTGATTGTTGGTTACTTAACGTCCAGTGGCAAATAGTTCATGCATATTCAGGACGAGAACAAGTTCACAATGAAAACAATAGGTAGGTGTTGTCACAATAGAGGACATTTGGGAGGATGGTTAGGGAAATTTGAACTGCCATTGGAAAATGAGTGTATATTGGATAGGGACAGACATTTTGCCTTGCAACAGGCAACCTTCGGTCGGGAGCAGACCAAGTGATCATATTTCCATTCCCCAGTCACCCTTGGGGGAGACCAGCATATGGAGTATATGTGTCTCAATTGATATGTTTCTCGAGAATCAGTAAGCAAAAGTCTTGTCACACACATTACATTGGTGTCTAAGAACTGATTTGTGCGTTGAATATGCCCTCTATACTTTTGAGTATGTTGCCCATATAAAGTATATTAAGTCCACAAGCTGTTTTAACAACCCTGCCACATAGATCACATAAGAACATTGTAAAATGTTTAGTTTCTGTATTATTTCCTTTAGCATGGGCAATTTGTGTGTGTCGTTTCACATTTTGTTTATATTTGCTAGAATAACTACAAAAGTGCATCAATATATGCAAGATGGTTCTGTTTCCACTACTATTTCACTTCAAAGCTTTCGTCTAATGCATTAACAATGAATGAGTCAACCATTTTCCTACAAAAAAGAAAGTTTTTGATTAAAAAACAGAACACAAGTCACCCCTTTAATTGGTTCGATTACACTACAAAAGTTTTTTCTAATCAATATTTTCCAAACTGTGGATATGCCTATGCCCATGAGTTTTACTATGGGAAACTTCATAAAATATTGAATCCGGGAAGATCAATAGTTTGAGCCAAAAGCCATTCAAACGAAGAAAAAAAGTTAAACATTGTATTACGTGTTTTTTTTTTACTGTAAGGTGTAGAAAGAATAATACACCTGCAGTAATAAGACCAGATAGGTTCATCAAAGAATTGTGAATATGAGGTCCAAGTTATACGGCAAAACTTAATACCATATGCAAACACATTTTCAACCCGACTATTCGAGCCTATACTAAATAATATTTCACCTTTTTTAAAATTTTAAAATATTTATTGGACAAAGCACACACGATACAATGCGTATTCCAAGATACAAACACATTAAATTTCTCCGAGTAGTGTTTATCTTTTTAGGGCTGGTTAACCGTTGAAAGCACCATTATAGTCTAAGAAAGTAGGAGACGTGTATATATATATATATAAACCTTGTTTAAAGTAAACAAATTTTAATATATAAGATTTAAAAAAAAATTATTCCGAAACTCCAAAAAATATTTTGTGTTATATTACTGAGCATGGAAGGACAGGGAGTCTCGGGTATGGACGGGCCCACACCACGCATTCAAGGAGAGGACCTGGAGGGTGAGCGACAGGGATGTAGCCTGTCCAGTGCCAGAATGCCCTGTCATCACCAGGCACCTACGTGAGCATGCATTGGCGGACCATTTATCCCCAATGTTTGAACGAATTTAAGAAGGGAAGTGATGATGAACCAAGGATTCCATCGTTTCCGGGGCCACATGGTGATACTGATAGCCAGATGGCTCATCAGACGAAAAGATGTCACCCCTGCCGATTTCGTCTCCTGGCTACAGCAGAGAGCGGTAATCCTCAGGGGATGTAAGATTCAAGGCCCTATTCAAACAGGTGCTTTCAGGGGAAATTTTCCGAGTCGATCACCAAATTAACAGAAAAAACATGTGAAGATTCTTGATTAATACAGGACATGAAGAGACTAATATTTTTTTTTCGTCACACAGGTAATGGAAAGTAAATTTGTCGTTAATAGTACGTAGAGGTGCAAATAAAGATTTAACACGAAAATTAGGTATCAGGTCCGTTCGCGCCCAATACACTTTCGAACCCACGGGCCGTTCGCACTATACACGTTCGCGTCCAATTTTAATTAAAATTCCAGTAGAATAATTGGAAAATCATGATTGTTGTTTTAAATTGCTTTAACTGAATGTATTTGGATTGGTATGAGTAAAACATTGAAGATTTTAATTGAAAAGCACAAAAGATAATTGTTTTAACAGCTTGGTCCCTTTGATCTGAAACATTACAATGAAACAATAAAATATAGCAATACACTTTTATAATCAAAACATGATTAAAAAAAAATTCAACACACCAAAAAAAAATGTAGTCAGAAATTCACTTTATGTTGAAACATGTCAAAGAAAAAACGTTATAGCAATACACTTACCAAAACTTAGAGTTATTCAACACAAATTAAAACGTTGACAGAATCTCACTTTATTTTGAAAGGATCATTTTTTTTTAACAATACACTATCCAAAACATGATAAAGATTTATTCAACACAAATTAAAACGTTGACAGAATCTCACTTTATTTAGAAAGGATTAATAACAAAGTTTTGAAAAGTACTTTGTTATTCAATGATTTTGGTACTCGAAAATTGGTTATGCTCGAGACTCTGCATGAAGAATCTCGAGCATTCGTATCAATGCTAGTTTAAAAATTAAATTTGGAATCCACTGTGTCCTGATCTGCCTTGGATGGCCACTTAAAATAATTGTTTGAGCTGAACTGTAGCAGACATGTTTTTGCTATAATCTGGCCCAAAAACATTTTGTTCGAATATTACCATCATCTGAAAAGTTAAAATGTAGTTTAAACAAACATACCTACTGACATAATGTGTAAAATGGGCTATGATAATTGTTGAAGGCCGTACGGTGACCTACAGTTGTAATTTATAGTGTCATTAGGTATCTTGTGAAGGTTGTCTTAAAGGCAATCCTACCACAACTATTTTTGCTTTTTATATAAATGTCCCGGACCATATGGGAATATACTCGTATGGTGCGACCATACGCGTATGATCTAGGTAATTAACACGTTTACTGTTAAGACTTTACTTTTCATTAGGTATGACCCTTCTAGTTGTCACGTTATTGAGAAGACGCTATCAAAGGTCATTTTATTAATTAATTAAACGATTATTTTAATAAAAATAAACAGTTTTATACATTAAATTTTACTCACTGGTCAATATTATAGTAAACACATTTTAGACCAGTCCTGTTGTCATTGCCGATTTATTATTACCACATAATGGCAATATGCCAACTTGGGAAGATGACTTAATATATCTGAATGAACTCTTACAAAAGAAGTCAACTGTTTTTTCTAACTGATGAAAAGGATGAAAGGATAACGAGTCTTATAATTGACACTATAGACGGACAGAAAACTGATACACCTAGACAATATGTAAAAGACAAAGGCTTCCATTTGTAACTTGTTTTTTTTTTATTTTTAAAGAACGAGCTGTGTGTTCCAACAAAATTTTTAATCTTTACAGTATGTATCATAAGCAGTGCAATCTTTAGAAATGTGTTTCCTATATGTGTTTTTTGTTTTTACTTGCTTTCATCGCATCTTATAGTTGTAAGAACAGGCGTTGACGTTAAAGTTAGCAAATGTTTCTTAGTTAAAAATGTTATTACAAAAATAAGAATATGATTTTCAACAGGTCGACAACTCTAGATTTTCTGACGTCAGAATATATTTGCATAGTAATTTCCAAAACACAAGGCCAATATGGCCTTGAAAAACTGACCAATCGACTTAATGAACTACAATGCATTGTGGGCTACTACGAGTAAACTACTACTTAAAACACGTGGAATTAGTGGGAAAACAGTCAATTAATATATTGTCTGGGACTCTCATTACCAAAGTTTTTATTCTGCAAATATATTTAATGTAAAATATATAACGTAATCTTCAATTTGCATGCTCAGATTAAAAAAATATTGTTTATTGGCTTCACGATTCGACTTTCTTTTTCGCCTTGCAAAAGAAGTTGAACCGGTTTTGTGCATTGTTATGAATTGAACCAGCATTAATTTCACGACATGACACAGTGAAATATCCAATGAAGTGACCACTGTCCAGTAAGAAAATCATTTGAGCTCTTTTAAACCTGTATAATGTTATTGCAAAATCATTTCTGCCTAGAAAAACACAAAACTTTCATTGAAACACTTCTTTTTGTACTGAATGTGTATTTTTTTTTAACATGGCCTGAACTAATAGTATTAAGAACATCATTATATTCAGTATGCTGAAAATAAGTGTTATGAAAGCGACAGGGGCAGGTCCAGCCATTTTAAAAATGGGGTCCTAACCCTGGACAAAAGGGGAGGGGGTTACAACTACATGTCCCCATCCAAATGCACTGATCGTCCAAAAAAAGGGGGTCCATCCCCCGGAATCCCCGCCCCTGGATCAGCCACTGAGCAGGTACGGTATATAGCTCAATACATTTTTTATAATTTCATCCACCGATAATATCCGTTTGTTGCTAATTTTATCACAAAATATACCTCAGAGGTTTTTTATCGTTCGGCTGCTGTCCTGTTGACATATGTCAAATATCTCCAATATTAAAAGTCTCTGGATCATAGTGGGTGCCATATTGCCTATTATTTTTTTTCTAAAACGTGCTTTGTATATAGAAATAAGAAGATGAGGTATGAGTGCCAAATGAGACATCTTTCCAACAAAGACAAAATTTAGTAATCCAACAAAGACAAAATTTAGTAAAGTAAGCAGGTCCAATGCTAAAAAGTAAGCTATTAATGACCCAAAAATTACTTGTGTAAAACAATCCAAACAAACAAAAAAAAAATCTATCCCATCAAAAAAAAATATATTGTATAGGAGCCTGTATTTCAGTGGTTGTCGTTTGTTTATGTGTTACATATTTGTTTTTCGTTCATTTTTTTTTATATAATTAAGGCCGTTAGTTTTCTCGTTTGAATAGTTTTACATTGTCATATCGGGGCCTTTTATAGCTGACTATGTGATATGGGCTTTGCTCATTGTTGAAGGCCGTAGGGTGATCTATAAATGTTAATTTCTGTGTCATTTTGGTCTCTTGTGGACAGCTGTCTCATTGGCAATCATACCACATCTTCTTTTTTATTATAGATCCAACGCTGCAATTTTCACAAAACATATCAAATTTTCCACCTTGTCGCAAATACATATGGATAAAATCATTACAGCTTATTTTCTAATTCATGTGGAGCAAAACTTTGGTTAGCTTGCTTGCTTTGTTTGTATATTGTACAAAATATAAAATATACAAGTTAAACTATGCCTATATATATATATATATTGTTTAAAAATGTCAATCTTATTTTCAAAGCTTGTATAAACAACTATACAAACAAAGCAAGCAAGCCAACCAAAGTTTTACTTTGCAGGTTTAAGAAATCAGCTGTAATGATTTTATTTAGTTTGGCAAATGTCCGAGCCCGTTAAAAAACGAACAAACTGAAACAGTTGCTGACTTCACTACCTTCAAAACAAAGGGAACAGTTTGGAAGTCCCATATACTGAAATGTGACCCACAAAAATACTTATAGATTTTGTTAACACTGCCATGTATGCCATTCATTGTGTATTAATTTACGTTTTTTGATTGAGTTAAGTCTGCCAATAGATATTTTATCGTGTGTTTTTCTATGTTGTAATGTTATGCTATTGTTTCAGAAAAAGGGAGAAGGTCCGCTGCAAATGTTTGCACCTGTCCTAAGTCAGGAATCTGATGTACAGTAGTTGTCGTTTGTTTATGTAATATATACGTGTTTCTCGTTTCTCGTTTTTTTATATAGATTAGACCGTTGGTTTTTCCGTTTGAATGGTTTTACACTAGTAATTTTGGGGCCCTTTATAGCTTGTTTTTCGGTGTGAGCCAAGGCTCCGTGTTGAAGGCCGTACATTGACCTATAATGGTTTACTTTTTTTTAAATTCTTATTTGGATGGAGAGTTGTCTCATTGGCACTCACACCACATCTTCCTATATCTATGTAAATATTTCTTCGCCTTTTTTACGAACACAAAATTCAAGGATCCCACATTTGCCTTTAATTATCTATACGAACATTGCTGTACTCTTGAATATCAGCACCGGCTGTTATCGACGGCTTACTTTACACCAGTAAGTTTGTCTCATGGGTAATTGTGTATTTTCGCTGTTGTTTCGTTGCTTCTGGTGGACAAATACATGAAATCTCTGTGCCATCATCAAACATGTTAATGGCTATATATCGGGTAATTCAAACCCGTTTTTTTTTTCGCATAGAAACAACTCTTCGTTAATCTGAGCATGGAAGTAATACTTTATATCACGAACTATAAATGAGGATACACAAAATGAAAAACTAAGCGAAAATGTGAATCCCGCGTTGCACGAAAAAATGTGTTGTATTTCAGTAAATAACGAGTGTTCTTGGTTGATTGTAAACACTAGTAGTCCATCATGCATTGTGACTCATTTACTGGATTGGTCAAAAACCTAGGTAAAAATAAATTGCGTCACATGTAAATAAACAATTACATGTGCGAGAACAAAAGTATGCTAATTTATGCATTTCCATATAAGGTAGTGGTTCTGACCTGTTCAATGACAAAACTCTCCACCACAGACCACATGACGTTGAAGTTAGCAAATATAGGCCTTCAATATCGTTTTATTCATTCTGTATTTCTTGATAGCTTATTACTTATACCTTAAGGAATGTGAGAGAGACCTGGCCTGCATGCACACCAGCGTCGTGTAGTGACAGTCGAAAATATATCCAAGACTTTAAAGCTAGTTCAGGAAGGTACTCGGTCTCGTACAGGTTATCACAAATTATTCAAAGATGTTTATGATACTTTGAACGGCGTCCCGAAAAGCCTTTGTAAGGAATTTATTAAAGGATGTGCGTGTTAGAAACCTCAAAACAACATAGCACCGTTGACACGATTTCATTCAAACATTTTATGCATACACAGGTAAAAGCAAGTGCATACTAGATTTTTCGATCAAGATTAAGAATAGAAATGAGAACATTGTCTGAGACAATAACCTGACCAAAGAACAGAAACAAGAGGCCAGTAATGGGCCTTCAACACGGCGATAATTTTCTACACCTATTGTTTAAACAAAATTAATAATATCCAATTAGGTGCTTAATTTAGTATCAAGAATCATTTATGTTACCTGTTTCACTGGAAGCTCGTTCACTGCAATGTACACTGGCCACAGACTTCCTTTTTTAGACGATGAAAATAAAGCTACACCATCAGTATTCATGGTCAATGTTAAATCGAGGCCTTCATCTGTTGCCTGTGCCATTGTTTCTTTATATATACTTCCTTGCACTATATCTGTTAAGCCAGGCTCTTTTGTTTTTTCCTGCTGTTTCTGGACCAGTTTAATAAAAGTTTCCTCTGAAAATATGTAAACCAGATTGTATACCTTGTTTTGAACACAGTGTAATTAAAAAGGTACAAAAAAACAAATGTATTCATATATAACTTACAAATGTATGCAGTTATAATTTGAGAATTTACAGATGAGGGGCCTGGTTTTTTTTTTGGGGTGGGGGGTGGGGGGGGGGGGGGGTCTCATCACGATTCACGAGTTGATTTTTTTGTCAGTCACGATTCACAGAAAATAAATTTCATGATTACAGATCACGAAAATATAAAAAGAGAAAAAATCTGTAGAAAAACGGATCACGATAGCGAAAATGCGCCGATCACGAAGAACGAAAATAACCCATCAGGCCCTCACAGATCCTTCATGCGAACATAAGACATTATATAATATGTTTTAAGAAGAAGAAAGTAAGAAAATATGATATCATTTAATTTAAAGTAAAAAAAGTAAAGAATTTTCAATTCTGAGAATCAAAACTCATTGATTATTAAAATTTCTTGAACTGTTCTGGAAAATTATAAAGATATTGGTTAATTATAGTAAAAACATACCTCCACACAATTTCTTCAGTTCCTTCATATTCAAATCATAGAATTCCAAGGCATGTGCATTATTTCCTTGACAAACCTTATAATGGCATAACTTCATTCTCTTTTAAGGGCTTCTGGCAGCTTTCACAATAAAAATGTACAATAGGGTCACTAAAATCTAGTTTTTTCTTCAACAGTTCTTTAACCTTGTATACAGAGGTCGTGAAGTTGTCTGATTCAGGTAAAAGAACAGATATAATTTGCAGAAGCTCTTCAAATCCATCTTTGGATAGAGATTGCTTCGTAACATACAACATTATTATTGAATACACTGCAATTTTGCTGAGTCTACAACCATCATACAATGGTTTAGCAAGATCTTCATCAAGTTCATTTTCAGAGGATAAACTTGCATCAGACTCACTATCACTGATGTCATCAGATGAATGACTATCAGGTTCACTATTTTCTACATCAGTATTACTAGAAGAACTATAGCTAGTAATAATGCTAGTTGTTAATGCATCGGAATTAGACATTGGCGATACTGATAGAGAATGTGATGAGGACGGATTGTGAATTGCCAAATGCAATGGTTCTGATTCATCGGAAATCGGGTTTTCATTTTCTGCTATTGCACCGGGGATTATATTACCAATGCCTTCTTCGTCTGTTGTTATGTCCATTTCTACGATTTCGTATAATTTTTGTTGAGGTTTTCGGCAAACGTTTTTCTGCCGAAATGCGATGATATCGAGCACGACGCTTCGAAAACCCATCGGCGATAGAATTTTTATACTTTTTTTCTGCGGCGTTTGTTTATCGTCTAAATCTGACAAGGAATTGGTAATTTTAAAGAAATTTTGCTGTTTTTGGTTATTATCTTGAATATTATTATAGATAGAGATAAACTGTAAACAGCAATAATGTTCAGCAAAGTAAGATTTACAAATAAGTCAACATGACGGAAATGGTCAGTTGACCCCTTTAGGAGTTATTGCCCTTTATAGTCAATTTTTAACCATTTTTCGTAAATCTTAGTAATCTTTTACAAAAATCTTCTCCTCTGAAACTACTGGGCCAAATACTTCCAAACTTTAACTGAATGTTCCTTAGGGTATCTAGTTTGTAAATTGTATCCGAAGTTATGATCTATCAACAAACATGGTCGCCATTGCTAAAAATAGAACATAGGGTCAAATGCAGTTTTTGGCTTATAACTCAAAAACCAAAGCATTTAGAGCAAATCTGACGTTGGGTAATATTGTTTATCAGGTCAAGATCTATCTGCCCTGAAATTTTCAGATGAATCAAAGAACCTGTTGTTGGGTTGCTGCCCCTGAATTGATAATTTTAAGGAAATTTTGCTGTGTTTGTTTATTATCTTGAATATAATTAAAGATAGAAATAAACTGTAAACAGCAATAATGTTCAGCAAAGTAAGATCTTCAATTAAGTCAATTTGACCAAAATTGTCAATTGACCCCTTAAGGAGTTATTGCCCTTTAAAGACTTTTTTCACAATTTGTTCATCATGTTGACTTACTTTAAAAAATCTTCTCCTTTGAAACTGCTGTATCAATTTCAGCCAAACTTAGGCTAAATGAGTTTCAGAGTATCTAGTATAAATTTTATATTTTATTTCCTTGTATGTCAAGAAACATAGCTCCTATGGCTAAAATAGAACATAGGAGAAAATGATTATTTTTTTTTGGCTTTAGAAGAAAATAGGACGATCCAAAAAACATTTAAATCAATTGAAAAGCCAAAATAATCATTGATGAGAGATTTAACCAAAAGAATTGAGGTGAGCGATTCAGGCTCTTGAGAGCCTCTTGTTTTTAATCATATTTCATCATATATATTCGAAAACAAACAGCGGATTTGTCCCGCCTTACCGTTCTCGCTTTTGTAATCTAACATTGTGGAAGACATGGAAGAACGGAAATTATTTGCTATATTCGATTGGGTTGATGGGTATTCTGTTCAGACACTAACATGAATTGTTAAACCGAGGAAAGATGTAGTGTTATTTGCAAGTGGGAATAGAAGGAATAGTATTTTTAAAAAGTGGGAATAGGAGGAAGACACCATTGTACCATTATTGTGCCAGTCATAATAATATGTGGATCCAATTTATATATAGTGTGTGAAAGTTTCTACGGTACTTGTTCAATCTGAACTTCTTATGAAATGTTAAACTATAAACCACCTTAATCATGATAATATTTTCATCAGGGCGCATAGTTAAATAAAATGCAAAGTATAACATAATTAACTTGAAAAATAAAAAAAATTTCCAAGATGATTAATTCTTGCATACATTTTTGCTGACAATGTACCCTTGTTTTTTTTAGAACAGTATATATGTTAGCGGCAACAAGTGAAATTAGGCATTAAGCTAAAATCCTAGGCAATAAACTAACATTTAGGCATTAAGTATATTGCCTAAACGATGTTTGTGTCACTTTGATGGGAAACTGCCCATTGTTCTGTTGAATGAAGGCAGGAAGATTAGTACAATGGTAAAAAGCTGCGTTATCACTTCAAAAACACCTCTTTTAGTATTGGTCGTGTAGATTTTATGTTTTTAAGAGGTGCAGTATGATATTTGCCACATAAAACCAACCCTGTGACACATTCTCAAGGATATGAACATAACACTGAAGATCGAATTTTTCATTTTCAGACTTAGTGACTAGACAAGATATATGCCAGCTGATACCTTTCTTACCAAAGAAATCAGATTGTGTTTCACGAATTTGATAAGGCAGGAATTCTATAGCCCAGTCTAAAATTACAAGACCTTGGAAAGCATGAAGATTTTTCAAGACTGATCCTGATGTATTGTTCTAAGAATGTGCTTTTTCAAATCAATAAGGCTCTTCTCTGAATT
The DNA here is from genome assembly GCA_019925275.1 of Mytilus edulis. Lineage (NCBI taxonomy): Eukaryota > Metazoa > Mollusca > Bivalvia > Mytilida > Mytilidae > Mytilus > Mytilus edulis. The sequence goes on from CM034354.1 coordinate 49,561,943, forward strand.
GTCTAATTCATATGTCAATTCTTCAACAATTTGGTCTGGAATGTTTGTACTTATATCATTAAGTTTTATTCTTATCTGAGGCATGCAGCTCTCCACCAATGAGCACTTCAGGCATGAAGTTTCATGTGAATGTTCACAAGAATATCAATGATGTGGTCATTTTTATCAATTTCCCTTTTACAAGGCTTTATAAATATTTTGATATGAGCGTCACTGATGAGTCTTGTGTAGACGACACGCGCGTCTGGCGTACTAAATAATAATCCTAAATAAAAATGATTTAAAAAATCATATGGCTGTGAACTTCTCTTTTTGCCACGGCCCTTTAAAAATGCCCAATTTTAGTCTCTTTCCCATTTTTCACCGTAGGCCTCTTTATCAACTGATCAGAGAGAATATTTTTCTAGAAAACGGACATTGTGAAACTCATTTTTTTTTAAATTATTTCATCAAAATTAAATTTAAACTTTCAAAATGCATTCTTTTGCAATACTTTCGCATAAACGACAGTTAAAAAAATACAATTTTTCACCTTGACGCTAAATTCTATATTAAAAATCCATTTAATTCGTTCGCAAAATTAAGAGTTTAGCTCCCAAAAAATACAATTCTCAACCCCAGTCATTATACCACACTCATTTACCAACTTGCCCTTTCCTTCCTACATCTTCTCTTTATTTGTGTCTGGAGTCGGTTATTTTCTTCCATGTATCTTTGCTCCAAACTATTGACTGAAGGTTAATCAATATAATACGTCCTCGCGTATTGCCAGTCACCCTTTCCATTACTATTGCTTCATGGTGCCCTTAGATGCCTAGAGTAAAACCGACATTTGCAGCTGTTGGAAATGGACTTGGTTTTTGAGATGGTGTAGTTTTGTACAGTTTGTACATCGGTGTATTCAATTGGCAAAGATCACAGTAGAATTAAAACTTCCAATATACTCCCCACGTCTGAACGTTATAGAATGTAATTGACGGTGGATCACAAGGTTAAGATGTTATTGTATGTTGATGTATTGCACTGTTTTTCTTTGTCAATAATACTCATTCCGTCGAATGAAATGTTGATATTTTTCTTTTGTCCGATCAACAATTGGAGTCTACTTTGATCGCAAGATACTCATCGGACCAGAATTTCCTTTGCAGTCCAGAGTTGTCAATAGCATTGACTATCATATCTTTGTGGCATCGTATACTTAACGTTCAGCATTATCTTATTAAAACATCCCTATGATCTGGTGACCATTTTAAGTTGCTAAATAAACTTTGGTAAAACAGTTTACTGAATGCTTTAAATGGTTTACAGAATGATGTATTGTGCACATGATGACACACATCACCATCTACTTTGTGTTGAAATACACTTCAGACGTACCATAACTAACCTGATTTCGGTGTTGTAATGCTTGTTTGGTCTCTTACTTGGAATCAGCAGCAACACCAGATATACCTCTCCTCTGGCGCTCCTGGTCACTCTATTCTATAGCAGCCTTAGCAATACTTAGTCAATAAATGGTGAAGACACGTTCACGATAATCACATTTAATCGATGACGCAAAACTTTTATCTGGCTCCAAACTTTTGATATCCTTCTGTCACTTTCTTTCTTCGAAGCACACAAGCCATGCGAATACAAAGTGTCTATGAGTGTCCTTGATCCATATCCATGATGTGACTGAACGGCTAGGCAAAAGTGGAATGGGATTAAATGCTGATTTAGCTACTGAAACAATACATTCTGTAATAGCCATCGATTTACGAAGTTTATCTTTGGGGAACACATAAGGTTCAGAAGCGACTTTGTGGGATTTTACAGCAATCAACCATGATAATGAACTTAAGAAGAGATGCTGGAATATTTTCATTTTCCATAAAAGCCCCAAGCGAGGCTTCATTGGCCTAAGAGTAGTCATCAGAAGAAAAAACAAGTTTTTTTTATATCACGCCTAACAGCTTTAGCTGCAAAGTGAAGTAATTGGTCTTCATTTAATGTATCCTTAATATCTGCAGAAACACCTTGATGTTATTTGTAAAGTCTCAACATGGACTTTAATTGTCCTGTTGTAGATATGGCATCCCCTGTAGAAAGATCAGAGCTAAACACTATATTTGACATTCCTTGTCTCGGTTGTGTTTGAATTGTAATTGAGCTGCCAGTATAACTCATTTAACTGTTTTGAGGTTTGAAAGATTAGTATTTATCGCAGACATTTTGGGGTAGAAGTGACCGGTATATATCAAGAATATGCGACATTAGAAATGCCTTTTTGCGGAAGATCATCATTATAAATGTAATTAATGACTTGAAGGCAAGTTCATGTTCTGATTCTTCATATACTGTATTATCTGATTTCACAGAAGTCTTGGATAAATACTTCGAAATGCATGTTAAATGGTGGACTGCATTTGAACAAAATCTGTACTAGAAATTAGCTTTGCCATTTATAAATCATTACTCACATAAGCGCACCTCAAAAGATTATCAACACGTTCACGTAACTCGTTCTAATGTAGTTTTCTGTCTTTTTTAAAGGTCTTGTTTTTATATCCAATCTATGAGGGGGAAATTGATTTTGTATAAAAATTGTCAGTGGTGGTTTATGGTTATGGCAATTTTCTTCCTCGCAGCATCAGCACACGAGTCTTTGGAAATGAAGATCATTTTATGGAAGTGAGAACTAGAATAACTGTTGAGATGTGCATTAATGCAGAATTATATTTGAAAAATTAAAACTCTGCTTAAGGGAAATAGTTTCTCCAACAAGGATGCCTCTTGTCTACTGAATACATATTTTATGTTTTTAGAGCAATATACCCCCGGAGATAAGACTCGCTCGAAATGTAATCAGAAGACTTTATGAAGAAGAAGTGATGAAAATGGTTCATGGATGTGAAAATATAGGTCACCGATGAGTTAAAAACGATATTTCAATTTTAATGCCAAAAAATGTAATTTTTGTACCATAGGGAGATAATTTGGAGCCTTTTCAATGATATCTACATTTTGAAAATCACATGGGGCCGACGCGAATTTATTTTTTTTGAAAAATAAATGTTTCATTTTTTTCTGAAAATTTTATACCCACAAACCTCCTTAAAATGGAGAATTTTTCGGTTTTCATACAATATCTCAATAATATTTTCACCAATTTGTGAGAAACTTTGGTGAATAGTTTATATATGTCATGAAGACATGAGCTCCATTTGAGTTATTATTAATTTAGCTTGAAGATTTTGAGTTATTGGATATTTTACATAAAATAGGGGGGGGGGGTTACACATTGGAATGTTTTACATAAAAATGGTGGGTGTTTCAAGACAATATCTTTAAGTGCTTAAACCAGTTTTCATAAATTTTGGTGACTGGTTTACAGCCTTAAAAATAACCTTATTTAGTTTTTTTTATAGATAAAAAAAATGGCATTAATTTTTTTTGGCAGGCTTTTCTTGAAACAGTCATTATATTAAAGATTGTACATGTGTATATTGGGATGTAATAAACTATTAGATAAATTTATTTGCAACTTCCTTTTTGACATAAGTTCAGTTAATTTTCACTTTAATTTATGATGTCAAAAATAAAATGGCTTAGGGTGTTCCAGTTCAAAATGTCATTATAATTATAAACACTTAAATAACTCAGCCTTATTAATAACAAAAATAAATGGTTTGTTCTGTGGTAGTTTGAAAATAAATTACTGACTTGCAATGTATTGAAAATAATAACTCAGCAGGATATAGCTTCTTGGGCTTTCAGCGGTTTCAAAACCCTTCAAAAATTTTTAAACAATACTTTTGAAAGAGGCTATATAAAACCAAACTAAATTAACTTAATACTATCATGACTATGTATGTATGCAATACATGTATATTGCTTGGGAAAATTATAAAATACTTAATTTAATTATACCAATTGTCTTTTATAATATACTTATTACTATGTATTTGTGTTTCGTTTGTCCTGTCTCGCTATGTATTATCTTAAAATGTTTGTATATATTGTCCTCTTGTACACGAGTATGTGTCTGAGGTTATGAAGGAAATCTTGAATCTTACAATTTCTATAGGGAATAATGATCTATTCTGATTAAATGGTACACAATGACTTGAATATACATGTATTATTCATAATAAACAGATATTCAAAAAATTGTATGTTTTTCGAATATCATAAATTTAGTTGTGAAAATGAATAATCAGTCCCTTGCTTTAATGAAAATGATAAATCTTGCTTCAATAGTGCAGAAAATGAATAATCTGTCCTCTCAGTTTACAAAAAAAAATAACCGATCAAAAACAAATCCTCCTGCTCCCCCCCCCCCCCCCCCCCCCCCCAGAATATCAAATGGTCGTCCCCTAATGTATTAAATTTTAATTTTTTCTGGCTTCATTTTTTAGTTGCAGTCTTCACAATATTAAAAGTATTTATATTCGTTTCCTTTAATTAAAAAGACCAGATGAATATTGACAGATATCAAATAAAACGTTTAAAAATGAACGGGGAAAAAACTAAAGTTAATGTTTGAGTACAGAAACATTTCATTCGTTTGATTTTTAGCTCACCTGGCCTAAAAGTTTCTCCTCTGAAACTACTAGGCCAAATTAAACCAAACTTGGCCACAATCATCATTGATGTATCTAGTTTAAAAATTGTGTTTTTTTTTTCCAGGCCAACCAACCAAGATGGCCGCCACGGCTAAAAATAGAACATGAAGGTTAAATGCAGTTTTTAGTTATTACTCAAAAACCAAAGCATTTAGAGCAAATCTGACAATGAGTAAAATTGTTTATCTGGTTAAGATCTATCTGCCCTGTAATTTTAAGATGAATGGGACAACCCGTTCTTGGGTTGCTGCCCCTAAATGGGTAATTTTAAGGAAATTTAGCTGTTTTTGGATATTATCTTGAATATTATTATGCATAGAGATAAACTGTAAACAGCAAAAATGTTCAGCAAAGTAAGATCTACAAATAAGTCAACATTACCAAAATGGTCAATTGACCCCCTAAGGAGTTATTACCCTTTATAGTCAATTTTTTTACAATTTTTCGTAAATTTTAGTTATCTTTTAGAAAAATCTTCTCCTGAAACTACTGGGACAAATTAAACCAAACTTAGCCACATTCATCATTGGGGTATCTAGTTTAAAAATTGTGTCCGGTGACCCGGCATACCAACCAAGATGGCCGCAATGGCTAAAATAGAACATAGGGGTAAAAAGCAGTTTTTGGCTTATAACTCGAAAACCAAAGCATTTAGAGCAAATCTGACAAGGGGTAAAATTGTTTTTTCAGGTCAAGATCTATCTGCCCTGAAATTTTCAGATGAATCGGACAACCTGTTGTTAGGTTGCTGCACATGAATTGGTAATTTTAAGGAAATTTTGCTGTTTTTGGTTATTATCTTGAATATTACTATAGAGATAAACTGTAAACAGCAATCATGTACAGCAAAGTAAGACCTAAAAATAAATCAACATGACCAAAATGGTCAATTGACCCCCTAGGTAATTTTCACTTACATTTTCCAGTGAATCTATTGTTCATTATAGATAGCGATAATTTTAAGCAGCAAGAATGTTTAGAAAAGTAAGATTTACAACCAATCCCCATCATTAAAACACAATTTTGTCATCAATTCATCTGTGTCCTTTGTTTAATATTCACATAGACCAAGGTGAGCGACACAGGCTCTTTGGAGCCTCTAGTTATTTTGATATACTAACTTAAGCTAACATAAGTGCATGTTGTTTAAAACTTCTGTTTCCAGGATGGATTTACAAAAAAGAGAGGCGTAAAAAATACAAGAGACGGTGGATGAGTATTTCACGTTCAGTGAATAAAAATTTACATGCAGCTTCAAATAATGCTAATTACACATTTTAGAACACACGTAACTATACATTGTATTCAAGTTAGTTTTATGTCTTTACAAATTTTGAATTTGCAGATTCATATGAAATGGCTATAATGAAGTCAAAGTTAGCTTTAGACACATCCAATGTAGAGAGTGAGGATCAGGGGGAAACCCAGAGAGATAGCCTTGTCAATGTCCAGCCAGTACAGACAAATAGCCCTGTCAATGTTCAGCCAGTACAGACAAAATCTAGGACAATTAAAAGGCCTCAAAATATGCCAGTATTCTAGATGGTAATATTTGTATAGTACTGTTATTTCAGAAATTTTTGAGTGCATCTATGATTGCGATTTTGTCATTTTAGGCTCAAATGCAATTTTAAGTTTTGCGATATTGAGAAAAATCCTGTTTAAAGCACAAAATTTAGACATGTGAGTTTCAATTACAATGTATTTTGAATTTTCCTCTGAGTTCAGTATTTTTTTTGTAAGATTCTATTAAATATATTAATTGATTACCAATACAAGAAATTTTAAGATAACAACTTATATTTCATTTGCATATTTATACAGACTGGACCACCTTCACCAACTCCAGCAGTGTCACCAACCCCAGCACTTTCACCAACCCCAGCACTGTCATCAGCACTGTCACCAACTCCAGGAGCAGTTCAAGTAGTAGACTTTCAAGACATGCTAGTCATAGACAATCATCTAGATCTGATGCAAATTTAGCCAATTCGTTTTTTGTTATCATAACCTCCATGTTCATGCATATACCAAAGTACCTTATACTGTTTACCCAATACTTGTGTATATCATTTGTTGCTAGCTTGTGCCAAAACATTCCAACTTTAACTTGATTTGAAATTCAAGTTGAAATCTTCCAAGTTCCCAATACACCATTAAATTTGGCGTAAATGATCGTACCCCCAAAATGCCCTTACAAAACTGTAGATATATTTTTTTCAGTATTATTTTTATTCTCCAACCCCCATATTTCCGAGAAGTAGGTCAAATTAACCGCCAATGCATCAAATGCAGTCTACCAACTTATCGAGCTTAAGAGAAGTTTCCGTTGTAATTACATAGCAGAACAAGATAAACATATGATCTTTAATTTCAATAATGTCATTACATTTAAAAGTAAAATACTTATGAAACTTTCTCTTTGAAAAAATTACAATCTTTGTTTTTGTCAGTGTATAGTTGTTAGAATGTTTGATGTAAATATTATTTTTTCAGTGCTTGCTATTTGGATCTTCTTTTTCTGCTATTTGAGTGTGTAGTAGTTTATAAGTGTATTTATAAGGCATGAGTGTTTGTTGTGAAATGAAATGCAAGGTTTTTAGTGCTAACTGTATGAGAGTTTTACGTAGAGTTTTAGTGTTTACTTTTGTTGTATTTGTTAACTGCATACATACATGTATATTCTGTTGTGAATATCACACCGCAAATAAAAGATCCATGACTGTTTTGTTCTTATTTCTCCATGAACAATTCATCTTTTTCCAGAGAAATTGATATCGAAAAAAAATCACCTCAAAATCTTCTCCTCTGAAACTACTGGGCCAAATACTTCCAAACTTAAACTGAATGTTCCTTAGGGTATTTAGTTTGTAAATTGTATCAGAAGTTATGATCTATCAACAAACATGGTCGCCATTGCTAAAAATAGAACATAGGGGTCAAATGCAGTTTTTGGCTAATAATTAAAAAACCAAAGCATTTAGAGCAAATCTGACAGGGATAATATTGTTTATCAGGTCAAGATCTATCTGCCCTGAAATTTTCAGATGAATCAGACAACCTGTTGTTGGGTTGCTGCCCCTGAATTGATAATTTTAAGGAAATTTTGCTGTTTTTGTTTATTATCTTTAATATAATTATAGATAGAAATAAACTGTAAACAGCAATAATGTTCAGCAAAGTAAGATCTTCAATTAAGTCAATTTGACCAAAATTGGCAATTGACCCCTTAAGGAGTTATTGCCCTTTAAAGACTTTTTCACAATTTGTTCATCATGTTGACTTACTTTAAAAAATCTTCTCCTTTGAAACTTCTGTATCAATTTCAGCTAAACTTAGGCTAAATGAGTTTCAGAGTATCTAGTATAAATTTTATATTTTATTTCCTTGTGTGTCAAGAAACATAGCTCCTATGGCTAAAATAGAACATAGGAGAAAATGATTAATTTTTTTGGCTTTTGAAGAAAATAGGACGATCCAAAAAACATTTAAATAAATTGAAAAGCCAAAATAATCATTGATGAGAGATTTAACCAAAAGAATTAAGGTGAGCGATTCAGGCTCTTGAGAGCCTCTTGTTTTATTTTCCATCGGAAACCAATGTCTTTTGTAACACTCAATCTGATTGGTTGATATTTTTAAAGATCTTTTTGATCATATGATTCCAGTCGTAGTATAAAATGGTGGACGCGTTGACAGGATATAGCTTGACACCATCCAAACGATTGCGATTTTCGACATTTTGTAGGCCTTTTCGGTCATTTTCATATTAAAAATCCTCCAAATTATACTCATAGATAATATCGGAAGTACGAAAAACAGTTGCAATACTAATAAAAATAAAGAATATTGAGGCCGAAGTGGGTGATTTTACCATTGTGGCAGATACGAATTTTCAAAATGGCGGACCTCTGTCATGGCTATTTGTGGAGTGAATAACCTCATAAATGTCATCCTGAATGAATTTGTTCTGAGATATATTCTACTAGATTCAAGACCATGCAACTGTAGAATTGTTATATATTTGTTTGAGCACTTGATGATTATGGACTATTGTGAAAAGAAATGGTCGCTCCCTAAAAAGAATGTATACGATATACATAAAATAGCAAAAATATTAATTAATGGTGGGATTGCTCCTCTACATATCACATCAAAATTATTTCATGATAATGAGCTCTTTGTTAGCCGGCTGTGATGAAATCAACAGAATTTATTGTATGAATCTTTTGATTCAAGTAAAGAACATCAATATTAATCTTATTACGATAACCACTTGTATATGCAATCACAGATACTTTTCTTAAAATGGGTCAGACGAACTGGGTTTATAACCTCCAATTGTTGATAACTCCTGTTTAAATACTTTGGATGTTACAAGAATATCTGTGAGGTTTTGGGTCTACGGTTAGCCATAACGGGAGGTGAAGAAAATCTCTTTTAAGGAAGGATAATTTACAATAAGACACCAGTTATGTCATATTATACGCAGGTGAATGAAAATAATTTCGTTGTAAAGTATAGTTCTTTTTCTGTCTATATAAGCTTCCGTTTAGAAATTCCAAGAAATTTCTTGCATGTAAATAAAACTAATCATAATTATTATTTATTATGTTAGTATACAGTATTTATAACAGTGCATTTTATGATATAAAAAATACCCTAGTAAACGCTTTACAACATATACATCCACATATATTAGTATTGACAATAAAATATAAAGGCCCATGTTAAAGAAATCTTAAAAAACATACAAATAAATCTTGCACAGTTTTTCTTTGATTTATATGTCGATTTTGATCTACTCGCCTCTCCTGTTAAATGGTTTTCATGCTGGTCATCACTCGGAAAGAAAATATAAAATCTGCCTTCCTTCTTTAAATTTTCTCTCTGTTTGCCTTTTTTCACCATCTCTCTTGTCTGCCACTCAGATACCATTCCTTCAACCTTTATTATAACAGAGTGTTGTCATAAATGTCTCTTATTTTCATTAAAATACCTGTGGCTCAGATTTTATTATTATTTTATTTTCTGTTAATATATTTTGTGACAGTCCTTTTAATGAGTAAACAAGTAGTGTAATAATCTGAGACAGTTAAACTAATGGTCAAGACTACACATGTAGGTTATGAGAATGTGAGGGTTAACAAGTCTCAACAAGGTAAATATATGAGATTTTGAATGTCAAATTTGTACCACGCTGTAGTTTCTGTTGTTCAATAATCATAAGATCCTCTTGGTATTTCTTAATGTTTATGTTATGAATCACCATTAAAAAGTAACAAAGATATATCTTGAATCACAGAAATTTAATGATATAAATGTTTTCTATTCTGCCTCATGTCTAGATACAATCAAGATACTTTCTATGTTTTGGGGTATTTTACAGGATTCCTTACTTTGAACTGAGGGAACTTAACAACTACTTTAACTTTAATTTAAGCAGGACAATCCATCTTTTTTGTATTCTGAATCATACGCTTCCATAGCTGTGGTCCTCATTTTGTAAGAAATATCCAAATCTAAGCTTTCATTTATAAACTTGCACGTGTCTTTTAATTTTTCTGTTTCTTGAGAAGAATATATTTTACCTGTTCAGTCACTATAAAGTGTTACAATTCATATATAAACGCAACACATAAATAGTAACTGTAAAGGTGCTGCAATTGTAACTGCCTGAGAAGTCTACAAATACAAAAAATAAATATCCACAAGAGCTATATGGTTAATAATCGGTTATACAGCTAGAATGAACATAATGAAATACATATATACTTATATATACTAAAACAACTTAAGAATTAAAATTAAAATTGTAAATCAAAACTGTCTGTCACTTTAGAAATAATCGGAAACAAACATTTCTACCACGTCTACGTTAAACTATCTTTCTTGCTCCCATGCTGTCGCTTGTCTTTCTTGCTAGGAAGTCGATTCTGGTGCAACCCGTGTAAACTATCGTATCCATATTACGATTGAACAGAACATTCCTTATCCGATCCGTTCATAAAAATAACGTCACTCACTTCCCTCATTCTAGCCGGTGGAAAAAAGCCCAAACCAAATCTATGAGGTTTGCTGGTAGACAAGGAGAGGATGGTCATTCGTCGGGGAGTTCAAATCATTAATGCTCTTTATGCGGTTGATGTCAAAATTGTCAAAATCGGTCTTTGTTGCATCTGCAGGGTCATCACAATATTTATCCCACTCATCATCTGAATCCTCTACCGGGAAATGGTCTGTATTATTGTGTTTGTAATGCAATGTTCATTATTAAATTCAATCATTCAGCCATTCCTGGTGCACATGGTTGTACCACATCAGCCAATACCAAGTTGATGTCTGTTACCAACCTTCCAGGATATTTCGCCATAATTATGTCTAAAAAAATAATAAGTTTAAGCTTCGAAATATTTCAGTTTTATATATGTATTTGTTTCCAGGGTCAATTTATAAAGCAGGTAACATCCACGTTTAGACAGTTTTGGGTCTTTTACTGCATACTTAATTTATTTTACAGTAAGGATTTTCTAATAGTTGAAAGTCATACAGTGAGTCATCTGGTCATTGGCAAATAGTTGACTCATTAGCCATTAAACCACATTTTCTTTTCATTCATTTTGAACTCAAAATTTTTAGAGATATTTAGTGTACCATTAAAATAAACAATATCACTGCCTTTAATACATGCAGGTATCTTACCATAAAGTATCCTCAATTTGGACTTGTCTTCAAGCGGTGGTCGGACACTGTTCGTTTTCTTTTTGGAACCATCGTGCTCAATGATGATTATCACCTTAGTTCCTCCGTTGTGATCATACGCCTTAAATCTTTCGTACTGAGTTTGAAGAATTCCACTACACATGCAAGCAAGAAATATCTTATGGTGAACAAAATAATCGATTTGTATTCTAAACCGGTACCCCGCGGGTGACTGGGGCTTAGAAATATGGTCACTTGGTCTTCTCCCGACCGGCAGTAAAACGCTTGCCGAAGTGGGGCGTCCGTTTGGCTGTACGGGATGTATCAATTTCGCAGTCACGTCCGGTCAAAAGGGGGACGTTATATCCGATGTCTCGTGTAAAGAGAGTGCCACGCTCTTTGCACGTTAAGAACCCTTGCAACAACTCTTTGAGTGGTCCGTAGGTGGCCTGTTGCAAGGCTAAATTTCTGTCCCTATCCAATATACCCTCACTTTCCAGTTGCAGCCGAAATTTCCCCGACCATCATCCAAGATGGCCTCTATTGTATCAACCTACCTTTTGTATTTATTAACTTGTTCTCGTCCTGAATATGCATGAAATATTTGCCACTGGACGTTAAGCAAACCAACAATCAATCAATCAATCTCTATTACAGTAGTTTTCACCTGATGCAACCATCACGAACTTAAAACCCATAGATCTTCAGATGGTAAACTGTTTTGACAACAGAGTGTATGCAGATTGTCTACTTACAGCTGCCTTCTTCTTACTGTAAACTGGTGCCACTCCGCCCTTCCTTTCCTTTACTTTTCTATCCCAATCCACACCTTAATAAGGAAAAAACATCAAGATAGTTAATAATCTTAACCCATGGTGCTCATTTTAAAAAGAAGTGACATTTTTCACAAGAACATATCTTCATGTAGCAAAAGGCCGTTCACACATTGTGACAGTGTTAAAAGCAGCCACCAACATTTTCCCTATCAGAAGAAGTATTGTCAATGAAACCTATTTTAGACAGTTCGTCCACCATTTCGTTATTATTTTTTTTTCAGAATTAGTTTTTTGTAACAACAAAATTCCGTGTTTTACTTGGAGGTGGCACGGTAGTATTTGCTTCCAACGTTTAAGGTTGCTGTGTGTACCCTACTTAAGGTGAAAACTTATGACACTGTGATTGGACATTGAAATGGACTATCAACCAGAAGCATTTATATTCAAGTATTTTAACCAATTATGAGTCTGAAAATTGCAATTTTCAAATGTAACTATATGTGGTTCTCACAAATAGTTTGTTCTTGCTGTAGGTGTGTGTGAACTTTAGATCCAGCTGTGACCGGGGCACCAACAGACAAGTATAAAGCCATCACGGATTCACCTGGGCCTTAGCTTGCTGAAGAAACAGCGCCATTCGCCTTGCCTTGAAATTTTTTGCTGAATGTATTACTTCTAGGTAAGGAACGCCTAATTATTCTGTTGACACATTCAGATTTTTGGGTTCCCAGTTTAGGGCACTCTAATTCTGTTGGGCCTAGTCTGTAATTTTTCTGAATTATGTCTGCTGTTTCAGAGTTAGATTTAATTTAAAGGTTTTAGGTAAATAGATGCTCTTGTTGATCCATGGATCGTCTATCCCCTTGCAAACAAAGGAATTTCTTCTACAGATACAATGTTTACTTTGATAACAAAGAATAATAGCATCAACTGTGTGAGACGGCTTTCTTTTGAAGGTTTGGAAATTCCCATCACAATGTTTTAATAATGCAGATTTGTATTCGGCATGACATCTTTGGCTTAGATCTAATGCGAATCTGCCGATTAGATCATCTCGCTGTTTTTAAGTCCTAGCCGGCATCAAACTAGTTAAAATTTCATTTTTCTTCATCTGTTTTCGGTGATTGTCAGAAAAAGTTTCGCGTATCTATTAAATGCTCAGGTGTTACTTTTGAATTATAATTAGATGCCAATTGCTCAGCTGCTCTATAGGCACTGCTGTCAGGATCTGTAGTAATATGTCTTACTTCAAAACCCTCACTGAACAGTTTGGATAAGCTCTCACTTGCAATCCGCTGCCAATTCCCTATGCTTTCGACCATTGTTAAGTTTTGTGTACATTTACACTTGTTTATTGATGTTTTCATTACTATGGTCCTTCCCATGACTGCAAAATTTATATGTTGTGACAAGATTGATTACTAGCTTTTTATCTGTCATGTTTTTAACAACGACATAACAATTTTGGGTTGCCGACTGAAATGGAGTTTTACCAATACCACTGTATAGGGATTATTATAACATCCGTCGCCTTCAACATTAATATGAGATTCTGGATGACCCCGCATTTTATTTATTGTTTTTAGTTCAGTTCTTCTTATATCAGCCATATCAGCTACATTTTGAATTTCAATATCCCCCAGTGTTGTCCAGGTATCTCACCAACTCGTTTAACTACACAAGCTTTTCTGAATCCACCCAGTACAGCAGTCTTATTCCATCATGGGTGCTGGAATGTGCTAAGTTGTGGTAAATTCCAGCAAGGTCTTTATCCAGACTGACTGTCTGGCCTATTGAATTTAACATGCTCTCTATTTCATGTTAAGTACTTATACGATAAGGAGACGAAAAGTGGTTGACCCGTGTGAAGAGAGAGCCATATCTCTTGCACGTAAACGACAACCTTGTAGATTTCGAAAGAGTAGGCTAATGCCGCTACAAGGCAGCACTCGCACCCTGCAAAGTGGAAAGGGATTAATATAAGTTACAAAACTTGTTTCCCACTCCACTATAAATAAATATGTTTAAAGACCGGGGCTAGGGTATAAAACGGAGACAATTTTTGAAAAAAATGGATATATTCAAATTTAAGGTGGGGTTTAGGTCTAAAGAACATGTTTAAATATGTCTGCAAACAAAAATGTACAGTGGTGGGAACATCAAAAAGAAATGTTTAGAGCCAAACAGATTGAAAAAATTCTTATTAATAATTAAAATATTTTAAAATGAAATTCTGAGTAGCAAGATTTTTTTAAATTCAAATCTAGTGATTGACAGATGAGGAGGAGATACCCATGGCAACAGCTTGTTTATATTAACACAGGAAGTAGTGTGAAACATGTGAATATATTCATGCCTAGATAATATATTGCATGTATTAATGTACTGATAATCCCTTACCTATCAATACGGGAATAAGTATTATTATCCTAGACAATGTATTAAGAAATCCACATAATGTGTATTTACACCACAAGAATTAGATTAAATCGGTATAAGATTCAATTTCACAGATGAACCATGTGTTCACTTTTTTAGTATTTTGAAGAATAAGATGTTTTATGAGTTCTGGATTTAAAACAAAACTAGGTACTAACTAAAAGAATATTAGTTTTAAAAATTTTCACTTGGTAATTTTTTTTTCACATAGATGGCCCATGTATGGGATGTTATCAGGATTTGGATGTCAGTTTCACGCAAGTTTTAATACACAATTTGGCATTATTTCTCGTTTATGCCAGATAGTCCAGTCAATCTAGCATAAATTTGACCCTAACCCGAAAGTAATTGCAACAGAAGATTTTTAAGTTTTAATCTTTAGCATTATACCCCAAATATACACAGAAAAAAGTCCCATAAAATCTTACTTGAGGAATACTTAAAAAAATCACCATTTAAAATTTCTATGGAGATTTGCATTGAAAAGGGAGATAACTCTTGCAAAAAAGGCAGAATTATAAATTAAAATTAATACAAAATTATAACTTTACTGCTTCTATTCATCAGAATGTATTGATTCTTGATTTTTTAGCTGTCTTTAGAGTATAACAAACAACTCTAAAGGTGTTTTCATATATTTTATCAAGACATAATTTCAATAAATGGTCAACTAATAAATTACGAAATCTAGATTTTCAACATGTCAAGGCCCCCCAAGGGTGACTGGGGTATAGAAATATGGTCACTTGGTCTTCTCCCGACCGGCAGTAAAACGCTTGCTGAAGTGGGGCGTCCGTTTGGCTGTGCGGGATGTATCAAGTTCGCAGTCACGTCCGTCAGAAGGGGACGTTAAATCCGATGCCTCGTGTAAAGAGAGTGCCACGCTCTTTGCACGTTAAGAACCCTTGCAACAACTCTTTGAGGGGTCCGTAGGTGGCCTGTTGCAAGGCCAAATTTCTGTCCCTATCCAATATACCCTCATTTTCCAGTGGCAGTCCAAATTTTCCCGACCATCATCCCAGATGGCCTCTATTGTATCAACCTACATATTGTATTTATTGTGAACTTGTTCTCGTCCTGAATATGCATGAAATATTTGCCACTGGACGTTAAGCAACCAACAATCAATCAATCAATCAATCAACATGTCAAGGTAAAGAATCTCAAATTTAATAAAAATAATTAAGCATGTATTCTTCTTTTTGTGGTTTAAAGTTTCTTTAGAAAAGCAAGTCGCTGAAACAATATTATATACAGATATAAACAATACCAAATTTTCACATTATTTTTTTCAAAATGGCTACAAAGCTTCAAATTTGCACTTTCTTTAATGAAAAATGCACGAAAAAAATAAAAATACCCATTACACTTCGGTTTTGTACATTTCATGAGCAGAAGATTATATAACTAAGTCATATACAAACTTACAACCCCATCAAAGAATCATACTTTACATAAATTTCAAGAAAAACAACCATAAACTGACCAAAACAGACTCATTTTTTCAAGAGTTATCTCCCCTTCCAATGTTAATTTCCATAGGAAATTAAAAATGCTGATATTGAGTTTTCCTCAAATTAGATTTTATGGGACTTTTTTCTGTGTATATAAAGGGCATAATGGTATAGATTAGAACTAAAACATTTTCTGTTGCAATTAGTTTGAGGTTAAATCTTAGTTTGACTTTCCGTCTCCCACCACATTTGTATGTTGCTTTCATCAGTAATACATGGTTTACATAAACAGAAAGGACATTCATTTTTATCTTCATTTTGCTGGATAACAAATCTGTTTACTTCTATGTCCTCATTCGCATTGTCATCATTTTAAAGTATTTCATCAGTTTGGGTTGATCCATTCACACAAGTTGCTTGCTCATCATTCAATTCATTCACGTCCCAGTTATAAAATCCAAATAAACTAAGAATTGTTTCTTTCTGTTCTTCATTTACAAAAAGTGATAATTTTGTGCTCTCATTTCACATATTTGCAGAGATGACTCCACTGGACATTAAGCAACCAACAATCAAGCAATCAATAAGTTTATAAACATAATGTCCTTAAACATTGTGTTTTAATCATTCCAGAAATACGTTAAAAATACGTAGGACCTCGTATAATCACTAAAAAAAAACAATTATATGTAATCAATCCTTTTTCCAGGCAGGATAATATGCTCTATAGCGCATTTGAATAGCCAAACAAGTTATAATGAGGCAGTCGTTGTCTTTACCAATTCTGCTGAAATAGCATTGACGTTGCATAATCCTTTTGGCGACGTCATGATTTTTCTCTTTTTGCCCGTCAACAATACCTTTTCAGCGGCTGATATACAAAAAAGGAGTTCTGTAACCCCATGAAATTCATGTGTCAAAAGAAAGGAAAATAATACCTCAAAAACATTTGATATGTATAGAAAAATCGTAGGATTGATTTAAAATACAGAATAAATAAAGCTTGACATTTCTTATTTTTGGTTCATATTTGACGTTAATATGTCTATGTACTATATGTTGTTTCATTACAATTTTCAAATGTGTGGAACTAGGAAATAAGATCGGTGACCAACTTAAATTTTTCGATTTTTCATTATCTTTTCATAAGTTTTAAGTGCATACAATTTCTTTTGAAAATCGCAGGACAAGCCATTTACGTACCTGCAACCTCAAGTAATAAACTGAACTAATATTAAGGCTAGCGGAGAGATTAATAGATGTGAAGACCTGACAAGGGTAACCCCCCAAAAATATGATTCTTGACACAGCTTCTACTGGTGAGTTATACTAATGCAGTCTATAAGTATTAACCTTCTTTGCTATTATACACATGTTTATATACCTGATCAACAGTAGTGTTTCTTATCTTCATCATGCACCTGCCAATGTGTTTTTTTATATCTCTACTGGGGGGCCAGAATCTTTTATTCAATTTTGATGGAATGATCTTATAAGTTTCTAAGAATTAAGAGCTAAAAATTATCTTGAAATTATAGTATACATAAAAAAAAAATTGTCAGTTAATTTTCAGTTTAGAAGTCTTTTAAGTGGTGACATTTCTTCTTACCACTGGTAAATCTTTTAGTATAACCTAACTCTTTCTATAATTTCGTTGAGACAACAAGGTAACCACATGCATTTCTGCATAGGTATTAAAATTGGCACTGTCTATTTTCATATACAAAAATAATGTCTTATACCAGTACTTTTAGTAGGTAAAAAGGTAAGGTCGAATTCAAATGTGTCATTTCATGTGGTGGTTCATTTTCAATTGTATAAGCAAAGTTTGTAAATTATATTTCTGAATATTCATTTTGCAGATAAGTTATCTGTTTTGACATTTGTATTGAAAAAAAAATAATATCAAAATAAATGACTGCCTATGAAATGCATGCTCATTCGAAAACTCTGAACATATAACAGTGACTGACTGACTACTATATGGATTATATGATAAAATACAAACTTCTCCCATGAAATGGTTGCTATGCTCATTATGATTTTGAACAAGATGTTCTGATACTATATTTTTATTGTTCTTCATGACACTCTTTCGCGCACTACTTGTGATGTCTTTTTCATGTATGCTTGCATCAACATTTATCTGCAACATAAGAAAATGTGACTTTGAACGAGCTGTTAATATATTTTTTAAAAATATGTATACTGAGCCAAAAAAGTTTAGCAACACTTTTTTTTTTTATAAATTCCTTCTTGTTGTTTTTGGAAAAAAAATATTTAAACATTATTGATATAATCCTTAGTTTTACCTGTAATTTAAAACAGTCTTACTGTTTTCTTGCAGATTGATTTCGCGCCATTTCAGCTTTGCACGTGTAAATGAGGTTTTACCTTCTGTACATGTACTTTTAAAACAATATTAAAAATTTCATTTTCACTAACGTTCAGAAACACACCATTGGTAAGAAAAACACAAACACCTTTGAAAAAATTGCATGGGGCGTCAACCAGGCCTCCCCGAAAATTACAGTCAGAACGGTCTTGAAATGGTTGATGCTGGAATGAGGTTGCTGACATCATGGCTCGATTTAATGTGCACAAGGCAACAGTTTAGAGACTAACAAAATTACAACTGCATAGGATAGGTCGATATCTCGTAGACAAAAAAAAAACTATCGTCAAGGGAGGAGCGCTTCCTTCGCTTTACGTCAACACGTGACAAGTTTTTTCAGGCTAAAAATGTAGTGTATTGACTAAGGGAAGCTGCTGGTGTGCCTGCCAATCCTTCATTGGTGCACTTAGGGCATGGCTGAGAAATTGATTTTGAGAACCACTATACTCATTTACGCATTTTGACCCTCCCGCGCTCCATACAAAGAAAATCCTTATGAATGTGAGTGATAAACATTCATGTTGCTTCTAACATATCATAATTTCATTTTTTTATTATTAAAATAATATGTTGTTATGATTTTCTAATAAAATAAAATTTAACATTTTTGTTGCTAAACTTAGGAACTTAAGATAGGAATTTTAATTTAATCTAGTAGAATGGAAAAAGGGGGAAAAGTTTGTATTTAATCATCACATCAAAATTTAAATGATCTATATGTAAGATGTAAAAAAACATACATTTGAAAAAACAAGGCAAAACAATTAATGCTAGAATTACAAAAAAGTCAAGGTTTCTTAAATTACTTCAATAAATTACCATGATTTTCTTTCCTTCTTAAAATAATTTTAAAGGCTATCAAACATATACATGTAAGACTTGGGTTTTTTTTACCGGCCAACTGCTGTGTCAAAAAAATTATACAAAAAAATGGAAAAACAAATCTGTTTGTATACGTCATTATTTATGATATGTGACTATGTAGTTGAGGGTGAGAAAGTTTAGTTTTTTTTTAAATGTTAAATGAATATTTCAATCACTAACATAAAAGATAATTATTAAAGAGCTTTTGTAAAAGATGATTAATAAGGTGTTTTCTGCTTAATTATCTCAAATGACATGTCTCCTATAGAGGGCTTGTCAATAATATTATCTCATTTGACATCTCGACTAGCAAGGATTTGTCAATAACAATTTCATGTGACATGTTTCATAGAAAGGACTTGTCAGTAACATCATCTCAAATGGCATGTCTCCTAGAGAGGGCTTGTCAATAACATTATCTCATTTAACATGTCGAATAGCAAGGACTTGTCAGTAACATAATCTCGAATGACATGTCATAATCTTCCATAGAGAGGACGATATCCAATGAATATTCAAACTCATTAGTCGTTATATACAAACGATCGAAAAACTTCTAGAGAGGCTGAACATACCAATTGAATAATCCGAATAATCCAACGATTACAAATGAATATTCAAACGATACGAAATGAATATTTTAACAAGACCAAATGAATATTGAAAGAATATCAAATGGTTATTTTAACAATTCCAAATGAATATTCAAACGATATCAAATGAATAATAATACGAAATACTAAAATTAAAAACCCAAGAAATAATATGTCTATAGGTTCCGAGTCATGTTGGAATCCTTGGAAACACAGCTGTAGACCTTGAGGCAAAGAATGCCCTGGGTGACCCTCTATCTAACTGTGATATACCATATACTGGTTTTAAATCTAATATTAGAGAATTTGTGTTTAATATATTGAAAAATAAATGGAGTAAAAAAGATGATAATAAATTGCATGAAATTAAACCTAATTTAGGCAAACCTTTTAATAATATTATGTGCAGAAAAGATCAGTGTGTTATTACTAGATGTCGTATTGGTCATACTAGAATAACACACGAGTATCTTTTAAAAAGTGAAGATGAACCACAATGTGTTCCTTGCAACTGCAAGTATACTATAAAACATGTTTTAATTAATTGTATTGACTTTGCTGATATTCGTAAGAATCATTTCAATGTCAATAATATGTATGATTTATTCAATAATGTTCCATTTACAAATATTGTTGCTTTTTTAAAAGAAATTGGAATTTATTATAGAATATAAGAATGTTATTATATTTAAATCGATTTTAATTTTTATAACGTTATTTTACTGTTGATTTTTATTTGTATATAATCAATTTGCTTTATTCAAGAATTTTAGTATATAGAAGGACCTTTTGTCTTATTTTAAAAATATGCTTTAAATTGTAAAAATTATTCGAATAAGCTCTCGCCGCGATATAGCCTTTTTGTGCTAATGCGGCGTAAAGCAACCAACAATCAATCAATCAATCAAATGAATTTTCAAACAATATCAAAGGAATACTCAAACGATATCAAATGAATATTCAAACTAATTAGTCGATGTAACAATCGATCGATAATCTTCTAAAGAGAGGCTGAAGATACTAAATGAATTTTCAAACGATTACAAATAGAAATTCAGACGATACCAAGTGCATATTCGAACAAAACCAAATGAATACTGAAACGATATTAAATGACTAATTCAACTCATCTGCCGATATAGACAAACGATCGATAATCCTCTTTAGAGAAGTGGAAGGCACAAAATGAATATTCAAACCCTTAAGTCAATATATATAAACGATCGATAATCTTCTTTAGAGAAGCGGACGATACCAAATGAATATTAAAACACATTAGTCGATATCAACTTAAACAAACGATCAATAATCTTCTAAAGAGATGCTGAAGATATCAATTGAAAAATCCAACGATAACAAAAGAATTTTCAAACGATTACCAATGAATATTCAGAAAATATTGAAAAATCCAACGATAACAAAAGAATATTCAAACGATATCAAATGAATTTTCAAACAATGTCAAAAGAATATTCAAACGATATCAAATGAATTTTCAAACAATATCAAAACAATATTCAAACGATATCATTAGTCGATGTATACAAACAATCGATAATCTGCAATAGGCGGACGAAAAAAAATAAATATTCAAACTCAGTCGATATATACAAACGATCGATAATCTTCTAAAGAGAGGCTGAATATACCAAATGAAAATTTAAACGATTACAAATGAATATTCAAACGATACCAAGTGATTATTCAAACAATTCCATATGAATATTCAAACAATTACAAATGAATATTCAAACGATACCAAGTGATTATTCAAACAATTCCAAATGAATATTCAAACGATATCATAAGAATACTCAAACGATATCAAATGAATATTCACACTCATTAGTCGATATAGACGAACGATCTATAATCCTCTATAGAGAAGTACACGGCACCAAATAAATATTCAAACCCATCAGTCGATATATATAAACGATTAATAATCTTCTATAGAAAGGCTGACAATACCAAATTAATATTACAATGATACCAAATGAATATTCAAACGATACCAAATGAATATTCAAACGATACCAAATGAATATTCGAACAATACCAAATTAATATTTCTACAAACGATATCAAATGAATACTCAAACGATATCAAATGATTACTCGAACGATATAAAAAATTATTCAATAATTAATATAATTTAATAGAAAAGTTACATAGAAATCAATTTGAATAAAAAAGCATATTCACCGGCGAAAAAGGATATTCACCGCGGGAAATTGTGCAAGCGGTTTATTTTTAGATTTCGGGAATTTCCCTAATTATATTATCCAATGAAAATTAATCTGCTATTTCTCACGAGATCTTGTCGTCTGTCCTTACATCGACAACAAAAATGGCAGGTGTTCACGACGAATCAACTGAAAATGTAAAGAAACCACGGTTTGCAAGTATAAATGACGACAAATATCAACAAATTTTAAGGGAAAAAGATTCAATCAACACCCAAAAAGCCACCAAAAGAGCAATAAAGCTATTCATAAATTATTTAGAGGAAAAAGACCTGCCGAGTGACATTACTTAAATAATATCAAATGAATTTTCGGCAAACCTTTTAATCATATTATGTGCATAAAGTTGTGGTTGTCTTAAGTTTACTTCTTATACATATTTCAATTTATATTAGAAAATTGTCTTTATCAAATGACCGATTTAAGGTAACATCATATATAAATATCAAAAAAAGTTGTCAAATTGACAGTCAAATGTTGAAAAATTATCAATACACCGATAGTAGGTTTAGTTTACATTCTATACAAATATTTAAAAAAAAAGGTCAATTTTAGGTTTTATCTAATACATTTATCCAAAAAAGTGGCTAAATTAACTAACAAAAATATAAAAAGAAATAATAGAGCTGTGGTTGGTTTAATTTTACGTCTTATACAATTTATCAATCAATCAATCAATCAACCTAACTCGAAAGTAATTACGACAGAAGATTTTTAAGTTTTAATCTTTAGCATTTTACCCCAAATATACACAGAAAACAGTCCAATAAAATCTAACTTAAAAAAATCATTATTTAAAATTCCTTTGGAGATTTGCATTGAAAAGGAAGATAACTCTTACAAAAAAAGCAGAGATATTAATAAAAATTGATACAAATTTTTACCGCTTCTATTCATCAGAATGTATTGATTCTTGATTTTTTATTTAGAATATAACAAACAATTTTAAAGTTGTTTTCATATCTTTTACCAAGCTATAATTTAGATTTCGTAATTCATTTGTTGACCAATTATTGAATTTTTCAACATGTCAAGGTAAAGAATCTCAAATTAAAAAAAAATAATTAAGCATGTATTCTTCTTTTTTTGTTTAAAATCTTCTTTAGATAAGTAAGTTCCTGAAAAAATATAAAATACATATATAAACAATACCAAATTTTCACACTATTTTTTCAAAATGGTCCAGAAGCTGCAAATTTGCAATTTCGTTAATGAAAAATGCACGAAAAAAATAAAACTAACCGTAACACTTCGGTTTTGTACATTTCATGAGAAGATCATATAATTTAGTCTTAATACAAACTGTTAACCCGATGAAAGTATATTAAAATTACATAAATTTCAATAAAATAACAATAAAACTGACCAAAAAAGACTCATTTTAGTAAGTTATCTACCCTTCCAATGTTAATGTCCATAGGAATTTCCATAGGAAATTAAAAAATGCTGATTGTGAATTTTCCTCACGTTAGATTTAATGGGACTTTTTTTCTGTGAATATAAAGGGCATACTGTTAGAGATAAGAACTAAAACATTTTCTGTTACAATAAGTTTGGGGTTAAATCTTAGTTAGACTGGACTAAATGGTTTTTTTTCGGGTGCTGGAAGAAGGACTTGTGTCCTACAGTGTAGCATGTATATTCAGCATGTAAAATCACCAATTTAAATTTGTCTTAAAAGTATTTGACTGTAATCATGGTAATATACTGTAGATTATTAGCACTGGTATATTAAAATAGCTTATCAACATTGATTTTAATTGAATGTTCATTAAAGTGACTATTACTGCTTGGTATACATTCCGATTTCATATCGAATCTTCTTTGCATATGTTCGTCATTATTGCAGCAGGAATATGCAAAAATTTTCTTCCATTGTCTTATTGATCTTCACAAAGTAAAGCCAAGTAGGCATCAATAACCTTAGTAAATAAAAATAATTTAAATATATAAGCACTTAAATTACAGCTTTTCATGTTCATATAAGGACACGAATTTTTATTTATTTTGAGTTTATTTTGTAGATTTTTCCTTTGAATTTGTACATAAATCGTCTAGTTCCAATCAAACAGACTTCTGGCGGGTCTATTGGTTTAACCACCTCTGGAATGGCGTATCGATGCACTTATCCACAAGTCCTCCTTCTTGTGGGTGTAGAAATAAACATAGGGCCACACATCAACCTAAAACAACACCGTATTGATTTTTTATTGTTCAAAAAGATATCAAAAATAACAACCACTTCTATATCGATACCATACATTTCAATTTCATCAGACATGCCAAATCAGCAAAAAGTTAAAGAAAATGCTTATTACAACTGTAGGCTGATGTAGTTGCAAACACCAATCACAAATAATTATGATATGTGTAAACTAACTATTTATCCCTCTAAAATTGTATTAAATTTAAAGTTACATTTTAGAAATTTATGTAATTATATAGAAATTATAAAACCTACTACATGTACATGTATAATATCTAATTATTTGAACTGAAGATCAATCAAGAATACAAGAACCCTTTATTAGAATTTAGGGAATTCAAAAGTTCTACAAAAATGACAAAAGAATGATACAAAATAGTGGTTAATTATACATTTAGAAGTTTCTGAAAAACAATCCTAGAAAATATTACAGTATAACATAATAAAGCTTTAACTTAAACTGAACAAAACTGCAATACTTACAACAGCAGGGTATGTTTTTGTCCCTATATAACTGCCCACTCATATAACTAATACAATGTAAATATAAAGTTGAGTAAATTTGGAAAGCTGAATTATGAACAAATAATTACTGATACTAAGTCAACATCAATAATTTATGAACGAACAGTTGCATACATGGTTATCAGACATATGTAGAAGCATTACTTGGACAGGAATTAGTCATCACTCAAGACATTTTATCATAGCTATCATGAGCTGATCTGCCATTGTGACAACAGTGTGTCAGAAATTGTATCTAGTATTCATCCTCAGTCACAATAAGCCTTCCATCATTAAAGTCTATTCCTTTGCCAAAAACAACTGGGAATCAAAACTAGATGCCAACTTCTATCTTGACAGTATTAAAATAATGCATGGTACTTTTGGTAGTGCATTTGTATTGGTTTATAAATAGTTGAACGGTGTGATGCCACATTTTTTCCAATGAAAATATGCTCCATGAAGATAAACTCATCATAGAGCCCAAAGTCACTCACAAGAAATCTTTATTGTATCCGTTTTCTTGAAACCAATACTGACAAAACAAAAAACTTTATAAATTTATACAACCTTGCATATGAAACAGTCATATCTAAACCAGTTTCACTATTTAAGAGATATTCACCTAACACCATAATTTTTTGTCATGTACATCTCACAAAATATTAAAGCATTTGAATTATATTAAAATCTACCTGCAAATACTCGTTTGTGAGAATATTAAATTAAATGATGCATAATTTTAAACTTACCGAACGTTCTTCCTTGCTTTGTCATCAGTATCCACGAGACAATTAACAGATTAAACCGCAGATTAAGCCGACGAGGTTCTTGTTTTTTTTTTGGAAAATGACGCTTTCAGCGTCTTGTTCCAAAACTGCTGACCTGAACTTCCATTTCATTTGTCTGCCTTCCGCGCTGTGTTTCGTATTTACTATTTTACATTCAAACTGGAATCTGCTTGTATAATCATGTGTAGTAATCAACCGGGAACCAGTTTACATACCTCCGGTCCTTTTTATTACCAAAAAGATCGAAGTGTACCAACCAATGTAGTTAAGATACTCATAAATCTATTTTTATAACTTTATTGATTATGTGAAGTAAAACTAAAACATTATTAAAACATTAAAGATATATAATTAATCGGGGAATACTTGATAGTCTTTTCGTTTTACAAACAACTGCCTTTTTTATAAGAAAATATAATATGTCCGTGTTGGTCCACTTTCTACTGGTTATAAGACAGATCGAAGAACCGGAAATCCATCTTTGTTTACAAAGTTACACCTGTAGAGTCTGTAACAGACTGTATCTGTATGATATGTGAATAAATTGACGATATAGATGCTGGCTTAAATACAACGGTTTGAGAGAGCGGGGCGGGAAAACAGATTTGAAGCTCTCTTCGTTTGATGCGTGCACAACAGTGTCGTCATGGACATACATTTTGTAGCTGATTCGGCGCGATCACTGTCTTACAAAGGATGAGTTTGCATAATGTACGGTGTTTTACTTAGTGGAATGTCAATAAACTCACAGTAAGAGTTATTCTTTACTTGCTTTTCCATTGTTTTCCACAATAATTGTTGCGTGGTATTCTTTGAATTTCTCTGCAGTTATGGTTCTCTTTGGACATGCTTTTTTGAGGAATTCGTCTGGTTCAATTATAGCGTAAATCAGCCCCTCCACTACTTTTTACATAAATACTAACTGTGGCTTCAACTCCTTGTTCGTCCTTGTCTGGACATCTTGTTGAAGTTCTAGTTTGGCAAGCATTTTGGAGACTTATTCGTTGTTATCCATCCTCCTCTTGACTTGTAATCTCTGGTGATAAATTTTGCCGCTTGACATGTTTTATTTTGTAACCGGGTAGGGGTCCCATACTATGGTTCCATATTTGATAATGAGATCAATTCCTAAAGGTCTAGTTCATTATCCAATCTGACACAAATTTCAATAACTGGAATGCCACCCACGTTGAATATATGGTGACCTACTATAACAGCATAATTACTTGGAATTGTGTTTAATACAGTGATGGTTCAAAAGCATAAACTTAAATGGAGACAGAAATTTGACATGAAAGATTGTGGATTAGTGTAAATTAAAAATTAGCTTACTATGGTATATGGTTAAAGAATGAATATCAATATCAATAGCAGAGTTTAATGTTATAAAATATCAATATGGCAGAGAAGTGGTTTCGAGTTTCATATAAAGGGACCTGACTGACATGAAACAAAAAATCAAAGGAGTATCCCTATTTGTCTAATCTTCAAGGTGAAATAAAACAAGTATAACAATATTATGCTATTGTATAAATCTACAGAAATAGAATTTGCTTCAAGTAACAGAAATAAATATGTCACTTAGTAACTTATTTAATGAGTATGTGGGTAATTAGTCCTATAACATATGACCTCGGGAGCATTATTTACTATTTCTATTTACTGCTCTGATATTTTTTTTTTACTATCAATGTGTCACACTTCGCATTCAAAATAAAAAAAAATAATGAAAATATCAGTATAAAAACGTTAAAAATTGAAATAAGAATTTAAGGTACCATCAGAATACATTATCAAAAAGGGGTAAAATTTACTGAAAAAATTTACTTGCTTTTAATAAAAATTAATTTGGTTCAAGTTTACTTCAGATACAATTGTCAATACATAATAGAAAATTATCTTGATCAAATGACCGAATTAAGGTAACATCTAATACAATTATCAAAAAAGTTTTCAAATTTACAATAGAATGTAGAAAAATCATTTTTAAAACCGTTGGCAGGTTTGGTGTTACATTCTATACAACTATCCTTAGAATGTGGTCAATTAAAGGTACCATCAGAATAGATTATCAAAAAGGGGTAAAATTTACTAAAACAATATAATATTTGTAATAAAAATTAATTTGGTTCAAGTTTACTTCAGATACAATTGTCAATACATAATAGAAAATTATCTTGACCAAATGACCGAAATAAGGTAACATCTAATACAATTATTTAAAATGTTTTGAAATTAACAGTAAAACGTAGAAAAATCATTATTAAAACCGTTGGCAGGTTTGGTGTTACATTCTATACAACTATCCATAGAATGTGGTCGATTTAAGGTACCATCAGAATAAATTATCAAAAAGGGGTAAAATTTACTAAAAAAATATAATACTTTTAATAAAAATTAAGTTGGTTCAAGTTTACTTCAGATACAATTGTCAAAACATACTAGAAATTTATCTTGATCAAATGACCGAATTAAGTTAACATCTAATACAATTATTAAAAAAAATTTTGAAATTTACAGTAAAATGTAGAAAAATCATTATTAAAACGTTGGCAGGTTTGGTGTTACATTCTATACAACTATCGTTAGAATGTGGTCGATTTAAGGTACCATCAGAATAAATTATCAAAAAGGGGTAAAATTTACTAAAAATATTTTAATTGCTTTTAATAAAAATTAATTTGGTTCAAGTTTACTTCAGATACAAATTTCAAAACATACTAGAAATTTATCTTGATCAAATGACCGAATTAAGTTAACATCTAATACAATTATTAAAAAAGTTTTGAAATTTACAGTAAAATGTAGAAAAATCATTATTAAAACCGTTAGCAGGTTTGGTGTTACATTCTATACAACTATCCTTAGAATGTGGTCGATTTAAGGTACCATCAGAATAAATTATCAAAAAGGGGTAAAATTTACTAAAAAAATATAATACTTTTAATAAAAATTAAGTTGGTTCAAGTTTACTTCAAATACAATTGTCAATACATAATAGAAAATTATCTTGACCAAATGACCGAAATAAGGTAACATCTAATACAATTATTAAAAAATGTTTTGAAATTTACAGTAAAATGTAGAAAAATCATTATTAAAACCGTTGGCAGGTTTGGTGTTACATTCTATTCAACTATCTTTAGAATGTGGTCGATTTAAGGTACAATCAGAATTAATTATCAAAAAGGGGTAAAATTTACTAAAAAAATATAATACTTTTAATAAAAATTAAGTTGGTTCAAGTTTCATCAGATACAATTGTCAAAACATACTAGAAATTTATCTTGATCAAATGACTGAATTAAGGTAACATGTAATACAATTATCAAAAAAGTTTTCAAATTTACAATAAAATGTAAAAAAAATATTTTTAAGACCGTTGGCAGGTTTGGTGTTACATTCTATACAATTATCCTTAGAATGTGGTCAATTTAAGGTACCATCAGAATAAATTATCAAAAAGGGGTAAAATTTACTAAGAAAATTTAATTGCTTTTAATAAAAATTAATTTGGTTCAAGTTTTCTTCAGATACAGTTGTCAATACATAATAGAACATTATCTTGATCAAATGACGAAATAAGTTATCATCTAATACAATTATCAAAAAAATTTTGAAATTTACTGTGAAATGTAGAAAAATCATTATTAAAACCGTTGGCAGGTTTGGTGTAACATCTTATACAACTATCTGTAAAATATGGTCGATATAATGTAACATCTTATTGAATTATCAAAAATGAAGAAAAATTTTAAAAAATATATTTTTAGTAGAAATTACGTTTGTTCAAGTTTACTTCAGATGCAATTGTCAATACATTTTAGAAAATTATCTTGATCAAAAGACCGATTTAAGGTAACATCTAATACAATTATCGAAAAAGTTTTCAAATTTACAGTCAAATGTAGGAAAATCATTATTACAACCGTTGGCAGGTTTGGTGTTACATTCTATACAACTATCTGTAGAATATGGTCGATATACTGTAAAATCTTATTGAATTATCAAAAACAGGTAAAATTTTCTAAAAAAATATATTTTAATAGTAATTAGGTTGGTTCAAGTTCACTTCAGATACAATTGTCAATACATTTTAGAAAATTATCTTGATCAAATGACCGAATTAAGTTAATATCTGATACAATTATCAAAAAGTTTTGAAATTTACAGTAAAATGTAGAAAAATCATTATTAAAACCGTTGGCAGGTTTGGTGTTACATTCTATACAACTATCGTTAGAATGTGGTCGATTTTAGGTACCATTAGAATAAATTATCAAAAAGGGGTAAAATTTACTAAAAAAAATTAATTGCTTTTAATGAAAATTAATTTGGTTCAAGTTTACTTCAGATACAATTGTCAATACATAATAGAAAATTATCTTGATCAAATGACCGAATTAAGGTAACATCTAATACAATAATCAAAAAAGTTTTCAAATTTACAATAAAATGTAGAAAAATCATTTTTAAAACCGTTGGCAGGTTTGGTGTTACATTCTATACAACTATCTTTAGAATGTGGTCGATTTAAGGTACAATCAGAAATTATTATCAAAAAGGGGTAAAATTTACTAAAAAAATATAATACTTTTAATAAAAATTAAGTTGGTTCAAGTTTCATCAGATACAATTGTCAAAACATACTAGAAATTTATCTTGATCAAATGACTGAATTAAGGTAACATGTAATACAATTATCAAAAAAGTTTTCAAATTTACAATAAAATGTAAAAAAAATATTTTTAAGACCGTTGGCAGGTTTGGTGTTACATTCTATACAATTATCCTTAGAAATGTGGCAATTTAAGGTACCATCAGAATAAATTATCAAAAAGGGGTAAAATTTACTAAAAAAATATAATACTTTTAATAAAAATTAAGTTGGTTCAAGTTTACTTCAGATACAATTGTCAAAACATACTAGAAATTTATCTTGATCAAATGACCGAATTAAGTTAACATCTAATACAATTATTAAAAAAAATTTGAAATTTACAGTAAAATGTAGAATAATCATTATTAAAACGTTGGCAGGTTTGGTGTTACATTCTATACAACTATCGTTAGAATGTGGTCGATTTAAGGTACCATCAGAATAAATTATCAAAAAGGGGTAAAATTTACTAAAAAAATTTAATTGCTTTTAATAAAAATTAATTTGGTTCAAGTTTACTTCAGATACAAATTTCAAAACATACTAGAAATTTATCTTGATCAAATGACCGAATTAAGTTAACATCTAATACAATTATTAAAAAAGTTTTGAAATTTACAGTAAAATGTAGAAAAATCATTATTAAAACCGTTAGCAGGTTTGGTGTTACATTCTATACAACTATCCTTAGAATGTGGTCGATTTAAGGTACCATCAGAATAAATTATCAAAAAGGGATAAAATTTACTAAAAACAATTAATTACTTTTAATAAAAATTAATTTGGTTCAAGTTTACTTCAGATACAATTGTCAATACATATTAAAAAATTATCTTGATCAAATGACCCAATTAAGTTAATATCTGATACAATTATCAAAAAAGTTTTGAAATTTACAGTAAAATGTAGAAAAATCATTATTAAAACTGTTGGCAGGTTTGATGTAACATCTTATACAACTATCTGTAAAATATGGTCGATATAATGTAGCATCTTATTGAATTATCAAAAATGAATAAAAATTTAAAAAAATATATTTTTAGTAGAAATTATGTTTGTTCAAGTTTACTTCAGATGCAATTGTCAATACATTTTAGAAAATTATCTTGATCAAAAGACCGATTTAAGGTAATGTTATGATATTGTAATTATTATGTTTATTTATGTTGGCCTAATTTGTGTTGTATGGCCTGATAGTTGTTTACCAAATAATCTTATAACTGTGCAGTTTAGGAATCACTGGAACAATCACAGAATGATTGGAACTTTCTAGAATGATCCTTATAAAAGATGCGTAATTTAAACTTCTACGTTATTCCAGAAACTTCCGTTGTAACTTTCCAGGATTTTCCACAATGTTCTATTATAGAGTGTTCTAGAATTTTCCATGACAACACTATATATACATACACTAAAGTTAAACTCTCATAATTAAACTTGGACATAGACATTGATAGACATTAGTATCCACAGCATTTGGATTGACACTTTTATTCTACAAACAACATCATACTGGATTGTGACATTAGTAGTGAACTTAATATTCAAATTGGATTCCGAAAGATTTCCGGATACAGATAAAGATAACTGATTGGACTCATATTTTGACAGTTAAGTTAACAGTAATATTTGTGTAATACCTTTTGTAAACTTTTGTATATTAAATATTGTTAAATTTTATTATTGATTTGTGTCTTTTGTTGGCTACAATTTAAAGGCGATTTCTGGCCGTAACAGTAACATCTAATACAATTATCGAAAAAGTTTTCAAATTTACAGTAAAATGTAGGAAAATCATTATTAAAACCGTTGGCAGGTTTGGTGTTACATTCTATACAACTATCTGTAGAATATGGTCGATATACTGTAACATCTTATTGAATTATCAAAAACAGGTAAAATTTTCTAAAAAATATATTTTTAATAGTAATTAGGTTGGTTCAAGTTTACTTCAGATACAATTGTCAATACATTTTAGAAAATTATCTTGATCAAATGACCGAATTAAGTTAATATCTGATACAATTATCAAAAAGTTTTGAAATTTACAGTAAAATGTAGAAAAATCATTATTATAACCGTTGGCAGGTTTGGTGTTACATTCTATACAACTATCGTTAGAATGTGGTCGATTTAAGGTACCATTAGAATAAATTATCAAAAAGGGGTAAAATTTACTAAATAAATTTAATTGCTTTTAATGAAAATTAATTTGGTTCAAGTTTACTTCAGATACAATTGTCAATACATAATAGAAAATTATCTTGATCAAATGACCGAATTAAGGTAACATCTAATACAATAATCAAAAAAGTTTTCAAATTTACAATAAAATGTAGAAAAATCATTTTTAAAACCGTTGGCAGGTTTGGTGTTACATTCTATACAACTATCCTTAGAATGTGGTCAATTTAAGGTACCATCAGAATAGATTATCAAAAAGGGGTAAAATTTACTAAAAAAATTTAATTGCTTTTAATGAAAATTAATTTGGTTCAAGTTTACTTCAGATACAATTGTCAATACATAATAGAAAATTATCTTGATCAAATGACCGAATTAAGGTAACATCTAATACAATTATCAAAAAAGTTTTCAAATTTACAATAAAATGTAGAAAAATCATTTTTAAAACCGTTGGCAGGTTTGGTATTACATTCTATACAACTATCCCTAAAATGTGGTCAATTTAAGGTACCATCAGAATAGATTATCAAAAAGGGGTAAAATTTACTAAAAGAAATTGCAGGTTTGGTGTTACATTTACACATTCATCCTTAGAATGTGGTCGATTTAAGGTACCTTCAGAATAAATTATCAAAAAGGGGTAAAATTTACTAAAAAAATATAATACTTTTAATAAAAATTAAGTTTGTACAAGTTTACTTCAGATACAATTGTCAATACATAATAGAAAATTATCTTGATCAAATGACCGAATTAAGGTAACATCTAATACAATTATCAAAAAAGTTTTAAAATTTACAGTAAAATGTAGAAAAATCATTATTAAAACCGTTGGCAGGTTTGGTGTTACATTCTATACAACTATCCTTAGAATGTGGTCGATTTAAGGTACCATCAGAATAAATTATCAAAAAGGGGTAAAATTTACTAAAAAAATATAATACATTTAATAAAAATTAATTTTGTTCAAGTTTACTTCAGATACAATTGTGAATACATAATAGAAATTTATCTTGATCAAATGACCGAATTAAGTTATCATCTAATACAATTATCAAAAAAGTTTTGAAATTTACAGTGAAATGTAGAAAAATCATTATTAAAACCGTTGGCAGGTTTGGTGTAACATCTTATACAACTATCTGTAAAATATGGTCGATATAATGTAACATCTTATTGAATTATCAAAAATGGGTAAAAATTTAAAAAAATATATTTTAAGTAGAAATTACGTTTGTTCAAGTTTACTTCAGATGCAATTGTCAATACATTTTAGAAAATTCTCTTGATCAAAAGACCGATATTAAGTAAATCTAATACAATTATCAAAAAAGTTTTCAAATTTACAGTAAAATGTAGGAAAATCATTATTTAAACCGTTGGCAGGTTTGGTGTTACATTCTATACAACTATCTGTAGAATATGGTCGATTATACTGTAACATCTTATTGAATTATCAAAAATAGGTAAAATTTTCTAAAAAAGATATTTTTAATAGTAAATTAAGTTGGTTCAAGTTTACTTCAGATACAATTGTCAATACATAATAGAAAATTATCTTGATCAAATGACCGATTTAAGGTAACATCTAATACAATTATCAAAAAAGTTTTAAAATTTACAGTAAAATGTAGAAAAATCATTATTAAAACCGTTGGCAGGTTTGGTGTTACATTCTATACAACTATCCTTAGAATGTGGTCGATTTAAGGTACATCAGAATAAATTATCAAAAAGGGTAAAATTTACTAAAAAAATTTAATTGCTTTTAATAAAAATTAATTTGGTTCAAGTTTACTTCAGATACAATTGTCAATACATAATAGAAAATTATCTTGATCAAATGACGAATTAAGTTATCATCTAATACAATTATCAAAAAAGTTTTCAAATTTACAATAAAATGTAGAAAAATCATTTTTAAAAACCGTTGGCAGGTTTGGTGTTACATTCTATACAACTAGCCATAGGATGTGGTCAATTTAAGGTACCATCAGAATAGATTATCAAAAAGGGGTAAAATTTACTAAAAAAAATTTAATTATTTTTAATAAAAAAATTAATTTGGTTCAAGTTTACTTCAGATACAATTGTCAATACATATAGAAAATTATCTTGATCAAATGACCGAATTAATTTAATATCTGATACAATTATCAAAAAGTTTTGAAATTTACAGTAAAATGTAGAAAAATCATGATTAAAACCGTTGGCAGTTTGGTGTAACATTTTATACAACTATCTGTAGAATATGGTCGATATAATGTAACATCTTATTGAATTATCAAAAATGGGTAAAAATTAAAAAAAATATATTTTTAGTAAAAATTACGTTTGTTCAAGTTTACTTCAGAATGCAATTGTCAATACATTTTAGAAAATTATCTTGATCAAAAGACCGATTTAAGGTAACATCTAATACAATTATCAAAAAAGTTTTCAAATTTACAGTAAAATGTAGGAAAATCATTATTAAAACCGTTGGCAGGTTTGGTGTTACATTCTATACAACTATCTGTAGAATATGGTCGATATACTGTAAAATCTTATTGAATTATCAAAAATAGGTAAAATTTTCTAAAAAATATATTTTTAATAGTAATTAAGTTGGTTCAAGTTTACTTCAGATACAACTGTCAATGATTTTTAGAAAACTGTCTAGATCAAATGACCGAAATAAGGTAACATCTAATACAATTATCAAAAAAGTTTTCAAATTTACAGTAAAATGTAGAAAAATAATCATTATTAAAACCGTTGGCAGGTTTGGTGTAACATTTTATACAACTATATGTAGAATATGGTCGATATAATGTAACATCTTATTGAATTATCAAAAATGGGTAAAAATTTAAAAAAAAAAAATATTTTTAATAGAAATTACGTTGGTTCAAGTTTACTTCAGAAGCAATTGTCAATACATTTTAGAAAATTATCTTGATCAAAAGACCGATTTAAGGTAACATCTAATTCAATTATCAAAAAAGTTTTCAAATTTATAGAAAATGTAGAAAATCATTATTAAAACCGTTGGCAGCTTTGGTGTTACATTCTATACATTCATCGTTAGAATGTGGTCGAATTAAGGTACCATCAGAATAAATGATCAAAAAGGGGTAACATTTACTAAAAAAATATAATACTTTTAATAAAAATTAATTTGGTTCAAGTTTATTTCAGATACAATTGTCAATACATATTAGAAATGTATCTTGACCAAATGACCGAAATAAGGTTACATCTAATACAATTGTCAAAAAAGTTTTCAAATTTACAATAAAATGTAGAAAAATCATTTTTAAAACCGTTGGCAGGTTTGTTGTTACATTCTATACAACTATCCTTAGAATGTGGTCAATTTAAGGTACCATCAGAATAGATTATCAAAAAGGGTAAAATTTACTAAAAAAATATAATATTTGTAATAAAAATTAAGTTGGTTCAAGTTTCATCAGATACAATTGTCAAAACATACTAGAAATTTATCTTGATCAAATGATCGAATTAAGGTAACATCTAATACAATTATCAAAAAAGTTTTGAAATTTACAGTAAAATGTAGAAAAATCATTTTTAAAACCGTTGGCAGGTTTGGTGTTACATTCTATACAACTATCCTTAGAATGTGGTCGATTTAAGGTACCATCAGAATAAATTATCAAAAAGGGGTAAAATTCACCAAAAAAATTTAATTGCTTTTAATAAAAATTAACTTGGTTCAAGTTTACTTCAGAAACAATTGTCAATACATAATAGAAATTTATCTTGATCAAATGACCGAATTAAGGTAACATGTAATACACTTATCAAAAAAGTTTTCAAATTTACAATAAAATGTAGAAAAATCATTTTTAAGACCGTTGGCAGGTTTGGTGTTACATTCTATACAACTATCCTTAGAACGTGATCAATTTAAGGTACCATCAGAATAAATTATCAAAAAGGGGTAAAATTTACTAAAAAAATATCATATTTGTAATAACACTTGATTTGGTTCAAGTTTACTTCAGATACAATTGTCAATACATAATAGAAAATTATTTTGATCAAATGACCGAAATAAGGTAACATCTACTACAATTATCAAACAAGTTTTCAAATTTACAGTAAAATGTAGAAAAATCATTATTAAAACCGTTGGCAGGTTTGGTGTTACATTTTACACATTCATCCTTAGAATGTGGTCGATTTAAGGTACCATGAGAATAAATTATCAAAAAGGGGTAAAATTTACTAAAAAAATATAATACTTTTAATAAAAATTAAGTTGGTTCAAGTTTACTTCAGATACAATTGTCAAAACATACGAGAAATTTATCTTGATCAAATGACCGAATTAAGTTAACATCTAATACAATTATTAAAAATGTTTTGAAATATACAGTAAATTGTAGAAAAATCATTATTTAAACCGTTGGCAGGTTTGGTGTTATATTCTATACAACTATCCTTAGAATGTGGTCGATTTAAGGTACCATCAGAATAAATTATCAAAAAGGGGTAAAATTTACTAAAAAAATTTAATTGCTTTTAATAAAAATTAATTTGGTTCAAGTTTACTTCAGATACAATTGTCAATACATACTAGAAAATTATCTTGATCAAATGACCGAATTAAGGTAACATCTAATACAATTATCAAAAAAGTTTTCAAATTTACAATAAAATGTAGAAAAATCATTTTTAAAACCGTTGGCAGGTTTGGTGTTACATTCTACACAACTATCCTTAGAATGTGGTCAATTTAAGGTACCATCGGAATAGATTATCAAAAAGGGGTAAAATTTACTAAAAAAATTTGCAGGTTTGGTGTTACATTTTACACATTCATCCTTAAATGTGGTCGATTTAAGGTACCTTCAGAATAATTATCAAAAAGGGGTAAAATTTACTAAAAAAATATAATACTTTTAATAAAAATTAAGTTTGTTCAAGTTTACTTCAGATACAATTGTCAATAAATAATAGAAAATTATCTTGATCAAATGACCGAATTAAGGTAACATCTAATACAATTATCAAAAAAGTTTTGAAATTTACAGTAAAATGTAGAAAAATCATTATTAAAACCGTTGGCAGGTTCGGTGTTACATTCTATACAACTATCCTTAGAATGTGGTCGATTTAAGGTACCATCAGAATAAATTATCAAAAAGGGGTAAAATTTACTAAAAAAATTTAATTGCTTTTAATAAAAATTAATTTTGTTCAAGTTTACTTAGTGGCAGTAATTTAAATCTTATGTTCAGGCAATATACACAGCAACAATATTCCCTGTGGGTATGTGATAAGGTTCTGACATTTGTTGGTCGTAGAGATGCAAATTTACTAAAACTGATCTTTTCTCCTGAATTTTCTGCAGTGTATTTAGAATAGTCAGCCTGAATTGAAACTTGCATGGCAAACCCTGGACCTTGCTTGGTTGCGTACCTTTTTTGAGGCATTATCCTTGATATGTCTTGCCTCATGTAGAATGTTTTTATCTTCAAATTGTTGTTACTAAGTCTTGGTTTTTGTTTTCTTAATTGATTGAATCGTCTATTCCTGAGGTTTGTTTCTTTATTTGTCTCTATCTGCTTTTCAGACATTGATCCAAGCGCTCTTCTTTTTTTAGAGGTATTTCTTAGTATTATGTTTTTAATAACTTTCACACATTTTTCAGGTGTTTGTGGCAACATTTGTCTCAGTTTGCAGGTTATGTTACTTTCTGTTTTCTTGCTGTGTTATTTTTTGGTTGTGGATCAGAATATCTGTCTTTTCTCATGAGTTCTATTCTTTGTTTTTGCTTTCTTTCTTTATCCTTCTTTTTAATTAAGGTTTTTTTTAGTATGACATGTTGGCTCTTTCTTTTTGCTTCATCAATCTATTATATTCTTTTTTTTTTGTACTGACAGAATGTTGTGTACTTCTTTAACTAATCCTGCTCTTTTTTACCGGAAGTTTAACTATTAAAGTTGATGTACTCGTCTCATCGTCTTGTGTATCCATTCTACGTTTTAAATATCTTTTTTGACGAATATTTTGCAACTGAAGTTCTTTTTCATACTTCTGTAATGCCCACTCTGCAGGTTTTTTTCTTTTTCAGTTCTTTTTTTAGTTTTTATTTTGACTTCTTCATTTTTGTTTTTGTAAATACTGCTCATATTTTTCAGGGTTCTCTGTTTTTAATTTATTTCTATATTCTGTGGAATTATGCGGCATTTTGTAACTGAAAAAATGTTTATATATATATGAATGCCGTCTATTATAACAACCAGTAATTTAAATAGGAATATAGCTCAAAATGTTTGGTATCACCTAGAAGCCTGATAAAAAAAGGAAATCTTTACATAAATAGTACTTTGAGGGGTGAGCTTTTTGCAAATTATTTAAGGTTAGGTGATGACTCATAGATGAATGTGTCTCTAAATCATTCACTACTTTTAGTTTTACCTTTAGATACTACTGTTTGTACTTTTAGTTGTTGTTTTTTTTGGGGTGGGGGGGGGGGGGGGTGGGGGGGGGTCTCTTTTTATTAAATTAATCTAGCTGTATCCACATTTACATTCTTGGATTTATCATTTGTTTATTATCAGCATATATATATAAATATAAATATGTTCTGCTATTTTGCTTTGATATTCAATATTCATTTGCAGTTCTGATAACTCATAGATGAATTTGTCTCTAAATCATTCACTACTTTTAGTTTTACCTTAAGATACTACTGTTTGTACTTTATTTTTTTTTTTTTTGTGGGGGGGGGGGGGGGTCTCTTTTTATTAAATTAATCTAGCTGTATCTAAATTTACATTCTTGGATTTATCATTTGTTTATTATCAGAATATATATATAAATATGTTCTGCTATTTTGCTTTGAAATTTAATATTCATTTGCAGTTCTATGTTAGGGACGACATCAAAAGATTAATGTAGGATAAAAAAAATTAAAAAAAATCAATAGTTTGAAGGGAGGTTTGGGGGGGGGGGGGGGTCAACGACTTACAGAAAAGAGCAATGATTAACAAAAAAGAACCGAAAAGGAAATCAGTGAAAAAAACTATTTGAACTAAGTTTTTTTTTATCCATCATTGAACTTCTGATGTAGTTCCTTAAACACCATGTACACTATTTCAATAAGTTTAATGATTCATGCTATACGTGGCTATTTCCAAAACTTTTATGCTTCATATACCCCAAGGGTGACTTGGGTATATAAATATGGTCACTTGGTCTTCTCCCGACCAGCAGTAAAACGCTTGCTGAAGTGGGGCGTCCGTTTGGCTGTGCGGGATGTATCAAGTTCGCAGCCACGTCCGTCAAAAGGGGACGTTAAATCCGATGCCTCGTGTAAAGAGAGTACCACGCTCTTTGCACGTCAAGAACCCTTGCCACAACTCTTTGAGGGGTCCGTAGGTGGCCTGTTGCAAGGCAAAATTTCTGTCCCTATCCAATATACCCTCATTTTCCAGTGGCAGTCCACATTTCCCCGACCATCATCATTGATGGCCTCTATTACAACAACCTACCTATTGTATTTATTGTGAACTTGTTCTCGTCCTGAATATGCATGAAATATTTGCCACTGGACGTTAAGCAATCAATAAATCAATTTATGCTTCATCAGAGTACAGTTACTATAGATTCAAACATTTAAAGTTTGTCAACCTTTATATAGATTAAAAAAAAACACTGAAAAAACCTACATGAACATGTCTTAACAGTATTTAAAACCAAAATGGTCAAACAGTATGATTTTGGAAATTGGAAAAAATGAGACAAAAAAGTTAAATTGGGACTGGTTAACGGAAAATATGACAACACTTCCAACACTCGCAGTACCGATTAAATGTCGGTTAACTGTTTATTTAATTGAACTGTTGCTTCGTCCTCTACAGTTATTGAAACGAATTCGGGTTTCTAGATATTGCGTGACACGGTACCTTTTGGTTATAACTTGTGGACACCTATGGTTACTTGTTATATTAAAATTAACAGTACCAATTTTCCTGTACCAGATGCGCATTTCGACAATACACGTCTCTTCAGTGATGCTCGTGGCCAAAATATTTGAAATCCAAAGCTTATAAAAAGATATATACTACCTGTTCCAGAACAAAAAATCCACCTTGAATCCATTCTAACACTTTTCATAACAAAATAATCCAGCCTTAATCCACTTGTCTGTAAGCTGATTTCCATGAAAAGGAAGAGATATTTGTTTACCTTAATAATGAGTCCTTGTTTTTGATTATCATTGTTATTTCCTTATTTATTATCTGTTTGATCACAACGCCTATTTCTTTCTTAACATGCAAACATGTGGTTTATAGCTGTTCTGTATTGTTTCATGATAAAGGCACGACATGCCAACTTATGTCCTTTTAAAACTTTGTTCCGGTGACTTCTACAGTACCCTATGTTCACCTAAAAATAAATCTCAACAGTTACTAATATTGCACAAATAAAAATGTATTGTGTACACATGCATTGTACAACAACATGCAAGTTGATGCATTGAGTACTTTCAAACATAACACGTTAAAAATAAAAAAGGGAAAATAAATAATTCCCGTTTTGGTTAAGTTTTGATATTTCAACTCAATGAGTCTTGAAACCATGTGTATTAGATTTTTTTCATTTAAAATGCGTATTGATTTCACGGTTCAACAGGAAAATTAAATACAAAAATTCTCATTAATGCAAACAAAATTATCAAGTTATCATTTTATATGTACAAGAGTTGTGATACTCAAATACGATTACTTTAATTTACATCTCCTCTTTATAAGTGTCTTATCTAAAGAGTATTGACGCTCTTTGTCATATGCGGTTCCTGTATGTCTTGACTTCCAGAGTACTGTCTAGTACTATACGTCACAAGTATAATACCAGAGGTTATAGCTCTTTTTGCTAAAGAGTATAAAAACATTTTGCAAATATATTTTCAAGAGTAGCGATACTCAATTAAGCCTTGTCTACCTTAGAATATTCCGGTAAAAAAGTTTTATAGTCCATGAGAAGCAGTTTTTTAACATCTACACTTTAAATAAGTTTATTTTTGACGGAGTATCGATACTCTTTGAAACTGTTTTCTACCTCAAGAGAATCAATATTCTTTTAAACAGGTTAGATTGAGTGTTTTGAACATGTTGAGAGTATCGAAACTCTTAAAAACGGTTTTCTACTTTGAGAGTATCGACAGTTTTCAACGTTGAGAGTACAAATAATTTTTTAAACAGTTTTCTTCCATGGATGTATCGATACTCTTAAAGCAGCTTTTTTTTTACCTTGAGTGTTTTGATACCTTTTTAAACAGTTTTCTACCTTAAGAGTATCGATACTCTTATAAATGGTTTTCTATCTTGAGAGTATCGATACTCATTTAAACAGGTTTCTACTTTGAGAGTATCGATACTCATTCAAACAGGTTTCTATCTTGAGAGTATCGATACTCATTTAAAAAGGTTACTACCTTGAGAGTATTGATACTCCTTGAAATTTTTTGTGACCTAGTTCATTTTTGAAGACCGTATGGTGGCCTATAATTGTTAATTTCTGTGTCAATCGGTCTTTTGTAGCGAGATTGGTCTCATTGACAATCATACTACATCATCTGAGCATTAATGAAGTTGAGGTACTAATTGTTTTCTTTGATCCATAGATGAGAATGGAATACACTAAAGAGTCTTAAAACTTAACCAGTTGAACTTTGAGGTACTGCTTAATAAATAAAAAAGGGCAGCTTTATGTATTTGGTTAACAGGAAGTTGATAAGTGATGGATGTATATAAGTCTCACATAAAACACCATTAAAAATTTCGAAGACCTTGATGTGTGATTTCTGGGAAGAATGCAACAAAAAATTCCTACAGTTACCAGCCCAGTAGTCAACACTTCGGTGTTGACATGAATATCAATTATGTGGTCACTTTTATAAATTTCCTGTTTCCCAAACTTTAAATTTTTGAAAAAAACTAAGGATTTTCTTATTCCAGGCAAAGATTACCTTAGCCGTAGTTGGCACAACTTTTCGGAATTTTGGATCCTCAATGCTCTTCAACTTTGTACTTGTTTGGCTTTATAAATATTTTGATATGAGCGTCACTGATGAGTCTTATGTAGACGAAACGCACGTCTGGCGTACAACATTATAATCCTGGTACCTTTGATAACTATTGCCCTCTATAGTCAATTTTTAACAATTTTCATAAAATTTGTAAACTTTTACTAACATTTTCCACTGAAACTACTGGGCCAATCATTATAGATAGAGATAATTGTAAGCAGCAAGAATGATCAGTAAAGTAAGATCTACAAACACATCACCATCACCAAAACACAATTGTGTATCACCAGCCCAGTAGTCAACACCGAAGTCAACACTTCGGTGTTGACATGAATATCAATAATGTGGTCATTTTTTTTTTAAATTTCCTGTTAACAAAAGTTTAAATTTTCGAAAAACTAAGGACTTTCTGATTCCAGGCATAGATTTCCTAAGCCGTATTTTGCACAACTTTTTGGAATTTTGGATCCTCAATGCTCTTCAACTTTGTAATTGTTTGGCTTTATAAATATTTTGATATGAGCGTCACTGATGAGTCTTATATAGACGAAACGCGCGTCTGGCGAACTAAATTATAATCCTGGTAATGAGCGTCACTGATGAGTCTTATATAGACGAAACGCGCGTCTAAATTATAATCCTGGTACCTTTGATAACTATTGTCATGAATCCATCTGTGTCCTTTGTTCAATATTCACATAGACCAAGGTGAGAGAGGCTCTAGTTTCTTCAGTAATAATTAAAATGGTAACTATAAGCATTTATATTCATTTCAAGAATTCCTGACAATAGTTATGCTGGTGAAACTATTACACCAATTTTGACACAACCCCAAAAAAATGGAACGTGTACTGGTTCTGACCATGACTATGTATACATGTACAGAAATACACTATATAATCCAGTTCTACCAGATGTTACAAAATTTTTAAAGACTACAACATCAAGCAGAAATAACAACTAGTTAAACCAGGAAGAGAAATCCATCTTAATCAATGTGGTTCAAAATGACAAGAATATATATGGTGCACTAATGAAGATAGAAATGGAGTAATTTCTGAACTATGTTTAGAAAAGACTCATCAATTTCTACTGTGGGAAACAGGAAATTGCTTTTTGTAAGTGAACTGATGAAAAAAGATATCAATAGCTTAAAATCTCTAGAATGGTCTCGAATAATCAAAGAAATGATGGAAAAATTACCAGTACTTGGCACATTGCTATTTTTAACCATGCTTCCACCTCAACAACGATCTTGCTTTACCAAAATTGAACGATACCGAAAGCTGCATTTGCTTATGCCATTTTAATGCAATCCAGATGTATAGAATTGAGCCTTGTACAGAGAATGTATAAAAAAGAATAATATAGACTTCCACTGTTCTTTTTGCACATTCAAAAAAGATACATAAGAAGTTGTTTTTAAATTTCTTAAACAAGGCTTTACAATCACAGAAATGTTAGAAGTTCAAGAAGGCACAAGTAAGGTCTGTTAATGCAAATACACGCAATTTCGCCAGGTTAGCCTTTTCGGTAACTTATTTGTCTCCGTCTTTTGATTTGAGACAAGGGGTTAAAATCCTGTTCAATTTCAACAGACTGTATAATATCATCTTAAAGAAGAATTTACCATTTGCTAAATTCCCTATGACTCGGGGCATTTTTCTCTTGGGGTTCGTGCAGATAGTAGAAAAGGTATTGTAATGGTTACCGATTTTTGAGACTTCAAGTTGGTTTACTACGACAACCCTTATGTGATGCAAGTGAACGTTCATAACGCAGATACAAAGAGAAAGCTTCAAATGCTGTTTGATACTATATGTCCTGAAGAGGCAGATATTTAAAAAAAAAAAAGTAGAGACCAGAAGCAATTCTTCACCTGATGATAAGACAACCCTAGAAATATTGGAATGGATATACAAACAGGCAGATACTTGGACGTTACAAACAAGCATATACTTGGACGTTACAAACAAACAGATACTTGGACGTTACAAAGGCAGATTATCTCTATCATTTTTCAGCAACACCCTTTTGAAGATGTAAAAATAATGAGAATACTAAAATTATAAAAGTAAATCTGTAAATTTAAGACCATAAATTAAACATGTATTGTAGGCCAAACTAATTATTGTCATATGCTGTGTTCAAAAATATCTGGATGATCATGGCAACTTCATATAATACTTTTAGATTGAAATTAGAGAAACAAAACTCATCCTTTTTTCATCTTTCAATGATATCACATATTATTGTTTCTTTGAAATATGACAGAACTGTGTATTTCAAAACTTAAAGTATGAGAGCTCAATGGTGACATTTACTTAACTTTAAGTAATTAGTTTACTTGGACATATCAAAATGTTATCCTGGTATCTATAATAAGTTTATATAAACATATCGTCTGAGAATGGCATTTAGTCGGTGCTCCTGAAAAGGCTGTTTATCACATA
This sequence comes from Mytilus edulis, assembly GCA_019925275.1. Classification (NCBI taxonomy): domain Eukaryota; kingdom Metazoa; phylum Mollusca; class Bivalvia; order Mytilida; family Mytilidae; genus Mytilus; species Mytilus edulis. The sequence goes on from CM034354.1 coordinate 49,606,869, forward strand.
ATCGCAGTAATTTGCCTTACAAACGGAACCCCCAACGTAGACATAAATATTCAGTCTAAATGCTCTAGGAGAATAGAGGGTATGTACGAGTCTCGGAGCAGCCTTTTCAACAAACGCAGTATGGTGTTAGGGCACAGCCCCGTACACCGAATATTCAAATAGATGATGACTCAACTCTATTTATAGAAAGGACATTTGAAATGATAATCCTAGGTGAATACATATGAAAAGGCCAGAATTTTCAAGACATTCAAAATTATTTGTTTGTGTTTCAGTTACATATGTACAAAGATTTCAAGAATGCAATGTGATGATGAGACTTCCCCTTGGATTGTATGTAAGGGATGTAGCTGATAGTTTTTCCATGTGTGTTTCTTCTTATTCCACTTATTTTACATTCTGTCTTAACCTTATTTATGTTGAAATCGAAGTTAGAAATGTTTTTCCACCTAGAGACATTATTGCTAGAGCAATGCCAAATACTTTTAGAGATCGATGCCCGTCTACGAGAGCGATCATTGATTTTACTGATATAAAGAGTCAAGTCTTTTTTTAAACCAGAGTTTAACATATTCAAGCTACAAACACACTAATACTTTAAAATTTCTAAATGACATCACACCGTCAGGCGTTATTTCATTTGTATCAGAAGGTTGGGGCGAAAGAGTGTCAGACTATGAATTAACAAGTGACTGTTGTATTATTGATCTACTAGCGCTCTTTAAGAATGAATAATTTAAAAAGCCTCAGTCGGGAAGACAACACTTATACTCTCACTAATAATTCGCAAGATGCAAGTTTTTGTGAGTTGGACATTGCACAATCGGTGTCCGTTCACCGTGATCCTTCGTTTGACGAAACATAAAAAGAAGCTCGTCGGAAGTAGTCGAATTGCTCCACCTCGCACAGGATCTCTTCTGCAAATTGTGTAATTTTCCCTTGTAGTTAATTGTAACACTTAGGCGAACGGCAGAACGGCCTTGGTAGCATTTTGTTCTTACCCTGTAGCAGTTGCAGTGCTTGTAACAGTGTGGAAATGGAAAAAAAAGAAGTGAGACCGGTGCATTTGTATTGAATTAAGTAAGAATTTACAAGATTCTCTCTAGATTCTGTATACTAATTTTACTGGGTGTATGCTTTTAATGAACCTGCCCCACACCTCTCCTTTTTTCTTTTGAATCCCCCTCTGTTCTGGTCTGGGGTTAGGGATGAAAAAGTGTAATTTTTAGGGGAAGTGGTGCCCAAATTTTTTTTAGGAATATGGACTCTCATGCATTTTTTTTTTTCAAATTAAAGGAAATAATTGGTGAACTTCATCATATCACACATTCAAAAAGTTCTACGCAAGGTGTATGAATAAAGAAAAATGACTTTTAGTACATAAAATTTAGAATGGAAATGGGGAATGTGTCGAAAAGACACCAACCCGACCAAAGAAATCACTGGACTGATGTTGATTTTAGGAGAACATTGGATAAAATACAGTTCATCTGTATTTCCTAAAACAAGCAATACATTGGTATACAATAATTTTGAAGTTCAAAGTATTCTAAACTCATAATCATTTTAATACAATTGCTTGTATTTGACAAATAGATTTACATTCTGTATCATGCGTAACTCGGCTTCTAATTATTTCTTTTCTTTCTCAATGATACCCGATCCTCAAATCCAAGATTTGTAATTGTACGAATTAAGAAGATGAGACATGAGTAGAAATATTAAGAGCAAATATAACAAAAGTAACAACAAATTCACCAACATCATTTATTTACAACAGCAGGATGTATCATATTAGTACATTCCAACTAAAAGACCAATTCAAAGAGTTGGTATTGCTTTGCTTCATAAAAAAGAATGGCCAACGTAGATACAAGTATCTTGTCTTAGGGAGGGATAAATCCTACTTTGTAAAGGATCACTCTGATTCAATCAAAAAATTCCCTGAAACTGATATTATCAAGATGCTTCATTTCTTTATTGACAACATATTTGTTACGTTCGGAGGACGTGTTTTTCAACAGAATGTCGGCATTCCAATGGGAACAAACTGTGCCCCTCTACTTGTTTCTTTATTATTATGAGGCTGCTCTCATGCAGGAACTTCTAAGGAAGAAAGATAAGAAGTTAGCAATATCCTCTATAACTTTACTTTCCGCTATATAGATGATGTTCTTTCACTAAATAATTCAAAATTTGGTGACTATGTGGAACGCATCTATCCCATCGAGCTAGAGATAAAGGATACTACAGATACAGTTAAGACGGCTTCATATCTTGACTTGCATCTAGAAATTGACAATGAGGGTCGGTTGAAACCAAAACTTTACGACAAAAGAGTTGATTTCAGCTTTCCTATTAGGAACTTTCCTTTTCGAAGTAGCAACATTCCATCAGCACCTGCATACGGGGTATATATCTCAATTGATACGATATTCCCGTGCTTGCATTTCCTATCATGATTTTCTTGATAAAGGGTTGCTGCTCACAAGGAAGCTATTAAACCAAGAGTTTCAAATGGTGAAGTTAAAGTCATCCCTTTGTAAATTTGCCATTACGAGTTGGTTGACCTTTATGGAATAACCATTTCACAAATGATATCTGATATGTTCCTCACGTCGTAAATACAATCCCCTTCCCTTTGATGAATGTGACTTACCGGAATTGTTATCACATAAGCAACACGACGGGTGCCACATGTGGAGCAGGATCTAGTTACTCTTCCGGAGCACCTGAGTGTCAAAAGAAGACATGATGACCAACCTCGATCTAACTTAAGGAAATTGCTAAGTGAAGGAGAGGATTCTAATGAGTGCGGGAGCCACAACAATGGCCACATACATGATCTGTTAACAGACAATTAAATGTTTTGATACACCATTAGACTTAGATTTACTTGGATTTTACCTTGTTAGTGATATAGACAATACCATTCAGGTTTATGGTTGAGATGATGCACATACAAAATATATTATATTACACTATAAGAAACAGTTTCTTGAATTCACAGATATTGTCTAGTAGTCACTAGTGGCACATATATATTTATTTATTAACATGAACATATATAAATATTGATCAGGTGTGGTTTGTTAACATAAAGGATGTTTTTTTTTCATTTTGACAGGTCTAAATATTGCATATTAGAATTTTAAATAGAAAGTGAGATTTCTATTGTTCCTGATAACTAGATAAAAGACTAGGATTCTTGCTAATCGGAGGTCTATGAAGTTTCTATGCTGATGGACAGAAGCAGTCAGCAAATTTTTATTATGAAATAATTAATACCCATGTTTATTTAACCGGTATATTTGTATTGTAATTTGAATTCATACATTTTCATCAATAGACGCAGCTCCGCCATTAATGAATATATGAATACATAATGAGGTTCTACGGGGGTTTAATTCATGTTTAAAACTTCCGCATCACTTTATTTATTCATGCAAATACATTTGTACCTCAAAACACAACAAAGGCAAAGAAGACTGAGAGTTAAAAAAAATTGAGTAAACATTATATATATTTATTGTATAGTTCAGCCAAACACATTGTCGCTTACTCGAAATCATCTATAATACACACTTACGTGTCATAGTGCACATGCTCTTTGGGTAAATGTTTGGTTTTCCCACCAAAAAAGCTTATGAAAACATTAAACATTTTCTTCTTGGCAGTGCAAAATTTACTGGCATTACGAAAGCAAACAAAAAAAAAGAATCATTTCCGTTAGCTCAACTATCAATTAGCTACATCCATGTGTTTACATGCCTTAACCAGAGAGCATTCTTACTTTATGTCAGATTAGTTAAATCATTAATTCATATAATTAAGGAAATATACTTCAATCCGTTATGTGTATAAAGCATGTCAACTCTGAATTGTGTTTTTATATTTCTCATATATTTATTAATGATAAAAACGAACATCACCCATTGTTTTAACAGTTTTATTCAAGTGACCATATTTCGTGTCCCCGGTCAGCCTTGGGGGTCAAAGAACAAGTAGTCAGAATTGAATCCCAGGGGATAATTAAAGTGTTCAAAGAGTTTCCTGTAAAATCAATGTTTTTTTAAGATATGCCTGTCAGCTCTATGTTATCAAATATGGTGCTACATCAGTAAGACCTCAAATGCAAATTTAAGAACAACTATTTGTTGTGCAAATCTAACAGCAAGGTAACATGCCTGCCTTTTATTCATTCTTTATTTACACAATTTCTAAAGCTTTCAATACCAACCGGACACTTAAACATATTAAAAAAAACCAAGTAAAAATATCACCACAAGAACTGTTAAATCTAAATGAAGTTTCAAGAAATGTCCTGAGTTAATGAAAAAAAAAATGGAAACATCCTTAATTAACATTCCTCATGGAACATAGGCAGAGAAGGATTTATTTCAAAATGACTTAGAACATTTTAAACAACTAAGAGATACATGGCTCTAGAAATTCCATCAGAATACCCCTATCCAATGCCATGATTAAAATGTGATATGCCGTACATCAATATCAGGCAACTCTTCAGTTGAGGTCCAGTACTTCGCTAATGGTTAAAGCAGACTAGATATATAAGCTTCTGTACAAGTGAAAATTGTACAGATAACTTAGATTTGAAGAAAAATTTAAAACCAGAATAACAAAAAGACTAAACTGTGGGAAACTCGAGGTTACTGCATCCTAAAAGAAAGTATATAGATTAAGAGAACTAGAGTGACCATTCTAGCATTTTAATGAATAGAAAGACTTTATAGCTTTTCAGAGCGAGATGCCATAATAAAGACATGTGATGTCGAAATAAAAGACTTTCACAACTTTTCGGATACCATGGAGGTATTAAATGAGGAATACATGTATTAACCAGATAAAAATACCATGTAATTCAAATACGAAGATATAGGTAGTTCATTGCTGACCTAGAAATGGCATTTACGGGCTTTGAAGGGTTTTGTGATGAGCCGTTGATACAGGAAGAGTGCTACTGTATATCTAACCTCGACTTGGAAACACAATCATGCCTACACCCTCGTGTAAATACATATTCAAAAAGTTGTTGCAAGGGTTCTTAACTTGCAAAGAGCGTGATATTCCTAGTGTAATAGAGAAACTGCTTCAGTGCTTATAATCCTAATTAGTCTATATCTTCTATATATTAGTTGTTGCTTGTATCCTAAAGCTTCATTTGCTCCAAAAAAAGCACTATATGCTTTATTTACTAAAACAAATGCTCAAGTATGGACCTATCTAACATAGTTGCATGCGCTTTGAAGAAAAACATGGATTTTTTAAAGCTTAAAAAATTCGCAACTTTAAAAATCTTTCATACTCTTGAGGTAAGCATCACCAGCTATATATGTGTATGAAACAGTAGAGGACAAATGGTGAACGTTCTTGTAATTTGTTGTATGATGATGATGTAGTAGTCAATGGAAGAGAAATACATTTAAGTGCAGAATATCCGAATCTTACAATTGAAATAACAACTGTTAGCTAAACAAATGTTCAGGATGAGTGGCCAATGTATAAAAGCGAGTCTGTTACTATACATGGCTTACATTACAAAGTAGGATGCGCTGTTGTTCATCGATATGATTGATTGTTGGTTGCTTCACGTCCAGTGGCAAATATTTCATGCATATTCAGGACGAGAACAAGTTTACAATAAATACAATAGGTAGGTTGATACAATAGAAGCCATCCGGGATGATGGTCGAGGAAATTTGGACTGCCACTGAAAAATAAGGGTATATTGGATAGGGACTGAAATTTTGCCTTGCAACAGGCCACCTACGGACCCCTCAACGAGTTGTTGCAAGGAGTCTTAAAGTGCAAAGAGCGTTGCACTCTCTTTACACGAGGCATCGGATTTATCGTCCCCCTTCTGACCGGACGTGACTGCGAACTTGATACATCCCGCACAGCCAAACGGACGCCCCACTTCGGCAAGCGTTTTACTGCCGGTCGGGAGAAGACCAAGTGACCATATTTCTATACCCCAGTCACCCTTGGGGTGTCATCGATATGAATTTGGATTGATAAAGGATATCTTTATATATGATAAATATTCCATTATCCAAAATACAACTGGTCCAGCGTTGTTCGACCCGCATATTTTGAACTACATCTTAAAAGCCACAAATGTCATGTCACTTAAAAGTTTTCACTCGCTTGAGTCTAAGTGGACTTTAAGTGTCTACAACTATGAAAGAAAATTAGTGACAATAAATGTTGACATTCATGTATGTGAATTTTTAACTTTAAACAACGAAATAAAACAATTACATTTCATTCCTATACAGAAAACAGAGAAAAAAAAATATGATTGAGGTGACTTTCAATATTTGGATTGGAACTATCTACAACTATACATTTCAACAGTCTGAGATTATATAAATTTGAAGAGAAAATAAAAAAAAAATAGGACTAATAATTGGTTTAGCAATTAATATAGACTAGCATGCAAACAGTTCCTTTTCTTTTCCTTTTTTCAAAACTGAAATTGTATACATGTATAATGTATTATGCAAGTTTAAAAAAAATAGAGATTCATATAAAATCAATATTATTTGTTTAATCAATTTATAACAAAATGAAGAAAGAAAAAACAAGAATGTGTCCAAAGTACACGGATGCCCCACTCGCGCTATCATTTTCCATCTTCAATGGACCGTGAAATTGGGTAAAAAATATAATTAGGCATTAAAATTAGAAAGATAATATCATAGGGAACATGTGTACTAAGTTTCAAGTTGATTGGGCTTCAACTTCATCAAAAACTACCTTGACCAAAAACTTTAAACCTGAAACTCGCACTTTCATTTTCTATGTTCAGTGAACCATGAAATTGGGGTCAAAAGTTTAATTTGGCTTTAAATTGGAAAGATCATATCACAAGGAACATGTGTACTAAGTTTCAAGTTGATTGGACTTCAACTTCATCAAAAACTACCTTGACCAAAACTTTAACCTGAAGCGGGACAGACGGACGAACGAACAAACGGACAGACGGACGCACAGACCAGAAAACATAATGCCCCTCTACTATCGTAGGTGGGGCATAAAAACAGTTCACAGACATGCACAACGTCAATGGCAAAAGCCTACCAGTTGCTTGACAGCAATCGTATCCCAAAAAATCATTCTAATTTAGAAGAGCCAAGTTTATTCCAATTGCTTTGAAAACAGTAAAATTTGTAACAGACAATGTGGTGATAAATAGTTTTGTTTAAAGGTTAGTGCTTGTATTTAATATTTTTTTTAGACATCCTTAAAGTTATTATAAGTTTTTATCGACACATAAGGGCATTTTTTAACGGTATATGCGTCAGTTCCAATATTAGTCTGTCCCGCTTTAGGTTACAGTTTTTGGTTAAAGTAGTTTATAAACGCCTGTTTATGGGACGTATTATGGTATACTGTTGTCAGTCCGTTGTCAACATGTTGGACATTACTTCTTTAAAAATCGATCATTTCATGGATTTATTTCTCAACCACACTTCCTTCAATTTGCATATGGCACAAAAACTATATAACTGTTTATTGAAGTTATATTGACCAGTTCAAACGTTGTAAGGACCGTTATCCACAATCGACACCTATACTAATTCTGTTCAAATATTCCATTGAGTGAAAGAACATTATTTAGAATACTGAACATTTGTGCTGGTTCTAAAAGAAATAATTTGGCTTGATTGGATAGTATGATTCAAGCTGGAACTGATGGATTTTTGAAGCTTGCGGAGATAAGTTCAAATGGGGGATGTTTTGTAGATAGTAAAGGGAAGGACGACTTACAAGACTACCTAGAAATGTCGGACAACTGTTCATTTCACAGCTCTCCATTTGCACTAATTGATCCAAAGGAGAAAAGTTACAGCCAGTGTTAAAAGTAAAATCACAAAAATGCTTTGATTGCGTTGGTTAAAAACGGCCGTTGTTGTACGCGAGGTTTACTTTCGAGTTTGACTGTCCTTTTTTTAGGAACATCAGTTGTTCGACCTGTTAGTCAGATGCGTTTTGTGAAATTATACTATATTCACTTTGTTTGGCTTTTTTGGAAATGTTGTTTGTTCTGTATTCAGACCCGTCTACAACTAAATTTGTTCTAGTCTCACGTATAAAGATTGAGGTTTTTGTCCACTGCAACGATAGGTTTAATATTTTTCCTTCGGTTTTATAATCTGTTCATCCTATCTCGACTCTTTAAAGTTCAAGAGTCTATCCTAAATTGAGGTAAATTATGTCTGACTCGGACATTTGTATGCAAGTTATTTACGTATTCCATATCATTTTGCAAAACTTTTACATCATTTATGATTTGGCATTTTTGTCAAGTGTTATTTTCCATTTTGTACATCACTGGATAAGCTTGGCCACTGGATAACTGTATAACTGTTTATCTAGTGGATTACTATCCAGTGGTTAAATTCTGTTGTTCAAAACCTGATTTAGGATTGGTTAGTTATCCACTGGACACAATATTATCCAGTGGACAAGTCCAAAAACTCTAAGTACTTCCTATCACATTTGCAAAATGGAACCAGAAAAGGGAAAAAGGGCTGCAAATTTTACGGATGCAGAAAAGGTCTTCCTAACAAAGTTAGTTGAAAAGAATATCAACATCATAAATGCTAAATTCAATAGCTCTATCACAAACAAAAAAGAAAGCAGGTCTAAGGAGATATTGCCAAACAGTTGAATGCCCGGGGTTGGGCACAGATCACTGCTACCCAAATCAAAGAAGAGTTGAGGAAATCGTGTGGGGCAGCAAAGGAGAAGGTCCAAGCAAGGACGACTGGTGGTGGACCTCCGGCTAGTATGTGAAAAGGTGTTATTATCATGCTACTATAATAATATTTGGTACAAACCTTTCTTATGTTCTACTTTTGGATATATTATATAGATGAAATGTCTTCAAAAACCATACTTCCGGAAAATTCCAACATGACGGACATTGTACTAAAATAAGCTTATTTGTTAGGAGGGTATTGAAATGTGTATTTACGTATTGCTTATATCATTTCATTATGCAGGAACTTTTCTTTGTTGCTTCCCTTGGCTACAATGTATGAGACATATGTCTTTAAAAACCCTTACTTCCGGTAATATCCAAAATTGCGGACATAGAAATATCAATTTATTATTTAAATATTCGACCAGTAATCGCATCGAACCCAGTGGTTGTAAATAAACTCATCATATATACCTGTATTAAAATTGTATAACGCCAGACGCGTATTTCGTCTACAGAAGACACAGTATACCGCTGTTCAAAACTCGTAAATTGATGGACAAAAACAATCGGGGTAACAAACTAAAACTGATGGAAACACATTAAATATAAGTGGAGAACAACGATTCCACTTTAAATGTAACATACACAAAAACAGATAAAGTATTAGACAAAATCCGATGAGAATAACAAATATAACATCAAAACCAAATATAGGAGTTTGGGATAGAAAAGTACCGTGACACGTCTTATAGTTATGTGAATTCACTCAAATATAAGATAAAACAAACGACACAACGGAAAAACAACATACACAGAAACGAACTATAATATAACAATGGCCATATTCCCGACTTAGTAGAGGACATTTTAAAGTAAAAAATGGTGGGTTGAACCTGGTTTTGTGGCATGCAAAACCTCGCACTTTAAAAGATATTCTAACTGGCGGATCACATATTTATCATGGGGAATATGTCAAAGAGACTAACAACCCGCCCAAAGAATGAAAAACAGACTAAGACCCCAATGGATCTTAACGCAGCACAAAAATCAAGCAGATGGAGGTGAGCCTCAGCTGGTCCCTAAACAAAGATATCTAAAACGGATTTTTTTTTTAAATATACGCCATATACAACAGCAGGGATGGATCCAAATTTTGTCTATATGCAAGTACGAGTGAGTTTTTTTTTATTAGGGAGGGTAGTTCAGATCATCATTTCTATATCTTTTATTTTTTTTTTACTATTTATAAAAAAAGATGTGGTATGATTGCCAATAAGACAACTGTCCACAAGAGAATAAAATGACACAGACATTAACAACAATACTTCACCGTTTACTGAATATTTGCCTGCCTTAAATGCATCAAATGTTTGCCACTGGATGTAAACAACGAAACAATCAATAAATATGATCTTTATCATCTCTATATATTCTTTTATCCATTTCTTTAACCTCACTTCCAGACATGTACATGGTAATTGAGAAAAGAACATACACAAAATTTAGAACTGTATGCTTGAGCTTTTAGAGAAATATATAAGTCCGAGATTCTGCTCCAAAGTAGATCTTATGAAAAAAAAATTTGCATTTTTATTAATGTCAGTTCATTTTCCTGATCCGGAGGAAGTAAGAGGGGAAGGAAATACGACATTCTGTTTAAAAAAAAACATATCTTGTACATATTCAAAAATAAATAGCCAGTTCAATATGTTGCTGAATAAAGATAAGAAAATACATCCACAAGACATGTTCTTGTGAGTACTAAATTTTGGAATGAAGAGATATTCAATTATGTGCCCACCCGGTTAATCTGCCACTGGTGCTATACATACATATATATATATATATATCATATGGATTAATAAATAAACATAAGAATACAATAATTGTTTGAATGAAAATCTTTAAACGTGAGTTTATACAGTATAAGGGGGATATTTATTATGTTATACTACGTGTACAATTCAATTTTCAGGAACCAGTTAGCTGATAACAGATGCATGGTATAAAATGTTATATTTTTTTTTTCAGAGAAAGATACTACAGTACAAAAGAAGTTATGATGTGAAACAAGATTCAGACTTGGTTATAAAATCATGTTTCTCGTTTCGATATCGGAAGTTTGTTGATTTCCGTAACCAAGTAAAGATAAAGGTAAACAATAATGCACGAACTGTTTGGACACTTTTAAGAAAGAAGATTAAACTTCATAAACCTACATCACCCGCATTTTTGCGCCTGTCCCAAGTCAGGAGCCTCTGGCCTTTGTTTGTCTTGTATTATTTTAATTTAAGTTTCTTGTGTACAATTTGGAAATTAGTATGGCGTTCATTATCACTGGACTAGTATATATTTGTTTAGGGGCCAGCTGAAGGACGCCTCCGGGTGCAGGAATTTCTCGCTACATTGAAGACCTGTTGGTGACCCTCTGCTGTTGTTTTTTATTTGGTCGGGTTGTTGTCTCTTTGACACATTCCCCATTTCCATTCTCAATTTTATTTGTTAAAAAAAAACTCATCAAGAAATCCTGCCTCATAACTTTCTTTGATTCTTGACAAGAGAGAAAATGAGAAAAGTGTGTCAGTACCACAACTGCTACCCATTGTTAAAGTTTGTACATAATTTGTGAGGGTGGTAAAGGGGGTGGGGGGTACTTGCACGAAAAAAAACGTGAAATAAGACATAACTTCACGTTGAACGTGAAATAATTTCTGTAATGAACTGAACGTTGCACGAAATAAATATTTTTATTTGAACCTTTTGTGACTGAGTCACTGTCTTCTTGTATATATTAACTCTTTGTTTTACTTGATATTCCCGATTTAGTATACACATTTATGATAATATGAGGCAGGCATAACCTGTGAATGGGGACGAAGTCTGTATGTATTATTTTATTAATTCAATCACGTTGATAAAAGAAACCGAAATACCGTACGTAACGTTCCCGATTTTGATTCTGTTGTTAGGGAATTAGCTCTGACGTTCTTTAAGTTATGACGTCATATTCGATGTAAACAAAAGAAACGCTTTCATCAGGTAGCGTTTTTTCATATCAAACAATTATTAAATAAAGGCAACAGTAGTATACCGCTGTTCAAAACTCATAAATCCATGGACAAAAAACAAAATCGGGGCAACAAACCAAAACCGAGGGAAACGCATTAAACACAAGAGGAGAACAACGACACAACACTAAAATGTAACACACATAGACAAAATCCCACGAGAATAACAAATATAACATATATATATAACATCAAAACCAAATACATGAATTTGGGATAGACAAGTACCGTGACACGTCTTATCGCAATGTGAATTTACACTAAAAAATAAGAGAAAACAAACGACACAACGTTATAATGTAATACACACAGAAACGAACTATAATATAACTATGGCCATATTCCTGACTTGGTACAGGGCATTTTTAAAGGAAAAAATGGTGGGTTGAACTTGGTTTTATGGCATGCCAAACCTCGCACTTTTATGGCCATGTGAAATGTGAAATGTAACATCAAAATGACAACACAGGACTACAATATAAATAAATTGGAGAACACAATTGACAAAGAATCACACGAATAACAGCCAACAAAAGGCAACAAGTTCAAAATTTTAATACGCCAGAAGTGTATTTTGTCCACACAACGCCCAGATACAAAAATTTGAAAGCCGAAACGAGTACAAAGTTGAACAGCATTTCTTATTCTTATTTCTTGACGATCCCTGCCAACTGTTTCAATTTTATTTGAAAAATTACCGAGCACGCAAAATAAGACTTTGAAAAACACGATGCACGTAAAATTAAATAAGCAGAACACGTTGAACGAGGCACCCGTCTTGCACGACTGAACGTCAAATAAAAAAGTAAAAACACGTTGAACGTGAAATAAAAAACAGCGATCACGTTGCACGAAAAAAAACCTTTACCACCCTCATTTGTGTTTATTATTTGCTTATTGTTTTGTTTTAATCTGCTGCTAGGGCGAGTGTATTTTGCTGAACTTGAAGGGCACACCGTCTTAAAGGCATCTACACTACAAAAGTTTAAAAGTCTGAAAAGACCAGTTTTTGTCTTGATTTGCATGAACCTTTACTCGACATTCTCCAAAAGTATGACTTGTGTCTTAATTTTTCTTGACAATTTTTTATTTATATCAAATTTGTATGAAAATTACTTGACATATTCTTGACATTCTGAATATGGTCTTAAAATTTCTTGACAAATTCTTGACATTTAAATACTGTCTTGAAATTTCTCAACATGTTCTCGACATTCTTATTTTATCTCAGTATGGCTTGACATATTCTGAACATTTTGAATTGTGTCTTAAATTTACTTGACAGTTCTGAGTTTAAATCTAATGTTTAAAATAATTTAAATTTGGATGTGTTGATATAAAACAATTTAAAATTGAGTTTTTAAATACTTACAAATTTTGATTCCTAAATCTTATAAATTAAATGATTAAAACCAATCATACTGTCACATATTTCATTCTACATTCATAATATTAAATGTTTATATGGTAAAAAATTATTGTACCAAAATGTGGTTTATATATTAATAGCAAATTATGATAATATACAAATCATTCATTTAACAGAATTGTGTAATGTCATCTGTTGGAATATATATTAAGTATTACACATGGACAGGATGTTCCCCATAAAATTAAGGTATTCCACACACCCAGAGTACACGCAACTGTCAAATAGAAATTACTGCTTTACCTGTAATAAGCCATACAACTTATCAATTGACCGACCATGCCACTACAATTTAAAAAGTTTGTTCATAGACGAAAATGAAAATCATCATTTTGATGAAAAAAATGAATTGAAAATTGAATATTTCCCAAAGATTAAAAGAAAAAGTATTATCTACCCCAGGAATAATAAAAAATGTATTTATAATGGGTCCATTTTCTATAAAAATCATTGGTCTTATGAAATGGATCCCAAACAGACATGCATAATATAGACCTTCACGAAAGCCACCCCCCCCCCCCCCCCTTTTCTTATTTCAGCCACACAAACCCAAAAGATGAATTTTGGGGTCCAAAAGAGACGCAAGGTCACATTTTAAAACTGCCTTATAGACACCTATTTTAGTAAAGCAAATTTGACTGGCAGTTTTGCGAATGGCAAAAATCTAAATGCTGTTTGTCAGCAAGTTCAACTTATATTCCAAGTGAAAACAATTAATTAAACGTTTAATAAAAATTAATCAAAATCAAACTACATGGGGGATTATTCAGGGTATTCCAACTAAGTTGCACCAAAAGGGTATCTTACTACACAAAATTAATCCCTGATTCTTCTAAGTTTAGTTAAGCCATAATAAGTATATAAAGCAAAAGAATGTCACAAACAGTGCAGAATAAGTCTGTTCACATTTTTAGTCGAAATTTATATAACTAATTATACTGTTGAGATAGTGTCAAGACATATTTAAGACTGTCAAGAATGTGTCAAGACATATTCAGACATTATTAAGAATGTCAAGAATGTGTCAAGACAGATCGAGACATTATTAAGAATGTCAAGAATATGTCAAGACAGATCGAGACAAATTTAATACGGTCAAGATTTGGACGAGCCTAATTCAGACTCTTATCAGATGATACAGGAAGTGTCGAGAAATTTTAAGACAATGTTCATACTGTCAAGACACTTGTCAAGAAAAATCAAGAACCTTATGAGACAAATTCATACAATGTCAAGATTTTTTTAGAATTATTTAGACAAATCAAGAATGTCGAGTAAAAATTCATGCAAATTCAGACAAAAACTGGTCTTTTCAGACTTTTGGACTTTAGTAGTGCTAGTTACAAAATGCATTTATTTATTTTTGAACCTGCATTTGTTAATAAGATAGTTTGAATATTTCTAAACTAAAGAAGGATTCAACTTCGAAAATTGAAAAAGAATTCAGAATTCTTAACACATGTTAAGAAGGAATCACATATGGAAATGAAATAAAAGTGAATGAAGTAATATCTGATATTCAGCATATACCTTTTCGTCTTAACTATAAATGATTTTGGTGAATTCATCATCTTCGATTTGGAAACAACAGGTGTATCTCATAATAGTGACATCACCCATATAGCTGCATCAAGTGGTTGAAATTTATTTTAAAGACATATGATGTCAGAATGTGAAATCAAACATGAAGCCAGCAAAATCACAGGGCTTACATTATTACAATCTACAAATAAAATATACCTGAATAAAACCGTAGTTCAGACTTGTGCTATTAAACAAGCAGTATTAGATTTTATAATTTTTTTTAAATTACAAAACAACCTGTTCCGGTAGCACATAATATAACCAATTTTGAATTGATGGTTTTGGAAAACAGATTAAGATCATTTAAATTGTTTGCTACAATTACTACACATGTGAAGAGTTTCATTGAAACATTGAAATTTCCAAGCCAGTGTTTTCAAAGAATAAGTTTGACAATTACAAAAAGCAGAACTACTGACTATTTGCTTTTTAGCTCACCTGGCCCATCACTTTGCGTCCGTCGTCGTTAACTTTTACAAAAATCTTCTCCTCTGAAACTACTGGGCCAAATTAATCCAAACTTGGCCACAATCATCATTTGGGTATCTTGTTTAAAAAATGTGTCCGGTGACCCGGCCAACCAACCAAGATGGCCGCCATGGCTAAAAATAGAACATAGGGGTAAAATGCAGTTTTTGGCTTATAACTTGAAAACCACAGCATTTAGAGCTAATCTTACATGGAGTAAAATTGTTAATCAGGTCAAGATATATCTGCTCTGAAATTTTCAGATAAATCGGACAACCCGTTGTTGGGTTGCTGCCCCTGAATTGGTCATTTGAAGGAAATTTTGCTGTTTTTGGTTATTATCTTGAATATTATTATAGATAGAGATAAACTGTTAACAGCATTAATGTTCAGCTAAATAAGATTTACAAATAAGTCACCATGACCGAAATGGTCAATTGACCCCCTAAGGAGTTATTGTCCTTTATAGTCATTTTTTTACAATTTTCCACTGAAACTCATAGCCAGAAATTAGTAGTGGTTTTGCTAATTTAGTGAATTTTTCGTGCTTTCGTGAGTTTATTCTTCTTGAAATAGTGACATTTTAACTTCCGTGGGAACCTAGAGTTCAACGACTACACATACAAGGTTTGGACTTGCTTATTCTTTGGAAATTCAAGTTTCAAATTTCACCCCGGCAACCTGTTATTGTAATGACCTCAGTAGCCAATTTTCAACACGAAGTCTGCAAATTTGACGTTTCAGCCATTTTAGCCTGTATTTTACACTGCAATATTAAAAGCCTCTCGCTTCGATTTTTAAAATAGCTCAGGAACCTGTATTTTTGCAACAACAGTCATTATGTTTCGTTTAAATGGTGTATATTGTTGTGTATATTCATTTTCTGCCCCGGCAACCTGTCTATCACTTAAATTAAAATTAAAACAGACATTTTTTACTTGCATTGCTTACGAAATAACACGTAATGTGCAATTAGCCGATCAGAATAACGTATTATAATGAAACATACATCAAATGTCATTATTATGCGATGAATCGTAACTGCTTTCCGGATAATCACTTTACGTATTTGCAGTATTAAATATAAAACTTTAGGTAGGACTATAACACACCCGTGATATCGCGGGTCCGTGACTAAATTAAAGTATAACTATGCGTAAGCCTTATTTAAGTATTGGTACTGTCATCTGATAAATTCATGCCGATTATAAGATACAAAGTTTTCTCTGCTTTCAAAATCGTTCTGTTTGAACCCGTCAACCTGGAACTTATCAATTATTGGTAATATTAATTAAAACAAAAGGTCCAAGAATGGATTTTTTTTAAAGCATTGTCCTATATTAGTTATAAATAAAGTTGAATTCTTTTATTCGATGTTTTACGTCATGCCCGCTAACAAATTGAAATTGATGTACCTATATGTCTTATTTTAAGTCCAGATTTTTAGAATTCGTATTGTTACCTTAGAAAGTCTAACTGATTTAAATACTACAATAGGGAACAATTTGTCAATGATTGAATTTAGTAGTGTCAACCCTGTGAATATGACCCGTGTATATATCAAAATCCTAAATACACCGTTTGGTGGTGCGCCTCTGGAATGCGGAATGTACAGATAAGGTAATAGGTAACAGATGAATATACTATTGGTATCGGTATCGGATTCGACCGGGAACTTGTTAATTATTGGCAATATTTATTATGTGGAAAACAAAAGGGTCTGGAGTGGTGTAATTTTTAATCAACACGATTGTCCTATATTAGCTATATATAAAGTTGAATTCTTTGATTTGTCGTTTTTACCCGATGACGGCTGGCAAATTGGTCCTCGTTATTTTAGTATTATAGATATTTTAGAAATAAACATCTGAATTCAATTATTACTTAATACACTAAGATAAACTTAATGGTTAAATGAGAATGTACAGACTAAAAGGTCACGTGTACTTGAACACAGAACAACATAACATAGGTGAGCTACATTACTTGTATGATTTTAAAACGACTTTATTTAAAATAAAATGAATAGAAGTCTTGAACTTGAAATAGAATATATATATTTATATTGAAATATTTTATAATTATTATTCAAATGTTTTTTTTAACTTAATTGTCGTATAGGCTCCAATACAAAGTACCTCTGATCTGCAAAATGACACTCGATCTCAACCAAAGGCTGGCAAAACAAAACCTGACCTGTCTAGCTCTAGTGACACTTTGGAGGACAGGATAACATCGTTGGAAAAAAACTGAAAGTGGAGATAATTATATTATTGAAGGAGACATTGTTTTAAACCAAAGTGTCCTCAACAACTACCACGACTCTCTCGTCTACCAAAAGGTAAAATACTGAACTTAGGGGAAAACGCCCTAGATTAAATACATTTCAAATGTTTCATGCTTTAGAAAATAGAAACTTACCTGGATTTTGCAGTGCACTTTTTTCATTCCTCCAGAAGGTGCCAAAATAAGTTTGGAAAATAGGTTTGAGAACTTCCCCATAGGTAATATTTGAAGTGAGCGGTATTGATTGACAAAGACAATATATACCTGACAATAATTGGTGATATAATCTGTGTACCTGAGTGGACCATGTCAAGGGAAACTCAACTCTTTGTTAATTTTATGATCATTGCAGGGACGAAAAAAATGCATGGCAACATCCAGTAAAGTAGAGAATTTTCTAAATCATACAATGCATTTGAATTCTATCCATCTAGGGCATGCTATGTCTTGTAACTTTTCCAGATGCACAATATTGTATGTACTTAAAATCATTCCTAGTTCAAAATCACTAGTTTAATCGTTCCTCATACTAAAACGCTGGTGTAATTATTTCCCTAACCAAAGTACTAGTGTAAATATTTCTGGAACAAAAGCATAAGTGTTCGCATGCCCCGCATCCCGGCACCGTCCACAAAAGGTGACAACAATGAAAGTTTTTTCTGGTACTTCAGTGGACACATGACATCTTAATATTTCCCTCAAAGCTGATGTCATGTAGGTTTCGTTCTTTGTATCGCTGACCCTTTCCTCCAAGTGTTTAAGTTTTCTACTGGCATTTGCAAGGGATGTCTTCATTTGAGTGATTGAGTCCATACTTCTTCCTGATCACCAATAGTGTGTTTCAGGTTATCTCTCAGACTTTGAACATTTAATACTGGGACATTACCGAACATATAGGGAAATGTGTCTATAATAAAGGATAAAAATACAATACTAATATATAGGGAAATTTGTCTATGGTAAAAGATAGAACTACAATACTAAGTACAAAGAATCTTAGAAGATACTCGACACCAAAGCAAATAAATAGACTACAACACATGACAAAGAGCCGGAAACCCGACTGATATCAGCCGGTGCAAGAAATTGCCAGTAAAACAACAAAAACCCTTTGCAATCCTACATGAAATTTTAAGACATCAACAAGCCAGAAAACCAAGCATCCAGCCTAGATCAAAAGAAACTGCACCAAATTTCTTTGAAAGATGGCTGACCTTGTTACCAAAAAGTGGGATTGAATTTATTGTAGACAAGTGTTCGACCTCTACATAACCAACCCTAGAGCCATTGTACATTTTCGAGCTAAACAAAATAACTTTCAACAGTAAAACAAGCAATTATTATGCAACATCATTTCTAACGTTAATTTTGATTGGATGATGTCACCAACTTTCATGTCAGACATCAATTTGCAATGTATGCTATTATAACGTACAAAAAAAAATTAAAAGTATGATTTGATGTTGTTTTCTATCAGTTTCATTGAAAGGAGATTGTGTTTTAAGCTCTGACGGCATCAGTTGGTGATTGGTGATCACAAATACCTATTCTCTGGCTCTGCTAACGCGTCACCAGTAACCTTAATTTGCGACCATCACATCACCGATTGGTGCCATTGGAGAAAACAATACAGCCTAATTGACATAAAAAAAAATCAAAATGCTAAACAGTTATCTAATTTGGAAAAATATCTCTAGTATACACATATTACAATTATTTTAGTGAATTAATATTGGACCATAAAAAGTAATAACGACATGACAAAAAAAATTTTTGCAATTTCGGAAAAATCATAATCTCAAGAGACACAAAAGACTTGTCATCCATCGAGGCATGGAGTAAAAAATGTAGAATGCAAAAACCCTCCAAAAATTAGCAGCAATTTAAGTCTTCGGGAGAGATATGAAAACTATCATCATTATATGAAAAATTATCCAAAAATGAAAATTAACTTTGAATCTTTTCAAATGAAAGTACCTCGACTACGGGAGTACATAACCAACAAAAAATACTGGGTTGAAAAACACCAACAAAAAATACTGGGGTGAAAAAAACAAAACAGAAGAACAAAAGGAATTTGTAGAGTACTTCCAAAAAGTGGAATAAATTACCAGGAAAAGGAAAGAAAGAACACACACTGGAGGCTGCAATGCAATCCATGCAATACCGTCCATGGACACATATCCAAACTTCACAAATCTGCTCCACTCAAAACCATTGAATTGTGTGCATTATGTAGCAATGCTACCAAAACTCTGATTAACATTGTTTCACCAAAGGCTGTCAAGGAGAATGAAAAAAAAGGCTTAATTTAATTTAAAAATTTGTCAACATCATCCAGCCAGTAGTAGAAAAAGAAATGAATATTTCATTTAACAAATCAATTTCTGTTACAATGTCCGACATTCCAACACCACAAGACAGAAAAAAAAAAGAGATTAATAAAAACATTGTGGAGTCTAGAAATATTGATTGATTGTTGGTTGCTTTACGCCGCATTAGCACAAAAAGGCTATATCGCGGCGATAGAGTCTAGAAATAAATTTGCTGAATCAATTACAGATGGTGGTAATGATGTCTATAGTGTTTTGGCTTCTGCAAAATCGTACAAACAGTATAATAGATACAGAATGTCTACTTGTTTTGAATCCAAACAAATGGCTAGTTAGCGAACATTTAATACCACCACAGCAAAAAAACAGCATAAACCCAAAAACCATCATGGGCAATTTGAAAGTTACAACTTTGACAAAGAAAGATTTTTGAGGTATATAACTGAAAAACCAAAATGTTCCCATATTAATTGGACACAGCTGGCCAGACTTTTCAAAGTAAAAATAAACGACGAAACTCCACAAAACGGTGGTCAGATATTGCAGGCATATGCCAAATACAACAAGATCGACATTAGTTCATTTGCAGGACATCTGAACATGTATCAAAAACGTGTCAGAAGAGCTAAAAAGATAATTAATATGAAAATAACCAAAGTAACAATACAACCACCAAGACCTGCAAAAAAAACTAAAAGAGGATATAATGGAAAAAATACAGTCAGGCAATATATACGTTGGGGAGGAAGTTGCACCTAAAAATATCACTACTACAAAAATCGACAGCAGTGGCGCTCTAGTTGAAGTAAATCAAAATGTTTGTGGTCGCAAAATACCACTTGCACATATAAGACCGACTGCTCTTCAGGATCAAATCCAACTTGGAATTTTGAACTATCATTCTAATCAGAATCTGTCTGATGAAGATGTCCAACAACACTATACCAGGATCGGTGAAAATCAGCCTGAAATAAAAGAAGAGGCCATCAACAAGTTGAAACAATTAGAAAGAACAAGACATCTTAAAATTTGGCACGATCATAGCAATATATTAAACCACTCCTACATCTGTTTTATGGTATCCTGGCTTTACGATCCAGCTAATTTTTTGACGGACGAGGAATATGTACAAATGTATCCGAATAGAAAGCCAATCAACATCCAGTCAGCAGTAGAGAGATCAAAAATGTATTTAGTTGGTCAATCAGGTAATTTGACCAAACATGTTACTTTCAGAAAAATAAAATCACTCTATAAAAAAAATGTGAACTTTCCCAAAAATTTAACCTTCATCAGGAACGCTCAGTGTTAAATTTTAATCTCATCTACAACAAAGAGCACTTCAACCAAAAACGTTAACCTTATACTGAATGAATTATATAGTGGAAGCAGCAGATACCGATTTCAGAATTTGGTTTCTGACAAATGAACTCCAACTTTTGAATTGAGCATGCTATACATGTAGCTAACTTCACACCTTAAACAGTCTGGGCATAAAATAAAAATTGCCAAAGAAATGTATATTTCCATAGGACTCACAATTACCTATTTTGGATCTCTCATTGAAACATGAAGCGTTCTTGGGTTTAAATTTTTAAGATCAATTTAACACACTTCAAGTATAGAAAAAAAAGTCTCATATCAATTTTGTTAAAAAAAAATTGAAATCTGCTGGTTTTTTTTTTTTCATTTTAAGAAAACATGCAAGTGGACGTTTAAACTAGAAATAAGCACAAATCTGATTGGCTTATTTCTGAAATTCCATTTAAGAAGCAGTATCACAAGATTGCTTGAAGCTTCTTAACAATTATATTAAGTTAAAATAACAACATCATACAAACCTGTCCCCAAGGGTGACTGGGGAATAGAAATTTGGTCACTTGGTCTTCTTCCGACCGGCAGTAAAACGCTTGCCGAAGTGGGGCGTCCGTTGGCTGTGCGGGATGTATCAAGTTCGCAGTCACGTCCGGTCAGATTGGGGACGTTAAATTCGATGCCCCGTGTAAAGAGAGTGCCACGCTCTTTGTACGTTAAGAACCCTTGCAACAACTCTTTGGGGGTCCGTAGGTGACCTGTTGTAAGGCGAAATTTCTGTCCCTATCCAATATACCCTCATTTTCCAGTGGCAGTAAAAATTTCCCTATCATCCCGATCGGCCTCTATTATGACAAGACCTACCTATTGTATTTATTGTAAACTTGTTCTCGTCCTGAATATGCATGACATATTTGCCACTAGACGTTAAGCAACCAACAATCAATCAATCAATCAATCAATCATACAAACCTTGATAAAAAAAAGGCTTGTTCTTCTGGACATGTTTCAATTCTTCTTTAAGGTGTGAGCTAGAAAAAAATGAAATTAAAAGTCATTAATATATGGCTATACATGCAGGCTAAAACATCACATCTATTATGAAATATAAAAGTTAAAACTGAAGAGATTAAAGCAGAGATTTTCAATAATGAATTGTATTTCTAACCCTTTCTCCCTTTTCCTTCACAAATTGAAATAGCTCTTGAACATCACTACACAAAGGAAAAAGTTTTTGCACATTGCATTTATTTTTCTGGGAGGTCTGTCTGGCTATACTTGGTATGCGACTGTTCCATTCTGCATCGTAAAGGCAGATGAAATATTTTGCGTTTGTAATTTTGGATTTGTCATTTGCCGAAATGCCAACACTTTTATTAATTTCTGCGCATCGGCGCAAGCAGTATCCTATTTTAACCGGTAGTGTAGGGATGCCGCATGATCTTTCAGTTGGGTCGTAACCTGCAAGTTTCTTAACTGTGCTAAAAATACTTCGAAATTTGACGGTTTAACAAGATCTGAACTTGAATAAAAAGCCATTCCCTGCTGCTTGGCAAAATCAACTAGCCTCCCCAGATGCCTCAGTTTTTGCCTGATTGTATTCGGCATATGTTCCTCGACATCCATCCTCTTGTACAGTCTTTCACCAAATTTCATAATCAAGTCATCAGGCATTTCTTTACTGTATCATCCTTCATTTCCATGACAATTACTTTGTAAAAACTAGAGCAGATGTTTTTTTTGGAACTGGAAGAAGATCCTTTCCAGTTCTTACAGCCGTTGCAGGTGCATTGAGTTTTTTATTTTGATGACATTTTTTCTATGTGCATTAAGGTTAGATTTTGTAAACATTCCTTTACAAAACTCGCAAGGGAGATAGTTATTAGTTGACAAAGAGTTGGTAGGCCTGTATCGTGGAATTATTGTACCTTTTTGGTTTTTTATTACATCAAAATTATGTCTGAAGTTTGCCTCGTTTCTCAAAACTTCCCATTTGTCCTTTCTTTGTTTTGAATTTTTCGGAAGAAGGAGGATTTCTGCAACTCGTTGTTCTGTATTGTGGTTATCCTCATAGTGTCTTGCTATTTTATAATACAAGTTTTCACGAAATAAACAAGCATGCTTCTTGTTCCATATTTGTTTTTTTATCTTTATCTGTGTTAGTGATTTGTATACACAGTTCTTGTTGTTCCTTTTCAATAGCTGAAATAAATATTAATTTTAGAATTCTAGACTAGATTATTTTTATAGCATGATACATGCATATTATAAGAGACATTTTTTATATTTTGTAATTGATGTAACTTTAGATCAGTCACTTCACCCAGATCATTTTCTGATATGTATTGACAATGGTATTAGAAGTAAACTTGAACCAACCACACCATTATTATGAAATTGCAGCATTTCCCTAAATTTTAGCACTTTTTTGATAATTCATTCAGATGTTACCTTAAAACGTCCATATTTTAAAGATAATTGTATAGAATGTAACACTAAACCTACCATTGGTGTATTGATAATTTCCCACATTTACTGTAATTGTGCCATTTTGTTTCATAATTGTATTTGATGTTACTTTAAATCGACCATTTGTTGCAGATAGTTTTCTTATATGTATTGATTATAATAATTTTGTTTTGACAATTGTACAAGAAAACTTGCACTAACCAGACTTTAATAAAAATTGCAACATTTTACAGTAAATTTTAGATTTGTTTAAAATGCACACCAAACCTGCCATCGGTGTGTTGATAAAATTTCCACAATTTTTTATAAATTCGACTTTTTGTAATTGCATTTTACGTTACCTTAAATCGGTCATTTCACCAAGATAATTTCTTATAAATATTGAAAATTGTATTAAAAGAAAACATAAACCAACAAGATAATTAGTATGAAATTGCAGCATTTTCCGTAAATTTCAGTACTTTTTTTATTATTGTATAATATGTAACCTTAAATCGTCCATATTCTAAAGATATTTGTATAGAATGAAACACTAAACCTACCATTGGTGTATTGATAATTTTCCTCATTTACTGTACTTTTGACGTTTTGTTTCATAATTGTATATGATGTTACATTAAATCGGTCATTTGATCAAGATTATATAGAGAAATGTTTATTATTTTCCATTTCATTAAGAGTATGCTGAATGATAATCGACATAATTTCCTACACTTTCTCTGTTAATCTATCTGCATGTACATGTATAATAACCCCCGTAAAAAATAGCAAATGCATTCGTCTATCACAACTTTAGTCATTTTAATCTTAGAGACTTTCATGAAGCTCTGCTTAAATAATGAAA
Organism: Mytilus edulis; assembly: GCA_019925275.1. Taxonomy (NCBI): domain Eukaryota; kingdom Metazoa; phylum Mollusca; class Bivalvia; order Mytilida; family Mytilidae; genus Mytilus; species Mytilus edulis. The sequence continues at coordinate 49,631,398 of CM034354.1, forward strand.
CTCATCAACTTTCAATCTATACCGATTAATGAGACAGATACTAGACTAGTTGACATTGCAAAATTGGCAAATGGTACAATGTACAAGGGTGTCCACCTCTGTGACAAATTGAGAATTTTCAGCGGTGACAATCCAGCTAGACAATTCGAGGCTGGTCAAAAAAGAAGAAGAAAATACAGCTGTTTATGTGGAACAGCTTCTGAAAACCACATAAATCAAGAAAGTTGCTGGTGGAGATTTATTTCCCCGATTTTTGGATTCGAGCAACACTGATGAGTCTTTTGTAGCGTCTGACGTCTATACTAAATTAAGTCCTGGTATCTATGATGAGTTTATTTGTTACCTTCAAAAACCTATAAATCTTGAATAAAGAAGACAATCCGTTATAAATGGGTTATGCTTGTAAAAAAGTGAAACAGGGATCATTATAAACCCCTTCAAAAATTTAAAAAATGACGAACTTATTGATGAACTGGAGTAAAGGGCTATTGACACCTACAATATGGACAAACCATCATTACAAGAAAATCTAAACAAACTTCTTCATGGAATTTGCCGTCCACCAACCCCCCCCCCCCCCCCACCAGTTTTAATGCTGCTAGAGCCAAACAAATCAGCTGAAGATCTAAATAGTGGTTCTGATGACGTATTGCAATGTGAACCCCTCCACGACATATGCAATTTATTACACAACACCACACCATGCCGATTTACCATAAACAAATTAGGATTTAAAAAGTTTTTCTAACAAGGCCTTTGGTGAAAAAAATCAACTCAAAGGATCTGATGCCAAGTGTTTTGCTATCAATTTAGCCAAATATGTTGAAAAGCTATGTATTGCCAATGTAATATCAAAAAACGTCCACGACATGATTAATATCCTTGTAGAAATTATTCAAATAGCCTACAGTTCAGAACAAAGTAGACCTCCAAAAATATTCTGGGACTTTTCAACCCAACTTTTATTTTCGGACTACTTACAAAAACTGGCATTGCTATACCTGTCAAGATGTCAACTAGAAAATTCTATGATAACCACTACCAAAGTATAGCAACACATTTACCACAAATTTATAGAACCATGAATACCAAATCCATCTTTTCAGAAAATGGAGAAAGATAATTTGGGGCACTGCACAAAATCTCAGAGGCAACAACCTGGTTTCATAATAGATAAGGTAAAAGGCTCAACAAAATTCTGATTACTGAGCAGATGCCCTTCAGAAGCAAAATTCTGAAATTAGCCGTTTGTCAAAACATCTGATAAAAATACCAAATACAATTATTAGTTTTATCATGTATATCTGTTATATTCATTTGATAAAATTTAGTTTGAAATAGTATAAATTGATCTAAAGAAATAGGATGTTCTTATCCCAAGCAGAAAACCCTAGCCGTTTTTGGCACAACCTTTCTAAACTTTTGATCCTCAGTGCTGTTCAACGTTGTACATGTTTAAACAAAATAATCTCCACGAGCAGTGGCATCGACGCGCGTTTCGTCTACAAAAGATTCATTAGTGTCGCTCGAATTAAAATAAGTTAACAAGGCCAAAAAAAGTACGAAGTTGAAGAGCATTGAGGACCAAAATTCCTAAAAAGTTTTGCCGAATATAGCTTAGGTAATTTATGCCTAAGGTAGAAAACCTTAGTATTTTAAAAAAATTAAAATTTTGTAAACAGTTAATTTATAAATATAACCATGTCAATGATAATTCATGTCAGCACAGAAAGTGCGGACTACTGGGCTTTAGATGCCCTCGGGGAAATAATATTAGTTGACACCTTAAATCGACCATATTTTATAGATATTTGTATAGCATGTATACCCAACCTGCCCTCGTATTGATTATTTTTACACATTTTACCGAAATTTGATGACACTTTGTTTTATATTTGTATTTGATGTTACCTTAAATCGGTCACTTGATCAACATATTACTGACAGATGTATCAGATGTTAACATGAACCAACCACAGCGTTGATTAAAATCTTACATTTTCCAGTTAGTTTCACCACGTTTATGATAATTGTATTAGATGAAACCTTATTTTGACTATATTCTTCAGACAAATATATAAAATATAACACTAAACCTACCATTGGTTTAATATTTTTTCTATATTTCACTGTAAATATGACAACTTTTTTCATAATTGTATTTGATGTTACCTAATAACAATGTACTGACAGTTGTGTTAGACAAAAACATAAACCAACAACAGCTTTGATGAAAAGTTTACATTCTCCAGTTCATTTCACTACTTTTAGGATAATTGTATTAGATGATACCTTATATCGACCATATTTTATAGATATTTGTATAAAATGTATACCAAACCTGCCTTCGTTGTATTGATATTTTTAGACATTTTACCGAAATTTGATAACTTTGATTTATATTTGTATGCAATGTTACCTTAAATCGGTCACTTGATCAAGATAATTTTCAAATATGTACTGACTGTTGCATCAGATGTTAACATGAACCAACTACAGATTTGGTGAAAATCTTACATTTTCCAGTTAGTTTCACCACGTTTAGGATAATTGTATTAGATGAAACCTTAAATCGACTATATTCTTCAGATAATAATATAAAATATAACACCAAACCTACCATTGGTTTAATATTTTATTTATATTTCACTGTAAATTTCACAACTTTTTTGATAATTGTATTTGATGTTACCTTATATCGGTCATTTAATCCAGATCATTTTCTTAAATGTACTGACAGTTGTATTAGATATAAACAACAACAACAGCTTTGATGAAAGGTTTACATTTTCCAGTTAATTTCACCACTTTTGGGATAATTGTATTAGATGACACCTTAAATCGACCATATTTTATAGATATTTGTATTGCATGTATACCCAACCTGCCTTCGTTGTATTTATAATTTTTACACATTTTACCGAAATTTGATGTCACTTTGTTTTATATTTGTATTTGATGTTACCTTAAATCGGTCACTTGATCAACATATTACTGACAGATGTATCAGATGTCATCATGCGCCAACCACAGCTTTGATTAAAATCTTACATTTTCCAGTTTGTTTCACCATGTTTAGGATAACTGTATTAGATGAAACTTTATTTCAACTATATTCTGCAGATAAATATATAAAATATAACACTAAACCTACCATAAGTTTATCATTTTTTTCTATATTTTACTGTAAATTTGACAACTTTTTTGATAATTGTAATTGATGTTACCTTAAATCGGTCATTTAATCCAGATCATTTTCTTAAATGTACTGACGGTTGTGATAGATATAAACATAAACCAACCATAGCTTTGATGAAAAGTTTACATTTTCCAGTTAATTTCACTACTAAAACAGTGTCAGGATTTGTGTTAAATTCTATACAATTATTTTTAGAATATATTCAATTAAAGCTAACATAAGAATTAATTATCCCAAAAGTGGCAAAATTTACTGAAAATATTGATTTTTTTTTTTAGATAAAGCTGTGGTTGGTTCAAGTTTACTTCTAATACAATTGTCAATACACATTAGAAAATTATCTTGATCAAATGACCAATTTAAGGGAACATCAAATACAATTATCCCCAAAAAAATGACACATTTACAATAAAATGTGGAAAAGTAAATAATACACTGATGGCAGGTTTAGTGCTTATTATTTTAAAAATATTGAAAAAATGTGGTCAATTTAAGATTTCATCTGATACAATAACTCAAAAAGAAGTGAAATTAATTACCAAATATACAAAAAAATAAAGCTGTTGTTGGTTCAATTTTACTTCTTATACAATTGTCAATACATATCAGAAAATTATCTTGATCAAATGACCGATTTAATGTGACATCATATAAAATAAATAAAAAATGATAAAAGTTACAGTGAAATGTAGAAAATATTATATAATTAAAACGGTGTCAGGATTGGTGTAAATTCTATACAATTATTTTTAGAATATATCCAATTAAAGCTTACATAAGAATGAATTGTCCCAAAAGTGGCAAAATGGACTGAAAATAGTTATTTTGTTTTAGATAAAGCTGTGGTTAGTTCCAGTTTACTTCTAATGCAATTGTCAATACACATTAGAAAATTATCGTGATCAAATGACCAATATAAGGTAACATCAAATACAATTATCCCAAAAAAATTGACACATTTACAATAAAATGTGGAAAAGTTAACAATGCACTGAAGACAGGTTTAGTGTACATTTTATACAAATATTGAAAAAATTGGTCGATTTAAGATTTCAACTCATACAATAAATAAAAAATTAGTGAAAATAATTAACAAAATAAATATATAGAAAAATAATAAAGCTGTGGTTGGTTCAATTTAACTTCTAATACAATTGTCAATATATATTGGAAAATTATCTTGATCAAATGACCGATTTAATGTAACATGAAATATAATTATCAAAAATGATCAAATTAACAGCGAAATGTAGAAAAATTATATAACTAAAACGGTGTCAGGATTGGTGCTAAATTCTATACAATTATTTTTAGAATATATTCAATTAAAGCTTACATAAGAATGAATTGTCCCAAAAGTGGCAAAATGGACTGAAAATAGTTATTTTGTTTTAGATAAAGCTGTGGTTAGTTCCAGTTTACTTCTAATGCAATTGTCAATACACATTAGAAAATTATCGTGATCAAATGACTATTTTAAGGTAACATCAAATACAATTATCCCAAAAAAATTGACACATTTACAATAAAATGTTGAAAAGTTAAGAGGCTGGGACATGAATCATTGAGCTAAGGTTGGAAAGTGATATTTCTTTATTTTCATAAAAATGATGATAAATGCTCAGCTGAAACAAGAATAACACATAAATAAAGTTTTTTTTCAATTTTTATCAAATTTGATGGTTTCCATAGCAACTAAATACAATACACTTTATACGGACTAAAAATGCAATAATTTAAACAAAATATACAATTTTTCAGCTTTGAAAAGAACAAAAAGCTGAAGCATATGATATCTTATAAGTTATCATTGCTTAATCATTTATTTTATAAATAAAAAAAATAAAAAATTAAGTGAACAATTATTTTTTCTGTTGCTATGGTAACATAAAACTTACAACTTTTTGATAATAATAATAAATGCGAAAAACACCATTTTTCCTATGCCAATTAAAAAAAACGCAACAGTTAATTTGAAGTTCTTACTTATTCCCTGTTCATTTATAGTATAATAATTTATTTAAAAAAAAAAAAAATGGGTAGCAAATGATTAAAAAAATTTTTTTAGCATTGGTGAAAATTTTAAAAAATCAAAAAAAAATAATCTTATTTTCCCGAATAGTCTTAAAAATACTGGTGTTTTATTATACCACGAGAATTAACATATATATAAACAACACTTAATATGTTTCACACATAATCAGATTCAAAATATCAATATTTTGAAGAAAAATGTTGCATAGCAACCAAATAAAGGCCATAGCAACGTATTTCATTATTACTTTTTATCAAGTGTTGAGAACAGAATATCTTTTTTTATGATTAAAGATGGGTATATAATTGTTTACCAATGTCAATTATTGCTGGCTGTACCTTATTCATAAAACATTTTTTAAAAAGTGCTAAAAAGGTTAAAAAAATCTTGGAGCGAAAAAAATTAATAAAAAGTAAGAAGAATTTTGAATTTTGCAACACAAAGCTAAGCCAGATCATTTATATTTCTATCATTCTAACCAAGACAACTTTGATATAGGTTAATAAATCAAATTGTATAGACAACCTTATATGACAAATTAGAAAAGTGAGGATTTTTTAGCTTACAACAGTTGTAATAATTTACTGAATGACAAACACATACTCATAATCCCATTTCTCCATTCCAGAACATAACCATTGTGAGAAACATATGTATGTTTCATGCAAGATGCAAGCCATGCTTACCCTTCCTGAGCACCATAGATGCCTAACTTTAACTTTGAACTTAAAAAGTCAATGAACCATGTCTGAAGGTGTCGGGTCATATAGTTTCATGGATACTATAGTATATATATACATGTCAATGGTTATTCAACTACATACCAAACATCATAGGTTTTCTTACAATATAAACTTATCATAAACTTAAACCATGGACATAATTCAGTCAGTAAGCCATGACTGAGAGTTTTTTAACATAAAATTAACATAGAATATTTATGAGTACCTTATCAAAAGACATGAATTCATAACAATGAATACATTTACACTTGAAGCAAGATTTGAATTGCAGCAGATCAAGTTTACGAGCCTATTCCATCTACGCCAGTGACTTACAACCTTACGACGTTTCACAGTGCGCCAGAGGGTTGCATCCTGTTCTGCAAATCTTGTTTTGCTTATTGAATGATTTTTCCCCCAAAAGTTAAAGACACCAAAATAATAATGATGGAAAGACAGAGAGGGATCTAACAATAAATATCATCTTTTTTATCTTATAATAATACAGAAATATTTAAAAACAGGCTATTTTCTATATACCAATTGGAACCCAAAAGAGTTTAAGAAAGACAATTAAACAGAAATACCATTATTGAGCATAGACTACAAATTGAATAATATAACAAAGTTAGTGGTAAAGTTAGTTCCTGGCCAACACTTGTAACTCTTCCAATGTCTCTGCAGCTATTCCAGCTTCCATATCTTCTTCATCATAAGAATTGCATGCTGTTTTTCTTTTCTCTAAAACAAGTCTACTAAAATATGAAGCAATCTGAGTAGCTGATAAAAATTCATCTTTGGAAAAAAATCTTTTTCCAAGGCTGCTTTTAGCACTTCTCATTTCTAGGGAAACCTCTTCTGGGTCACAATTGTGTCCAGTTCTTTCTCCCTTTGAAAATTTTTCCTTCAAGAAAGAAATTTGTGTGGTCGTGAATTTTTTTACAGTTCGTCTTTGTTTTAGACCCCATCCTTCACACAATTTGCAGGAATTTTCACGTTCAGTAGTTTCGTGGCAACAGCTAGGTAAAACAACCAATTTCTGTTCAATTATTCTAGCATATTGTATCTTAGACTTATCAATTAAAGATGAAACCATTGGTTTTATTCTATGAGAACCAACATCCTAATGTCTGACCAAATTACCATACTTGCTAAACGTTGATAGACAATTTGGTTCTGAACAGGTAAACAGGTTGCTCCCAATATCATCAATCTCTTCCTCAATATCAACATCTGATTGATCTACTGCAATATTTGATGCTTCATTTCTGCATTCTTGAACTATAACACCTTGCCTGGCTGTTCTGGATGGAATTGAACTAAGGTGGCCAGCAAAAGCTTCTACGACTGTAATATTACTGCAACTCAACAACTGCAGCTTTAGTGATGAATTGGTAAGAAACTTTCCTTCCCCTATGCCATACTGTCTGAACACCCTTATACCTGTTTGTTGGTAGGCAAAGTTGTTTAGGGTTGTAATATTATTAATTTGAGATTTGATCTCTTTCTTGTTACAGCTCTCTGGAGGTAGTGCAACAACCACAGCTACATTTCTTAAACTGCATATCTGAAGTGCTTTCTTAAAATCAGCTGCAGTGCACACATCATGTCCTTCATTCACATATTTTCTAATTGCTGATTTTATGTGTGCAGCCCTCCTGTCACAGATAGATTTTCCTCCCTGAGGATCAGCAAAATCCATTTGCACAACCTTAATGTTTTCTTCTTCGTTGATAAGTGCTATTTCACTGACTGCCAAAAAACCATGGACACATCCAGCATTGTCTGACCTTATGTAAGCCTTTTTGAGGGAAGGATTCATTTGTTGAAATTGTTGGAGAGTGTTTCTTAGTACAGCATTTGATGTTCTTGCATCTTGGGAAGCATTATCAAAGACATGGATAATAGTTTGCATTTTTAGGTCATCCGTATCAGAAGTATGATATGATCCTACACTAACATGCAAATTTAACCCTCTTTTGCCAAACCATTTAGACTGGGACTCTCTATAGCGCATGGGCAGGAATTTCATAGCCCAGTCTCTCTCTACCAAAACTTCATCTTTTGATAATTTATGCAGAATTTCGCTTCTTGCTGTGTCCTGGTTATAGGATCTCAGGAGGTGTTTCTTCCACTCTTGGACGGCCTTTATACTCTGAAATATAAAATATTATACAGGTACATGTACATGAATATTAGTAAATATGTGAAATGGTGCATTTATTTATATAAGTTAAAGTTCGGTTTAGAGCTGTAATTTCAAAAGGAGTTTATTATTAATAATGCTCTTTTATTGTAAAATAATAACACTATTTGTAGTTCTCACATAGGTGTAAGAAAAATGCTTGCTTGTAGCTAATTTGAAATTAGAATCATTTATATTTCTAGTGATTGACATTATTACTTTCTTTCTTTTTGTAATGAATGTATCATTTTGTAATTCACTGTGTTTCATGAGTATATTAAGGTATATGCATTACAAAAAAAATGTTGATGATAGATAACCTAATTTGTTTGATCTCTTGCACTTTGTGAATTCAGTATTTCCCTTTACTTGACGTGTAATACAGTATGTTTTCATTTAATACAGTTACTCAGTTCTTTTTTTTTTGGAATTTGACTTTTAGATGAAGAAAAACAATGATATCGCAGCATCATTTCATACCAGTTTTATCTTATCCTGGTATTAAGATTTCTTGCTACATTGAAGACCTGTTGGTGACCTTCTGCTATTGTTTTTTTCTATGGTCGGGTTGTTGTCTCTTTGACACATTCCCCATTTCCATTCTCAATTTTATTAAGATGGACTTTTGTGTAATAAACATTTACCCTCATTCATATTTATTTTTCATTATGATATATGCAGTATAGATATACATATACAGATGAATACTCTGCCAAATATTATTAATGAAAAAGTGTGGACACAAACCAGCATGAATAGTATCCACCATTCTAAGACTATAACATGGCAATAAATAGTTCCTAAGGATTGACAATTTATTCTACAAAACAAAATTGGAACTTGATGTATCAGTTGTCATATTTAAACTATATTATATACCAAATATAAAATCAATATCTTTAAACATGATGAAAAAAAGTGTCAAAGACTGATTACGTTTTTTAGTTTCCTAATTTCCTAAGTCCAAGAACCATAACTTTGCAAAAATCATCAGACCACAACAGAATTGGAACTTTATCTGTAATTTGTCATGGTTAAACTATACACCAACTATAAAATCAATATATTCAAGAATGACATAAAACTAGAGGCTCTAAAGAGCCTGTGTCGCTCACCTTGGTCTATGTGAATATTCAACAAAGGACACAGATGGATTCATGACAAAATTGTGTTTATAGTGATTGTGATGTTTTTGTAGATCTTACTTTACTGAACATTCTTGCTGTGTACAATTATCTCTATCTATAATGATTGGATTCAGTGGAAAATGTTAGTAAAAATTTACAAATTTTATGAAAATTGTTAAAAATTGACTATAAAGGGCAATAACTCCTTAGGGGGTCAATCGACAATTTTGGTCATGTTGACTTATTTTTAGATCTTACTTTGCTGTAAATTATTGCTGTTTACAGTTTAACTCTATCTATAATAATATTCAAGATAATAACAAAAGCAGCAAAATTTCCTTAAAATTACCAATTCAGGGACAGCAACCTAACAACCAGTTGTCCACTTCATCTAAAAATGTTAGAGCAGATAGATCTTGACCTGATAAACAATATCAACCCCTATCAGATTTGCTCTAAATTCTTCGGTTTTTGAGTTATAAGCCAAAAACTGCATTTTACCCCTATGTTCTATTTTTAGCCATGGCAGCCATGGCGGTCGGTTGGCCGGGTCACTGGACACAAATTTTAATCTAAATACCCCAATGAGGATTGTGGCCAAGTAAAGTTTAATTTGGCCCAGTAGTTTTAGAGGAGAAGATTTTTGTAAAAGATAACTAAGATTTACGAAAAATGGTTAAAAGTTTACTATAAAGGGCAATAACTCCTAAAGGGATCAACTGACCATTTTGGTCCTGTTGACTTATTTGTGAATCTTACTTTGCTGAACATTTTTGCAGTTTACAGTTTATCTCTATCTATAATAATATTCAAGATAATAACCAAAAACAGCAAAATGTCCTTAAAATTGCCAATTCAGGGGCAGCAACCTAACAACCAGTTGTCCAATTCATCTGAAAATTTCAGGGCAGATAGATCTTGAACTGATAATCAATTAAACTCATGTCAGATTTGCTCTAAATGCTTTGGTTTTTGAGTTATAAACCAAAAACTTCGTTTTACCCCTATGTTCTATTTTTAGCCATGGCGGCCATCTTGGTTCGATTGCCGGGGTTCGATGGCCGGGTCACCGGACACAATTTTTTAAAATAAATACCCCAATGATGATTGTGGCCAAGTTTGGTTTTATTTGGCCCAGTAGTTTCAGAGGAGAAGATTTTTGTAAAAGTTAACGAAGACGGACGACATACGCCAAGTGATGAGAAAAGCTCGCTTGGCCCTTCAGGCCAGGTTAGCTAAAAATGTGGAAAACTGATTTGTCAGACAGACAGGATGAAATCCCTTAGTCCACTTCAGCTTCAACGGTAAGGGGCTTTATGGGTAATTGGGAGATATCAGCAAATATACAATGGGATTTTTTACCTGTTCAACCATGTATATGGTGTCATCTTCTTGATCAGCTGACTCATATAATACTTCATCTGATGATTTCTCTATTTATACCAGGGTTTCTGTTAAGTCATCACATTTCTTACACACTTGGTTGTGCTCATGTTGACAAGAAGCAGTATATTCTTTTGATTGATCTGATAAGGCAAAGTTACAACAATGGTCTGCAGTTTCAGATTCTTTGGAAATATGCAACTGAAAAGAATAAAAAAGTTCATGTTATAATTATCTTCATTTTTGTTGCAACTGAGAGGAAAGTCTGGAAGTTAAGAAAGAGTTTCTTGAATGTGTAGCTACTCGGTATTGTTAGCACAATGTCCTCAAATATTGGAGAATTTTTTTTTTATGGAATTCAGAAATTCATTTTTATTAATGGAAAATTTAGATGTGCATAATATTCTCATTTTGTTTTTACATTAATACACAACATGACATTTCTTTGAAATAATAAGTTTATTACCTTGTATTATATTTTGAGGTACTGCTTCCCCAAGGTTAAGGATTACTGGATAGACTCTTGCCATAATGCTCCCTTCCCCAGTTTTACAAGTAATTCTGCAACTTTTTTTAGATCTTCAAATGCTTTGGCTCCATCAGCAGCATAGTTGTCCAACCCCTTCATGCACTTTCTAATGTTTGGTTAAACTGCCTCCATTATTCTCAAATAGGATCTTGAACTTACTGTGGCATCAAAATGTGTGTCTTTACAATAGGATTCATATTGTTCAATAACACGGGTTCTTACACTGTTCAATATTATTTTTGGCACAAGAAACACTTCCCCTGATGAAATCTTGAGATGTGTCTCTCCATATGGTGCATCTGTCATTATGGATGGACTCATAATGAAGTCCATGAAATGGCTTATCTGCTCATCTGTCAAACCCTCTCGACTATATGATGTTTTACTAACAGGTTGTCCAGTACCAATCATTGAAGAATGTTTTCTGGCTGTGGTGTACTTGTATTTTGACAAGTCAGGAATAAATTCCTTAATTGCTTTCAAGGAGTAATTTCCCCCAAACAGAGATAAAATCTGTCTTTGTGTTCCCCAATCTGTGGCTTGGTTATATGCAGCAGATAAAACTTCAAGCATATTATTGTCATCTGATTGTGTTGAAGACAATCTTTGTAGCACAGCATTTGATAAAGAAGACACTTGTCCAGGAGCATTAACATTCAAAACTTCTTGAAAGATTGAAGTTGCTGTATTTGTGTGATTTCTTCTAGTGCGCTCAGACGCTTCCTCCCAATTACACTGTAGCTGGCTGACTGGATCTAGACCACAAACAGTCAAAAAATAATCCAGGGCTTTTCTTTTTAAGTCATTTTCAGGCACAGACTCTTGGCTCTCAGGCCGCCAAACACTACCCTGAGATTCATCATCTGTAAAATCTGTCTGGGAAAATTCCTACAAAGAATATGTTTATATCAAATTTAATAAAAAAAATATTGCACTGATTATAAATATTTAAAAAAAATTAAGTGTTATAACATTTAGTGCTGAACTTAAAATTTGATCGAGGTATAGCCAATATACACATTTTATGAATTTATACCTATGAGAGTGTTAACGAGGTAATTTTCCATAATATTAATATTTCCAAGCAGGCAACTCTTTTTAAAAAAATTTCATTTTAGAACTTGTCCGAGATATTGCTGATATTAACCTTTAGTACTAGTATAAGTTATATACAAAAAACCTCACAGGAATTCCTCCTTTGGGAGCACTTACAAAACTGGACATCCAGTATTTCTATGTCCCCGCAAAAGTGCAAGGAGGATTAAAAATAACATTAGATGTGAGTTTCCATCTGATGATTTAAGCCTTTTTCAACTGACTTTTATAGTTCTTTCTTATGTTGTATGTTGTACTTGGGGAGGGTTGGGATCCAGCTAACATGTTTAACCCCGCCACATTATTTATGTATGTGCCTGTCCCAAGTCAGGAGCCTGTAATTCAGTGGTTGTCGTTTGTTTATGTGTTACATTTATTTGTTTCTCGTTCATTTTTTTACATAAAAATTTAGTTTTATCGTTTGAATTGTTTTAAATTGTCTTATCGAGGCCTTTTATAGTTGACTATGCGTTATGGGCTTTGCTCATTGTTGAAGGCCGTATGGCTACCTATAGTTGTTAATGTCTGTGTCATTTTGGTCTTTTGTGGATAATTGTCTCATTGGCAATCATACCACATCTTTCTTTTTTTATATTTCCATGGAAAACATATGTTGCCAAGAAGTGACAAGTTTCAACAGGAAGTTAAAAGGCAATGAAATAAATACACCCACTATAACACAATGTTAAAGCTTTAAGCCATATATAAAGATTGTGCCCAATGTTATGTTGATGAGAAAAGTGTGACAAAAGTTTATGCGACTCCACCGATGAAGACACTGACGCAGGCAACATATAAATCACTAACAACGGATGATAGAGTAAATAAGTCATATATATCATATTGAATATAATGTAACAATATCAATGTGTGTTAGTTTTAAACTTACTGTAATTTCAGTTGTCTCACTTTCTTTTACTGATTCATTTTCTACAAATTTGTCAAATTCTGCAAGGTAACCAGGACGGCTGCATTCCACTTTCTGCTTGTTTTTCACATACATTTCATTCTATAAAAAAAGAGATTTGTTGTTATTTTATTTTATTCTTAAATTAAAAACAAATAGAAACAAGAATAACACAATAAGGGTAATTAAACCAGTCTTGTTTTTTCTTTTTTGTGTCACACCATTTTTTAATCTATAACCATGACAGTGGAATGTGCTAATATCAAACTTTACCTTCATTGTTCCATCAGTAACAATATGTTAAATTCAAAAAGCTTTTATGAAAAATATAAGCAACAGTTCAAAGGTTATCATTATACATAGACACTGGACCAGAGCTGCTGGCTTACTAGTCCAAATAATTATGACGTCTTGAAAGGCTATTATAATTTTTTTCTTTGACGCCTTACATCAACGTCATAACGCCAAACTCATATATTCAGTTGGACTTTGATATGGAATTTACTGCTTTATAAAAACGTTTAGCTGATTTCTCCTCAAGATGCTTCATTTTAGGTGTATAAAATATATTTTTGAACCAAACTCGGTACATTTTGACCAACCTGAATTTCCGGATAATGTAAAACAATGGTTCCGGAAATTCGGGTTTTACCGAGTTCGGTGTAAAAATTATTTTATAATCTCCTAAAAAAAAATCAGACAAACGTTTTAAAAAATGCAGTCGACATGTTCCCGCCTCGGATGGAATTGTTACTTATATCATTATTTCTGTAGGGATTAATTGGAAATAATTTGCTCAAACAAACACAGAAAAGGTAAGAAATTTTATTTATGCATTTTGTTTTAGCCTTCATTGAAAATTTGATGGCTAAATTGGGTCTCAAAGTTGAGAGCAAAATATGCTCTCAAAGTCCAACCGAAAATGGCGGCTTCAGCATTATGACGTCGAAGTAAGGCGTCAAAGAAAAAAAATATAATAGCCTTTCAAGACGTCATAATTATTTGGACTACTGGCTTACCAACTAACCTGCCTGTGTGCCATACAATACATACAACCAAAATATAAATTGCATGATCTTTTTTTGAAAATCTAGTTAAAAAATTAAAAATTCTATAAGATATTATATTTTTTTAATGAGCTCTATGCAAAATATTTGCCATTTTTAATTTTCTGCAAAAACATCTCTCAACACGTCCATACCAGAATTTAAATGACAGCAAAGTTGACAAAATAATTCATCAAATTTAAACTAAAGTCAGAGAATGGAAGCCAATTTTGGGATATTCATAAGAACATATACATACAGACAGACATGGGTAAAACATAATGCCCCATTAACATAGCGGCGGGGGCATACCAATCAGATTTGAAATAGAAAGCTTCACAATAGGTGCTGACCTTTTGTACCCCACTTTATATAATAAATGGAGACTGTGACACAGATGATGCCCTCGTTCAGATATTATACCATTGAGAGGCATACAATTAAGAATTGGTAAAGGTAACACCAACCAAATTGGAACTTGATCTATGTTTTGAGGTTATAAGCATTATGTATAAGTTATATAATTTTTGTTTGAGGAAAATTTAAGTAAGAGAATGGAAATCATTTGGGGAATGACATACAAATGTACAGACAGATAAGGCTTATGCATATTACCTGTTTATCAACAAGTGTTGCATAAAAACATAAAAGCTCTGTCAAATATGACTTGATATATACATGTACATTATAAACAGCTGACTTACTGTAATTTCATATCTCTCACTTTCTTCTACTGATTGTGATTCTTCCATAAGATAGTCTAGTTGATCTGCTAGGTAAAACTGACTGTGCAACTCCATATTTGTCTCTAGATCTCTTTCAATACAAGTTTCATTCTGGAAAAAAAAATCAATTCTAATCTGGCTGCATCATTTAAATATGTATATATATGGAAAATAACTGAATCTACTATGTTTTTGGAAATCATATAAAAATGAGGATACCCAGTAACCCTATCAATATTTATGTCATGATAAAAGGACCAAAACTGGAAGGTATTGTACTAGACAGCTCATCCATAATTTTTTTTTCTTCTTCGTTTTGGCCTTTTGGCCAAGTTGGAGTTTGAACACCGCCAATATAAGGATTTCCTGATGTGGCTTGATTGTCGATCAATTGTTATGATGAAGTCTCAATAATAATAATTTGGTAAAGAATAGAAAACATTTTGTTTATATATATAATTTGAAAGCAATTTGTAAGGGATTTGCTTCTTTAAAATCAGTAAATGGTTTCAGAATTTTTTTTGTGATTTTAACTTGAACTAGCTTGCATGATCAGTAACTGCTGCGAGTACTCTCAGATCTGTACTAATTCTTTTTGTTGTTGGGATATACAAGTACCCAGCCACGTCCACTATGTGTTTTTTTTTAGATTTATTTCTATTTGAAGGTTACATCATTACAATTATTAAAACATTGTCAAATTGACAGTAAAATGCGAAAAAATATCAATAAAGGTATTATCCAAAATGAACATCAAACAAAGTGGTAAAATTAACTGAAAAATTTTGCATTTTTTAAAGAAGGCTGTTGTTGGTTTAAGCTTACTTCTAATACAATTATCGATACTTATTACAAAATTATCTTGATCAAATAACCTATTTAAGGTAACATCATTACAATTATTAAAAATATGTCAAATTGACAGTAAAATGTGAAAAAATTATCAATAAAGATAACATCCGATTGAACATCCAACAAAGCGGTTAAATTAACTGAAAAATGTTGCATTTTTTTAATAAGGCTGTTGTTGATTTAAGTTTACTTTTAATACAATTGTCAATGCATATTTCAAAATTATCTTGATCAAATGACCGATTTAATGTAACATTACTACTGTTCTTTAAAAAAATATCAAATCGACAGTCAAATGTGAAAAAACTTGTCAACAAAGGTAACTTCCGAATAAATATCCAAAAAGTGGTAAAATTTACTGAAAAATGTTGAAATTTTTAAATAAGGCTCTGGTTGGTCCAAGTTTACTTCTAATACAATTGTCACCAATACCTTTTAGAAAATTATCTTGATCAAATGACCGATTTAAGGTAACATCATTACAATTATTAAAAAAATGTCAAATTGATAGTAAAATGTGAAAAAAAATAATCAATTAAGGTAATATCCGAATGAACATCCAACAAAGCGGTTAAATTAACTGAAAAATGTTGCATTTTTTTAATAAGGCTGTTGTTAATTCAAGTTTACTTTTAATACACTTGTCAATACTTATTACAAAATTACCTAGATCAAATGACCCATTTAATGTAACACTATTACAATTATTTTGCATTTTTTAAATAAGGCTGTGGTTGGTTTAAGTTTACTTCTAATACAAGTGTCAATACCTATTAGAAAATTAACTTGATCAAGTGACCTATTGAAGGTTACATCATTATAATTATTAAAACATTGTCAAATTGACAGTAAAATGTGAAAAAAATATCAATAAAGGTATTATCCAAAATGAACATCCAACAAAGTGGTAAAATTAACTGAAAAATTTTACATTTTTTAAAGAAGGCTGTTGTTGGTTTAAGCTTACTTCTAATACAATTATCGATACTTATTACAAAATTATCTTGATCAAATAACCTATTTAAGGTAACATCATTACAATTATTAAAAATATGTCAAATTGACAGTAAAATGTGAAAAAATTATCAATAAAGATAACATCCGATTGAACATCCAACAAAGCGGTTAAATTAACTGAAAAATGTTGCATTTTTTTAATAAGGCTGTTGTTGATTTAAGTTTACTTTTAATACAATTGTCAATGCATATTTAAAAATTATCTTGATCAAATAACCGATTTAATGTAACATTACTACTTTTATTTAAAAAATTATCAAATCGACAGTCAAATGTGAAAAACTTGTCAATAAAGGTAACTTCCGAATAAATATCCAAAAAGTGGTAAAATTTACTGAAAAATGTTGAAATTTTTAAATAAGGCTCTGGTTGGTCCAAGTTTACTTCTAATACAATTGTCACCAATACCTTTTAGAAAATTATCTTGATCAAATGACCGATTTAAGGTAACATCATTACAATTATTAAAAAAATGTCAAATTGACAGTAAAATGTGAAAAAAAATAATCAATAAAGGTAATATCCGAATGAACATCCAACAAAGCGGTTAAATTAACTGAAAAATGTTGCATTTTTTTAATAAGGCTGTTGTTAATTCAAATTTACCTCTAATACAATTGTCGATACTTATTACAAACTTACCTTGATCAAATGACCTATTTAATGTAACACTATTACAATTGTTTTGCATTTTTTTAATAAGACTGTTGTTGGTTTAAGTTTACTTCTAATACAAGTGTCAATACCTGTTAGAAAATAATCTTGATCAAATGACCGAGTTAATGTTACATTAAAATTATTTTGCATTTTTTAAATAAGGCTGTGGTTGGTTTAAGTTTACTTCTATTACAAGTGTTAATACTTATTAGAAAAATATCTGCATCAAATGACCGATTTAAGGTAACATCATTACAATTATTAAAATAATTGTCAAAGTGACAGTAAAATGTGAAAAAAATTTCAATAAAGGTAACATCCGAATGAACATCCAACAAAGTGGTAAAATTAACTGAAAATTTTTGCATTTTTTAAAAAAGGCTGTTGTTGGTTCAAGTTTACTTCTTATACATTTGTAAATGATCATTCAAAATTATCTTGATCAAATGACCGATTTAATGTAACATTATTAAAATTATTTTGCATTTTTTAAAATAAGGCTGTGGTTTGTTAAAGTTTACTTCTAATACAAGAGTCAATACTTATTATAAAGATATCTGCATCAAATGACCGATTTAAGGTAACATCATTACAATTATTAAAAAAATTGTCAAACTGAAAGTAAATGTGAAAAAATTATGATAAAGGTAACATCCGAATGAAAATCCAACAAAGTGTAAAAATTAACTGAAAATGTTGCATTTTTTTTAATAAGGCAGTTGTTGGTTCAAGTTTACTCCTAATACAATTGTCAATACCTATAGAAAATTATCTTGATCAAATAGACCGATTTAAGGTAATATCCTTACAATTATTAAAAAAATTAAAATTGAAAGTCAAATGTGAAAAAATTATGAATAAAGTAACATCCGAATACTATCCAACAAAGTGGTAAAATTAACTGAAAATGTTGCATTTTTTTAATAAGGCTGTGATTGGTTCAAGTTTACCCTAATACAATTGTCAATACCTATTAGAAAATTATCTTGATCAATGACCGATTTAAGGTAACATCATTACAATTATTAAAAAAATTGTCAAATGACAAGTAAAATGTAAAAAATTATCAATAAAGGTAACATCCGAATAAATTCAACAAAGTGGTAAAATTTAACTGAAAATGTTGCATTTTTAATAAGGCTGTGTTGGTTCAAGTTTAACCCTAATACATGTCATACCTATAGAAATTATCTTGATCAAATGAACATTTAAGGTAACATCATTAAATTATTAAAAAAAATTACAAACTGAAAGTAAAATGTGAAAAAAATTATGAATAAAGGTAACATCCGAATGAACTATCCACAAAGTGTAAAATTAAACTGAAAAATGTTGCATTTTTTAATAAGGCTGTGGTTGGTTCAAGTTTACCCCTAATACAATGTCAATACCTATTAGAAAATTATCTTGATCAAATGACAGATTTAAGGTAACATCATTACAATTATTAAAAAAATTGTCAAATTGAAAGTAAAATGTGAAAAACTTACCAATAAAGGTAACATTCGAACTAACATTCAACAAAGTGGTAAAATTAACTGAAAAATTTGCATTCTTTGAATAAGGCTGTGGTTGGTTCAAGTTAACTCCTAATACAACTGTCAATACTTATTAGAAAATTATCTTGATCAAATGACAGATTTAAGGTAACATCATTACAATTATTACAAAAAAATTGTCAAACTGAAAGTAAAATGTGAAAAAAATATGAATAAAGGTAACATCGAATGAAATCCGAAAAAGTCGTAAAATTAACTGAAAAATGTTGCATTCTTTTAATAAGGCTGTGGTTGGTTCAAGTTAACTCCTAATAAAACTGTCAATACCTATTGAAAATTATCTTGATCAAATGACAGATTTAAGGTAACCATCATTACAATTAT
The DNA here is from genome assembly GCA_019925275.1 of Mytilus edulis. Lineage (NCBI taxonomy): Eukaryota > Metazoa > Mollusca > Bivalvia > Mytilida > Mytilidae > Mytilus > Mytilus edulis. The sequence goes on from CM034354.1 coordinate 49,650,760, forward strand.
TAAAAAATTGTCAAATTGAAGTAAAATGTGAAAAATATACAATAAAGGTAACATCCGAACTAACATTCAACAAAGTGGAAAATTAACTGAAAAATGTTGCATTCTTTTAATAAGGCTGTGGTTGGTTCAAGTTACCCCTAATACAACTGTCAATACCTATTAGAAAATTATCTTGATCAAATGACAGATTTAAGGTAACATCATTACAATTATTAAAAAAAAATTGTCAAACTGAAAGTAAAATGTGAAAAAATATGAATAAAGGTAACATCCGATTGAATATCCGAAAAGTGGTAAAATTAACTGAAAAATGTTGCATTTTTTAATAAGGCTGTGGTTGGTTCAAGTTTACTTATAATACAATTGTCAATACATATAACAAAATTATCTTGATCAAATGACCGATTTAATGTAACATTAGTACAGTTATTAAAAAAAATTCAAATCGACAGTAAAATGTTTAAAAAAAAAATATCAATAAAGGTATTATCCGAATGAATATCCAAAAAGTGGTAAAATTTACCGGAAAATGTTGCATTCTTAAATGAGGCTGTGGTTGGTTCAAGTTTACCCCTAATAAAAATTTAAGGTACCATCATTACAATTATTAAAAAAAAAATTGTCAAATTAAAAGTTAAATGTGAAAAAATTATGAATAAAGGTAACATCCGAATGAACATCCAACAAAGTGTTAAAATTAACTGAAAAATGTTGCATTCTTTTAATAAGGCTGTGGTTGGTTCAAGTTTACCCCTAATACAGTTGTCAATACCTATTCGAAATTATCTTGATCGAATGACCGATGGAAGGTGACCATCATTTCAATTATTAAAAATAATTGTCAAATTGAAAGTAAAATGTGAAAAACTTACCAATAAAGGTAACATCCGAACTAACATTCAACAAAGTAGTAAAATTAACTGAAAAATGTTGCATTCTTTTAATAAGGCTGTGGTTGGTTCAAGTTAACTCCTAATACAACTGTCAATACCTACTAGAAAATTATCTTGATCAAATGACAGATTTAAGGTAACATCATTACAATTATTAAAAAAAAATTGTCAAACTGAAAGTAAAATGTGAAAAAAATATGAATAAAGGTAACATCCGATTGAATATCCGAAAAGTGGTAAAATTAACTGAAAAATGTTGCATTTTTTTAATAAGGCTGTGGTTGGTTCAAGTTTACTTATAATACAATTGTCAATACATATAACAAAATTATCTTGATCAAATGACCGATTTAATGTAACATTAGTACAGTTATTAAAAAAATTCAAATCGACAGTAAAATGTTAAAAAAAATATCAATAAAGGTATTATCCGAATGAATATCCAAAAGTGGTAAAATTTACCGGAAAATGTTGCATCTTTAATGAGCTGTTGTTCAAGTTTACCAATAAAAATTTAAGGTACCATCATTACAAATTAAAAAAAAAAAATGTCAAATTAAAAGTTAAATTGTAAAAATTAAAAAGGTAAATCCGAATGAACATCCAACAAGTGTTAAAATTAACTGAAAAATGTCATCTTAATAAGCTGTGGTTGGTTCAAGTTACCCCTAATACATGTCAATATATTGAAAATTTCTATCTAATGCGATTGGTCATTTACTTATAAAAATTGTAAATTAAGTAAAATTGAAAAAAATACATTTAAGGTAACATCCGAACTAACATTCAAAAATAAAATTAACTGAAAAATGTTGCATTCTTTTAATAAGTGTTTTCAAGTTATACCAAAAATGTCAATACACAAACAAATGATCTTGATCAATGACCGATTAAGTAACATATTACAATTATTAAAAAAATTGTCAAATGACATAAATGTAAAAAATTAAAATAAAGGTAACATCGATAACACCTAAAAGTGTAAAATTAACTGAAAAATGTTGTTTTAATAAGGCTGTGATGGTTAAAGTTTACCTATACAATGTCAATATATTAGAAAATTATCTGATCAAATAGATTTAAGTACCATCATTACAATTATTAAAAAAATTGCAAATTGAAAGTAAATGTGAAAAATTACAATAAAGGTAACATCGAATAACATCAACAAGTGTAAAATTACTGAAAAATGTTGCATTCTTTTAATAAGGCTGTGGTTGTTCAAGTTTACCCTAATACAATGTCAATACTATTAGAAAATTATTTGATCAAAGGACCGATTTAATGAAACATTTATTAATATTATTAAAAAAAATTCAAACGACATAAAATATAAAAAAAAATTGAAAAAGGTAACATCCGAACTAACATCCAAAAAGTGGTAAATTACTGAAAAATGTTGCATTTTTTAATAAGGCTGTGGTTGGTCAGTTTACTAAATACAATTGTCAATACATTCAAAATTACTTGATCAATGACCGATTTAAGTAACATTTTCATTATTAAAAAAAATTCAAATCGACAGTAAAATGTGAAAAAATACATAAAGGTAACCGAATAACATCCAACAAAGTGGTAAAATTAACGAAAATGTTGCATTCTTTTAATAAGCTGTGGTTGGTTCAAGTTTACCCTAATACAATGTCAATACCTATTGAAAATTATCTTGATCAAATGACAGATTAAGGTACCATCATTCAATTATTAAAAATAATTGTCAAATGAAAGTAAAATGTGAAAAACTTACCAATAAAGGTAACATCCGATAATTCCAAAAGGTAAAATTAACTGAAAAATGTTGCATTTTTTAATAAGGCTGTGGTTGGTTCAAGTTACTTATAATACAATGTCAATACCTATAAAAATTATCTTGATCAAATGACGATTTAATGTAACATTAGTACAGTTATTAAAAAAATTCAAATCGACAGTAAAATGTTAAAAAAAATATCAATAAAGGTATTATCCGAATGAATATCCAAAAAGTGGTAAAATTTACGGAAAATGTTGCATTCTTAATGAGGTGGTTGGTTCAAGTTTCCCCTAATAAAAATTTAAGGTACCATCATTACAATTATTAAAAAAAAAAAATTGTCAAATTAAAAGTTAAATGTGAAAAAATTATGAATAAAGGTAACATCCGAATGACATCCAACAAAGTGTTAAAATTAACTGAAAAATGTTGCATTCTTTTAATAAGGCTGTGGTTGGTTCAAGTTTACCCCTAATACAGTTGTCAATACCTATTCGAAATTATCTTGATCGAATGACCGATGGAAGGTGACCATCATTTCAATTATTAAAAATAATTGTCAAATTGAAAGTAAAATGTGAAAAACTTACCAATAAAGGTAACATCCGAACTAACATTCAACAAAGTAGTAAAATTAACTGAAAAATGTTGCATTCTTTTAATAAGGCTGTGGTTGGTTCAAGTTAACTCCTAATACAACTGTCAATACCTACTAGAAAATTATCTTGATCAAATGACAGATTTAAGGTAACATCATTACAATTATTAAAAAAAAAATTGTCAAACTGAAAGTAAAATGTGAAAAAAATATGAATAAAGGTAACATCCGATTGAGTATCCGAAAAGTGGTAAAATTAACTGAAAAATGTTGCATTTTTTAATAAGGCTGTGGTTGGTTCAAGTTTACTTATAATACAATTGTCAATACATATAACAAAATTATCTTGATCAAATGACCGATTTAATGTAACATTAGTACAGTTATTAAAAAAAATTCAAATCGACAGTAAAATGTTAAAAAAAAATATCAATAAAGGTATTATCCGAATGAATATCCAAAAAGTGGTAAAATTTACCGGAAAATGTTGCATTCTTTAATGAGGCTGTGGTTGGTTCAAGTTTACCCCTAATAAAAATTTAAGGTACCATCATTACAATTATTAAAAAAAAAATTGTCAAATTAAAAGTTAAATGTGAAAAAATTATGAATAAAGGTAACATCCGAATGAACATCCAACAAAGTGTTAAAATTAACTAAAAAATGTTGCATTCTTTTAATAAGGCTGTGGTTGGTTCAAGTTTACCCCTAATACAGTTGTCAATACCTATTAGAAAATTATCTTGATCAAATGACAGATTTAAGGTAACCATTTTTACAATTATTAAAAATAATTGTGAAATTGAAAGTAAAATGTGAAAAAAATACCAATTAAGGTAACATCCGAACTAACATTCAACAAAGTGGTAAAATTAACTGAAAAATGTTGCATTCTTTTAATAAGGCTGTGGTTGGTTCAAGTTTACCCCTAATACAATGTTCAATACACATAACAAAATGATCTTGATCAAATGACCGATTTAATGTAACATTATTACAATTATTAAAAAAATTGTCAAATCGACAGTAAAATGTGAAAAAATTAACAATAAAGGTAACATCCGAACTAACACCTAACAAAGTGGTAAAATTAACTGAAAAATGTTGCATTCTTTTAATAAGGCTGTGATTGGTTTAAGTTTACCCCTAATACAATTGTCAATACCTATTAGAAAATTATCTTGATCAAATGACAGATTTAAGGTAACCATCATTACAATTATTAAAAATAATTGTCAAATTGAAAGTAAAATGTGAAAAACTTACCAATAAAGGTAACATTCGAACTAACATTCAACAAAGTGGTAAAATTAACTGAAAAATGTTGCATTCTTTTAATAAGGCTGTGGTTGGTTCAAGTTTACTCCTAATACAACTGTCAATACCTATTAGAAAATTATCTTGATCAAATGACCGATTTAATGTAACATTATTACAATTATTAAAAAAGAATTCAAATCGACAGTAAAATGATAAAAAAAAATATGAATAAAGGTAACATCCGAACTAACATCCAAAAAGTGGTAAAATTTACTGGAAAATGATGCATTTTTTAATAAGGCTGTGGTTGGCTCTAGTTTACTTATAATACAATTGTCAATACATATAACAAAATTATCTTGATCAAATGACCGATTTAATGTAACATTAGTACAGTTATTAAAAAAAATTCAAATCGACAGTAAAATGTTAAAAAAAATATCAATAAAGGTATTATCCGAACTAACATCCAACAAAGTGGTAAAATTTACTGAAAAATGTTGCATTTTTTAAGAAGGCTGTGGTTGGTTCAAGTTAACCTCTAATACAATGTTCAATACACATAACAAAATTATCTTAATCAAATGACCGATTTAATGTAACATTATTACAATTATTAAAAAAAATATCAAATCGACAGTAAAATGTGGATAAAAATTAAAAAAAGGTATTATCCGAATGAATATTCAAAAAGTGGTAAAATTTACTGAAAAAAATGTTTTTAATAAGGCTGTGGTTGTTTCAAGTTTACCCCTAATACAACTGTCAATACCTATTACAAAATTATCTTTCAAATGACCGATTTAAGGTAACATCATTACAATTATTAAAAAAAATTGTCAAATTGAAAGTAAAATGTGAAAAAATTATGAATAAAGGTAACATCCGAATGAAAATCCAACAAAGTGTTAAAATTAACTGAAAAATGTTGCATTTTTAAAAAAAGGCTGTGGTTGGTTCACGTATACCCCCAATACAATTGTCAATACCTATAAGAAAAGAACCTTGATCAAATGACCGATTGAAGGTTAGTTATATCCTTACAATTATTAAAAAAAAATACAAATTGAAAGTCAAATGTAAAAAAAATAACAATAAAGGTAACATCCGAACTAACATCCAACAAAGTGGTAAAATTAACTGAAAAATCTTGCATTCTGTTAATAAGGCTGTGATTGGTTCAAGTTTACCCTTAATACAGTTGTCAATACCTATAAGAAAATTATCTTGATCAAATGACAGATTTAAGGTAACCATCATTACAATTATTAAAAAAAATTGTCAAATTGAAAGTAAAATGTGAAAAAATTATGAATAAAGGTAACATCCGAATGAATATCCGAAAAGTGGTAAAATTATCTGGAAAATATTGTATTTTTTAATAAGGCTGTGGTTGGTTCAAGTTTACCCCTAATACAGTTGTCAATACCTATTCGAAAATTATCTTGATCGAATGACCGATGGAAGGTGACCATCATTTCAATTATTAAAAAAAAATGTCAAATTGAAAGTAAAATGTGACAAAATTTGAATAAAGGTAACATCCGAATGAATATCTGAAAAGTGGTAAAATTAACTGAAAAATGCTGCATTTTTTAATAAGGCTGTGGTTGGTTCAAGTTTACTTATAATACAATTGTCAATACATATAACAAAATTATTTTGATCAAATGACCGATTTAATGTATCATTATAACAATTATTAAAAATAAATTCAAATCGACAGTAAAATGTTAAAAAAAATTATCAATAAAGGTATTATCCGAATGAATATCCATAAAGTGTTAAAATTAACTGAAAAATGTTGCATTCTTTTAATAAGGCTGTGGTTGGTTCAAGTTTACCCCTAATACAATTGTCAATACCTATGAAAATTATCTTGATCAAATGACCGATTTAAGGTAACATCTATACAATTATTAAAAAAATTTCAAATTGAAAGTAAAATGTGAAAAAATTATGAATAAAGGTAACATCCGAATGAAAATCCAACAAAGTGTTAAAATTAACTGAAAATGTTGCATTTTTTAAAAGGCTGTGTTGGTTCAAGTTTACCCTAATACAATTGTCAATACCTATAAGAAATTATCTGATCAAATGACCTATAAGTAAATCTTACAATTTTAAAAAAAAATTACAATAACAGTAAAATGTAAAAATTGACATAAAGGTAACATCCGAATAATATCCACAATGGAAAATTAAATGAAAATGTTGTTCTTTAAGCGTGATTGAAAAGTTACCCAAATCGATTTAATATATAAAAAATTTTTATAATATAGATAAGTATATCCTTACAATTTTTAAAAAAAATTACAAATTAAACAAAGAAAAATTAAAATAAATGTAAATCGAACTAAATATAAATTAAAATTTATAATATATTGCATTCTTTTAAAAATGTTTTCAAGAATATACAGGCAATACTATTAAAATTAATCTTATCAAATGACATTTAATAGCTCATTACATTATTAAAAAAAATTAAATTGAAAGTAAATGTGATTGCATAAGGAACACAATTGTGGTTAAAATTCTTCATTTTTTTTGAAAGATACTGTGTGTTATTCTAGTATGACCAATAGACATCTAGTAATAAACATGATACTTTATGACAATAATATTATCAAAAGGTTTGCCTAAATATAGGTTTAATTCATGCAATTTATTATCGTCTATTTTTACTCACATTTATTTTTCAATATATTAAAAACATATTCTCTAATATTAGATATGTATATCACAGTTAGATAGAGGGTCACCCAGGGCATTCTTTGCAAAAATTACAAATTGAAAGTCAAGTGTGAAAAAAATATGAATAAAGGTAACATCCGAATGAATATCCGAAAAGTGGTAAAATTAACTGAAAAATGTTGCATTTTTTTTTAATAAGGCTGTGGTTGGTTCAAGTTTTCTTATAATACAATTGTCAATACATATAACCAAATTATCTTGATCAAATGACCAATTTAATGTTGCATTATTGCAATTATTAAAAAATGAATTCAAATCGACAGTAAAATGTTTAAAATATTATCAATAAAGGTAACATCCGAACTAACATCCAACAAAGTGTTAAAATTAACTGAAAACTGTTGCATTCTTTTAATAAGGCTGTGGTTGGTTCAAGTTTACCCCTAATACAGTTGTCAATACCTATTAGAAAATTATCTTGATCAAATGACCGATTTAAGGTAACATCATTACAATTATTAGAAAAAAATATCAAATTGAAAGTAAAATGTGAAAAAATTATAAATAAAGTTAACATCCGAATGAAAATCCAACAAAGTGTTAAAATTAACTGAAAATGTTGCATTATTTTTTAAAAGGCTGTGGTTGGTTCAAGTTTCCTCCTTATACAATTGTCAATACATATATCAAAATTATCATGAACAAATGACCGATTTAATGTAACATTGTTACAATTATTAAAAACAAATTGAAATCGACAGTAATATGTTTAAAAAATTAACAAGAAAGGTAACATTCGAACTAATATCCAAAAAAGTGGTAAAATTAACTGAAAAATGTTGCATTCTTTTAATAAGGCTGTGATTGGTTCAAGTTTACCCCAAATACAATTGTCAATACCTATAAGAAAATTATCTTGATCAAATGACCGATTTAAGTAACATCCTTACAATTATTTAAAAAAATTACAAATTGAAAGTCAAATGTGAAAAAAATATGAATAAAGGTAACATCCAAATGAATATCCGAAAAGTGGTAAAATTATATGGAAAATGTTGCATTTTTTTAATAAGGCTGTGGTTGGTTCAAGTTTCCTTATAATACAATTGTCAATACATATAACCAAATTATCTTGATCAAATTACCAATTTAATGTTACATTATTGCAATTATTAAAAAATAAATTCAAATCGACAGTAAAATGTTTAAAATATTATCAATAAAGGTAACATCCCAACTAACATCCAACAAAGTGTTAAAATTAACTGAAAAATGTTGTATTCTTTTAATAAGGCTGTGGTTGGTTCAAGTTGACCCCTAATACCGTTGTCAATACCTATTGGAAAATTATCTTGATCAAATGACCGATTTAAGGTAACATCATAACCATAATTAACAAACATTGTCAAATTGAAAGTAAAATGTGAAAAAATTATGAATAAAGGTAACATCTGAATGAAAATCCAACAAAGTGTTAAAATTAACTGAAAAATGATGCATTTAAAAAAAAAAAAGGCTGTGGTTGGTTCAAGTTTACCTCTAATACAATTGTCAATACCTATAAGAAAATTATCTTGATCAAATGACCGATGGAAGGTAACATCATTACAATTTAAAAAAGAAATTGTCAAACTGAAAGTAAAATGTAAAAAAATTAACAATAAAGGTAACGTCCGAACTAACAACCAACAAAGTGGTAAAATTAACCGGAAAATGTTGCATTCTTTTAATAAGGCTGTGATTGGTTCAAGTTTACCCCTAATACAGTTGTCAATACCTATTAGAAAATTATCCTGATCAAATGACCGATGGAAGGTAATATCCTTACAATTATTTAAAAAAATTACAAATTGAAAGTCAAATGTGAAAAAATTAACAATAAAGGTAACATCCGAACTAACATCCAACAAAGTGGTAAAATTAACTGAAAAATGTTGCATTCTTTTAAAAAGGCTGTGATTGGTTCAAGTTTACCCCTAATACAGTTGTCAATACCTATTAGAAAATTATCTTGATCAAATGACCGATTTAAGGTAACATCATTACAATTATTAAAAAAAATTGTCAAATTGAAAGTAAAATGTGAAAAAATTATGAATAAAGGGAACATCCGAATGAAAATCCAACAAAGTGTTAAAATTAACTGACAAATGTTGCATTATTTTTTAAAAGGCTGTGGTTGGTTCAAGTTTCCCCCTTATACAATTGTGAATACATATAACAAAATTATCATGAGCAAATGAGCGATTTAATGTAACATTGTTACAATTATTAAAAAAAAAATTGAAATCGACAGTAAAATGTTTAAAAAATTAACAATAAAGGTAACATTTGAACTAACATCCAACAAAGTGGTAAAATTAACTGAAAAATGCTGCATTCTTTTAATAAGGCTGTGATTGGTTCAAGTTTACTCCAAATACAATTGTCAATACCTATAAGAAAATTATCTTGATCAAATGACCGATGGAAGGTAATATCCTTACAATTATTTAAAAAAATTACAAATTGAAAGTCAAATGTGAAAAAAATTTGAATAAAGGTAACATCCGAATGAATATCCGAAAAGTGGTAAAATTAACTGAAAAATGTTGCATTTTTTTAATAAGGCTGTGGTTGGTTCAAGTTTTCTTATAATACAATTGTCAATACATATAACCAAATTATCTTGATCAAATGACCAATTTAATGTTGCATTATTGCAATTATTAAAAAATGAATTCAAATCGACAGTAAAATGTTTAAAATATTATCAATAAAGGTAACATCCGAACTAACATCCAACAAAGTGTTAAAATTAACTGAAAACTGTTGCATTCTTTTAATAAGGCTGTGGTTGGTTCAAGTTGACCCCTAATACAGTTGTCAATACCTATTAGAAAATTATCTTGATCAAATGACAGATTTAAGGTAACATCATAACCATAATCAACAAACATTGTCAAATTGAAAGTAAAATGTGAAAAAATTATGAATAAAGGTAACATCTGAATGAAAATCCAACAAAGTGTTAAAATTAACTGAAAAATGATGCATTTAAAAAAAAAAAAGGCTGTGGTTGGTTCAAGTTTACCCCTAATACAATTGTCAATACCTATAAGAAAATTATCTTGATCGAATGACCGATGGAAGGTAACATCATTACAATTTAAAAAGAAATTGTCAAACTGAAAGTAAAATGTGAAAAAATTAACAATAAAGGTAACGTCCGAACTAACAACCAACAAAGTGGTAAAATTAACTGGAAAATGTTGCATTCTTTTAATAAGGCTGTGATTGGTTCAAGTTTACCCTAATACAGTTGTCAATACCTATTAGAAAATTATCCTGTTCAAATGACCGATGGAAGGTAATATCCTTACAATTATTTAAAAAAATTACAAATTGAAAGTCAAATGTGAAAAAATTAACAATAAAGGTAACATCCGAACTAACATCCAACAAAGTGGTAAAATTAACTGGAAAATGTTGCATTCTTTTAATAAGGCTGTGATTGGTTCAAGTTTACCCCTAATACAGTTGTCAATACCTCTTTACATACCAGCGTGTGGTGGCAAACAATATTGTCATTATCGGCTGCTTTCGGGATTACGGAAATAAACGAGGAAATCGAAAGTTGTTATAAATTCTCAGGAAACAGCAATCGCAAAACCTCGACAGATTCCGTTACCTTACATCTGCATATGTGTGCCGATTGAGTGACTGATGGATTAATGCGAGTCTTTTTTTTTAATTTTTTTAATAAAACACATTTACGATGGAAATTTGTATGAAATTTATTGAATAAATGCCCCATTTTTATTGATTTCTTGTTCGGTAGAAATTTGACGATAAGTTGTGATTATATGATAACTACCGTGTTTACACCACTGAGTGGCACACATTTCCTGCATATTTAAGACGATTGTAAATGATCGTTCTGATAAAATAAAAAGATCAAAGAGATTTTAGATAAATGTAGGAATTATTAAGCTTTGCTCTAAATCCAGGGTAAGATCATTGGTTAGTATATACGAATGTTCAGCGGCGAACCCCGATGTGTTGAATTTTTTTTTAGTAATGGTACTCAAGGATTTGTATGGTGACATTATGCAAATTCTTGTGCGACTGTCCACTTAATATTTACCAGTATCATTTGGTCGGATAGTGATAACATATTTTAGGGAAAATAAATGTATTACATAATTAGCTATATAACGTAGTTATATATCTCTGTTTTCCTCTGCTGTATTTTATTGTTCGATAAATTTTCGACTTGCTCGATTAATTTTCGTATTGTAAACTGGAAATTTCTACTTTCCAGGATTATCCAGTAACTTAACCATATATATTACTATAAACTTCACAGTCTTGATATTTATCAAATATATTTATTGTTAACCGGCGGTAACCGGAACACACCTTAATCGCGATTTAAACTTCACCCACAAAATAATAAAGTAATGTCACTCACTATATCAAATCGTTGTAGACTAGTTAATTCTGGGCCGATTTTCATTTTGTATGCATAAGTCGATTTGTTTAAATAAGTTGTCACGAATAAAGGTCTACCGACGCGATTGACATAAGTAAAGGTGTTTTCCGACAGGTAATATTGCTAAGCTGTCTCGATTAAAACCACGTGATTGATAAGAAGTATGTCTGGTCAGTTTATGACGGCGGCATCGCACATGGTCACAAAGGGCTATTAACGATAACATACTAATAAGTCCCGAGCTCCATTCACAGAAACTTATGAATGAAAATAATTTATAAATGTGAAACTGCACTTACAGCGTCTGTTCGAGATTTTTATAGATTGGCTTTTTATATCGTTTGTGTACCTTTGTGAACATTAACTTATGGGTACCATTTGATATATAAGGTTAGATCAAATTATTAGACATGTTGTACAAAGAGAACTGCCAGGATGTCGTCTGCTGTTTACACTTTCCAAAATGGCAAATGAAAGCAAGAGAAAGCCAAATTGGACGGAAAGTGAGCTGAATGCTCTAACAGATGGTATTGCTACCAATATCAGATTAATTAAAGGGAAGTTTAGCATGACGGTTTCAAATGATGCGAAAACAAAATGCTATGCAGAGATAACTGATAGGTACATGTACATTTACAATTTTACTGCACTGATTTCAGATCCCATATAAATCATTTGTTATATTTATTACACACAAATAATAGAAACAGTGATTTCATGAATACTCGCATATATGTATAAATTAAACCTGCCAAAGCTTACTTTCTGTGTCTTTTTTTTTTATCGTACCTACATGTATGTAATTAAAAATGTATTATAGTCGTTTAAATAGCTTACAAGAGCTCTAGTTTTTTCTGTTAATATATGCCGACTTTTAAATAAAATAACTTTCTTACTTATATTGCTCACTATCACCCCAGTGATAATGTTTACCTTGAAGAAGAATCTGGATTTTTTTTTTTTTTATTAATAGTCAGAAATAATCATGTTTAAATATTAGATAGTACACAAAACATGCTTTTTCTTCATTTTTAAACAACATCTTGAATTGATTTCCAGTGTTAACTCTGTAAACTCTTCAGCCATAAAACGAGATGTGGCTGACATAAAAAGAAATGGCAGGACATACAAAGCCTGGCAAAGAAGAAGGAGTCTGCTAGACTCCAGGTAGTAAAAAAAACAGGAGGAGGACTGCCACCAGATGATACGTTAAAATTATGGGAAAAAAATGTGAGTATACACATATACAAGAAGATTAGGTATGATTGCCCATGAGACTAATCTAATTATGGTATACCATTGTCTTTCTGTCAGTCTGTCATCAATTTTTCGGACAATACCTCAAAAACACTTTCACAATTTGCAAGTTACTTATATTTTTCCTAAATTTATTTCCTTGAAACTTTACATTATTGTGGGTATGATGTAAGAAGCTCACTTTTGATTTATTTGTTGTTTCAGAGTTATAGGAATTTAACAATTCAAATTGAAGGCAATATTTTATGCTTTCTTTTGCAAATTTTACTTATGAGAAACAATTTCTTTATCATGCATATGATTGTCCAATACTTGTGTATCAGTGCATGTATGTTTTGATAATGAATGTTACATGACAGTGACTTTTGTACCTTATAATAATATTGACCAATCATAATTCATATGAGCTTACTTCCTAATAAATACATGTATGCAAATTGTATAATTATCATCTAACTATAACTTTTAAAATTTGATTATTGAATTAAATTATAGGAACCTTCACAAAAACAATGCTTGAAGGAATTGAGGGTGGTTTTGACACCTCAGAAACATCAGACACTTCTGTTGAAATGAGTTGTGGTAGTGGTGGTAGTGGTGCAGTTAGAGAACAACCAAAATCAAATGGTTTGTAATTACTATAGAATTAAACATATTTTAGATGTTATTGACATGTAAACCAAGGCGATTAACTCAAAAACAACAATCATTAATACATTTATGTAAGTTAATGTGTGAAAGGTGAAAGTCATCAATGGGAAATCACTGATAAACCAGCCTTTACACAACTCTTTATGTCTGCATGTAATCCTGGGGCGCATTTCTTTTACGTGAATCCGAAACAGGTTTCTGAATCATTTTTATGTTTCACCGTTTCTTTTAAGTGAAACAGAAACATGATACCGAAACATCCGAAACATAAGTCATTATTATTAACACCATCACTATGAACAGGGCATCTCATACATGATTGTCATATCTCAAAAGAAGCTTTCTAGTTTACAATGTATCTTATATTATTTGACTGTGTATTATAGGTACAGTTGATATAGGTACTTATCAAGTGGGTGTGATCAATTTTTTCCTGACACGTTAAGAAAATCTTTGTTCAGTTTTATCTACATTACTCTTGTCTGTCCTTCTGTCTTTCTTTCTGTCACACTTTGATTTGTAAATGTGCAATAATATAATCATGATAATATTTCAAAATTTCCATGGCAAGGACAGCAACAAAATGAAAATTATTTATGAGTTTTATTGGGTCATTTCAGATGATCATGGCTATTTAGAGAGCGTTCATGGTCCAATAGCAACATTAATACCAGCAAGATACCACCAGTTTATTGATGGTCAAACACTAAAATCCTATGTGGCCTCCAACGAAAGAGATGCCCAAATATTTAAACAGAAAGTTGGACCTGCTGATATACCAGTAATAACCAAAAAACCCAGCAACAAAGTTTATTCACAAATAACTGATAACCTTACAGATTCTGGAAAAGATGCTATCAATGATATCAATCCAAATTTGTTTAATTTGTTGATAGATTGGTGTCCCAATTTTGAGAGCTTTGTTTGTTCAAAACCTGTTCCAGGTAAATTACATAAAATGTAATAAATGTTGTTTTTTCTATGCAAGGTTCAGGTTAGAGGTATGGATAGGATAACAGGGAAGGTTAGGGTTAAAGGTTGGTTAAGGGTAAGAGTAAGAGGTTGTGTTAGGACTAGGGTAAGGGGCTACAGTTAAAGATTAGAGGTAAAACATGTTTTGGTTTTATAAAACATTTGGTTTTGATATTACCTTAAATCATGTTTCTGATTTCAAAACATTATACTGAAACATGTTACAGATTTAGGTTAAAGAAATGCACCCAGTGTAAGATATTTCAGTATGTTTGATATAGTTATATATTTTGAAGGTTTTTTATAGGCAAGAATCAAGAATGATAGGTATCTAGGTATAATACTGCAGTGTAAGGAAATCAACTTGTCTGTTCATTTTTTCGAAAGTGCAACTTCTTTTTAACCAGTGAATAGATTTAAACTTCATACAGATAGACAAAAAGCTGTGGTATGATTGCCAATCAGACAACTCTCCACATATAGCCCACTATATGAATATATATATGAAATTTGAATTGATAATTAGACTTATATTATATCAACATGACTAATGTATTATGTCCTAAGATTGAAGATGTCAAGCGTGAAAAAATAACACATATTTTTACACATTTGTACCGCTAATTTTCAGTTTTCCACATTTTCACCTGTCATGCTTGCCAAAGACATTAATTTGATATCATATTTGTTACATAATTAGAAAAGATGGAGGAAAAAAACAAAGGGACAGTCAAACTCATCCATCGAAAATAAACTGACAACACCATATAACCTGACCAGTTAAAGATCAAGGACTAGATTTATTTCCATTTTATTCATGACAGCCACTTTTTAAATCACGGTTACTTGATTTAAAAGTAGTAATAGCTTCAACTTTCCATCCTGTCAACTGTTAATATACAGTCTCATTGTGCCAATCATACCACATCTTCTTCTTTAAAGGTCTACAAATCTAAATAGTTTAACCCCTTCTATTTCATTAAGGTTATAAGACTAAGCTACCAAAAATTGGCGAAAATATTCTTGGAGTAAATGAATCTATTATACAAAATTTTAATTTCATGTATCGTCCAATGAAAATCGTCGTATTAAATGCGTATGGAATAATCGGCAAGATGGCTGCCTGTATAATAAACATTGATGTGCTAAGGTGAAACATAGATGTTCAATCCCTGGTCTCATTCTATATACGCTTTTTACTGAATATTTAATTGCCATTATTAGTAAGAGATTTATGAAAAAGCCGATAGTTACTTATAATGCTTGTAATAAAACTACGGCTACTAAATATCCTCGAGTGACCGGTTTTCGACCTACTATAGGGAGCAGTCTATTTTATCAAGGCATGGGACCGGTGCAAAACTGAAATAAACTATAAACTAGAGGGTCCAAGGACCCTGTGTCGCTCACCTGATATTCTTATTTACAATTGTTGCATGATAAATGCAACTGTTGTACTGTTGTTTAGTTTCAGAGATATAATACTAAAGAGTGCATTTGAAACCTATGTTTTATTTCAGCCATGTGGGCAGGCAGGGTCATCATACACAGTGGTCCCTGGATATCCTAGTGGTGATTTAAACCAAGTTTGTTTAAATCTGACAGTTGTTCAGGGGAGAATTTTTGTAAAATTTATCTAACAAGAAATGCAAAGTAATGAGAAAGTTGTGAAGTAGTTTTGTTGTTGCGCAACCCCCCCCCCCCCCCCCCTGCCTTTGCCAAAAAAAACAAAAAGGTAATAAAAAATTATCATATATGGGCAATCTATCCTATAAATGATTTCTGCAAAATTCAGTTGATTTTGCAACGGTTGTAGGTTGTATAGCCAGCTGAGGTCGTTAAAAACTCTCTTTCTTTTGTTGTTGCAGATAAATCTTGACCTGATAAACAATTTTACCACATGTCAGATTTGCTCTAAATGCTTTGGTTTTTGAGTGATAAGCCAAAACTGCATTTTACCCCTATGTTCTATTTTTAGCCATGGCGGCCATCTTGGTTGGTTGGCCGGGTCACCGGACACAATTTTTAAACTAAATACCCTAATAATGATTTTGGCCATGTTTGGTTAAATCTGGTCCAGTTGTTTCAGAGGAGAAGATTTTTGTAAAAGATAACTAAGATCTACGAAAAATGGTTAAAAATTGACTATAAAGGGCAATAACTCCTAAAGGGGTCAACAGACCATTTTGGTCATGTAGACTTATTTGTAGATCATACTTAACTGAACATTTTTGCTGTTTACAGTTTATCTCTATCTATAATAATATTCAAGATAATAACCAAAAACAACAAAATTTCCTTAAAATTACCAATTCAGGGGCAGCAACCTATCAACGAGTTGTCCGATACATCTCAAAATTTCAGGGCAGATAGATCTTGACCTGATACACAATTTTACTACATGTCAGATTTGCTCTATATGCTTCGGTTTTTGAGTGATAAGCCAAAAACTGCATTTTACCCCTATGTTCTATTTTTAGCCATGGCGGCCATCTTGGTTGGTTGGCCGGATCACCGGACACAATTTTTAAACTAGATACCCGAATGATGATTGTGGCCAAGTTTGATTTAATTTGGCCCAGTAGTTTCAGAGGAGAAGATTTTTGTAAAAGATAATTAAGATTTACGAAAAATGGTTAAAAATTGACTATAAAGGGCAATAACTTCTAAAGGGGTCAACAGACCATTTTGGTCATGTTGACTTATTTGTAGATCTTACTTTGCTGAACATTTTTGCTGTTTACAGTTTATCTATATCTATAATAATATTCAAGATAATAACCAAAAACAGCAAAATTTTCTCAAAATTACCAATTCAGGGGCAGCAACCTATAAACAGGTTGTTCGATTCATCTGAAAATTTCAGGGCAGATAGATCTTCACCTGATAAACAATTTTACCCCATGTCAGCTTTGCTCTAAATGCTTTGGTTTTTGAGTTATAAGCCAAAAACTGCATTTTACCCCTATGTTCTATTTTTAGCCATGGCGGCCATCTTGGTTAGTTGGCCGTGTCACCGGACACAATTTTTAAACTAGATACCCTAATAATGATTTTGGCCATGTTTGGTTAAATTTGGCCAAGCAGTTTCAGAGGAGAAGATTTTTGTAAAAGTTAACGACGACGGACGCAGGACGACGGACGACGACGACGGACGACGACGGACGCCAAGTGATGAGAAAAGCTCACTTGGCCCTTCGGGCCAGGTGAGCTAAAAAGTTGAAGTCCCATGGTTGTACAAGTGAGGAAAAGGTTATGTCCCAAGCATACATCATTTAAATGAATAAAAATGAGGTTGAGTCCCCCATTAACAGCATGACATACCCTCCTTTTCCGGTGGCAGTCCAAATTTCTCCGACCATCATTCCAGATGGCCTCTATTGTATCAACCTACATATTGTATTTATTGTGAACTTGTTCTCGTCCTGAATATGCATGAAATATTTGCCACTGGACGTTAAGCAACCAACAATCAATCATTCAATCAACCCTAAACGTGACAAGTTACCATTATCACAGAGGGTAACAGTATCATCCTCCATATATTCACATTTTAGCATTGCATTGACAAGTTCAACATTAGTTTGATATTTTTTGTTATCTGCCCTTGGAGTAGCTAATGAAACTACAACTGAAGTGCTGGACATTGACTCATGAATACAGTATGAGAAATTAAGTTTGTCATATGGCTTACACATACTGGTGCAGATTCCTTTAGGTCATTGGTTAGTGAATGCAGCACCAGCACATTTGGTGGATCTTTAATCTGGCTTATTGTTTTTTCAGTATCAGCCAATGTCATAGCCTCTCCTTTTTGCAGATTGTAAGAGCTGGAGAATTTTTCCGGCTGGATACCTATTGTGTTAGAGGTGCCTATAAGTATGACTTGAGGTTTGTTCAGAGAAGCCTTTGTTTCAGTAGTGGAGTTGGAATTTTTAGGTTGAACTTGTGTCCAATTTTCATCTTTGTTAATGTGGGTTTCATGAATGTTGTGTTGTTTGAATGAGTATATGATTTCATCTTTCTTGACGAGATCAGTTTTGAGTTATCGTACATGAGCCTCAAGTGCTTCAATTTGTTGATCTCTCGCTTGTATTCTACTGACCATACTTGCGTTGGATATACGTAAGCTTTCCACTACAATAGAGCTTGAATTTTCAATATCAATCATGCTACCTTTTTAAACGTTGATAACAGATTTAAACTTTCAATTTCAGTCAAACGTTCATATCTAAGTCCCTCCGGTGGATCGCTATCCTTGCCGTGGTCGGAGGGCTTGCGTGTCTCAGTGACCCCAAGAGCTATGCCAGCTGGAGCTTCGTCTCCTGGTAGGGTTATCCATGCTGGACAGGTCAAAGGGAAGAGACCAGACTAAAGTGATCCGAACATCGTGAGATGCCCGATGTTTTAAATAAAATAGGCTCTCCAACCCATTTGCCGTGGGTTGCTACCCGTGTCGGTGGTTGACGAGATCCTTGTGGATGAGGGCTATAGCCAGACTCCTTACGGTCAGAAAATACCCGGACGGACGAGACTATAGTTCAATAAGCTGCTTTGGCTTCGAAATCATCTAAACGGGTGGTCGGATGGACCCGGTTCGATCAATCGGCTGGTCATGTCGTGCCCTTCAGTTAATCCTCAACAATAAGCTTTTTTTGTAACAATTTTCATAATATACACATGTATTTTAAATTAAGCTATTTATATTTTGGATAACTGAAGAAGGCGATGGCTCATGGGTCAATCAAGTGGTACGCTTTCTTTTTCGCTTGATGGATACGCTCTGCTTGAGTATACTATTCTTGGAACATCTGGTGCTTTCCGCAGTGGATCTTGGGTGCTGATTTTGAGGACCAGCTACATTATATTTGGAGCTCGTTTTCAGCATTAGCATTCGATCCCGGTTCGCCACGGACACACAGCATCGCCCTTGTAGGCACTCCGAGGTGGGTGGATGGCAATAATGGTGAATCTTTCTCCTTTCATATGGCACAACAAAACAAACCCTCTAAATCAGCTTTAATACACAAGAAAAGAAAATGTGATGATTCAGAGCCCTGTCGGGAAGATGACAGTTGGCCCAGATTTATTGTAATAAAAGGAACAGAAGAAAAACCAATTTCAAAAATATCGCCCTTTGTAATTCACAAACAAATTCAAAGCGTTGCTGGTACTGTTAAAAAAGTTTCAAAAATGAGATCTGGCAATTTGTTGGTTGAATGTTCCAACAAAAGTCAATCAACAAATTTACTTGCAATGTCTACAATATCACACTTTCCTGTTTCTGCCTCTCCTCATAACAGTTTGAACATCTGCAAGGGGATCATTCGAGACAGAAGTCAATACCTTGGTGACCTTACCGTGGAAGAAATCGGTGAGGAACTTTCAAGCCAAGGTGTAACTAATGTTATTAGATTTCAAATTAAAAAGAATGGAAATATAATCAAATTAAATACTTATCTTTTGACCTTTAGAACTCCAACTCCTCCTCCATCTATTACTTTAGGTTGCTTCGGAATCAGAGTTGACATGTTTATCCCAAACCCAATTCGATGCTTTACTTGTCAAAAGTTTGGTCATGGAAGCAAACAATGTCGTGGTAAGCAGAGATGCTTCAAGTGTTCTGACGAAGGACACGAGGGAACAAACTGTCACTCTGAATCTTCTAAATGTGTAAACTGTGGTGAATCCCATTTTTCATCGTCTAGGGACTGCCCTGTTTACCTTAAAGAAAAAAATATTATTAAAATTAAAACAGAAAGAAACATTAGTTACCCAGAAGCTAAACAGATAGTTTCTGTTTCGAATGATCTCCTTGTTTCAAACAGACCATCGTACGCCAGCAAAGTTGTCCGCTCATTCAGTCACGAGAATACACAAACTCGCATGACTTGGCCAATTGATGCGGACAATTGTAAAAGCTGCCTGTTGAAACAGAACCTACCGATAAAATATTAATTCCAAGAAAACCAATATCTTCCAAAACCAGTACTCAATTTACTCAATCTTCCCTACAGAGCTCACTATCATCACCAAAAAAAAATGAGAAAAAAAATCAAATAAAAAAGAAACAGTAGAAATACACAGTTGGAGCGGTGAATCTGTTTGGGATCTTCCCAGTGACATAGATGATTCTTCCACCTCCAAAAGTCTTCCTTCATCCGCATCCAAGAAGGTATCTTCTTCGTCCAGTACACAGTCTACCAGAGCCCCATCTCCTCTTCGCTCTCAAGAAAAGAAGGATGTCCAAAAGAAGCCAGGAAATACATCCTCTCAGAAGTCTTCTGATTCGAGGTCGCGTGGTAGGGGGTCGAGGCGGAGTAACACCAGCTGCGCGTAGTCCTGGAGATCGACGACTCTCCTCGCACAACAGATTTTCAACACTTATCGACGAAACTGTAATGGAAACCGAAAGTGTTCCGCCACCCGAAAGATCACGATCTCAGGGTGAGCGAAATAAGAATGCTGGCAAACTCGACATGATTCGCCCTTCTTTTATTAAATAATGACAAATATAATCCAATGGAATTGCCGAGGTCTTAAAATAAATCTTCTCGAGTTAACACTTCTAGTTCAGTCTGTTTTACAAACATTAGTTACCCAGAAGCTAAACAGATAGCTTCTGTTTCGAATGCTCTCCTTGTTTCAAACAGACCATCGTACGCCAGCAAAGTTGTCCGCTCATTCAGTCACGAGAATACACAAACTCGCATGACTTGGCCAATTGATGCGGACAACTTTAAAATGCTGCCTGTTGAAGCAGAACCTACCGATAAAATATTAATTCCAAGAAAACCAATATCTTCCAAAACCAGTACTCAGTCAACTCAATCTTCCCTACAGAGCTCACTATCATCACAAAACAAAAATGACTTTTCAGAAACAAACTAAATGACAGTGCATTAGGGGACGACCATTTGATAATTAAGAGCGAAAAAGGGTGGGATATTGATGAAAATCTAAAATGAATATGCCGGTCTAATCTGGCGGTAAAGCTGAAAATAAACCAACAATTTGCTACTTGCATTACAACAACAGGTGGATGGTCAGTGCCAGGGACCTATAATACATTACATGTATTATATATAGGTCCTTGTCAGTGCGTAGCGGGATTAACAATTGAAAAGATCTTAAAATATATCATACCTTTTTTCGTGCTTTTCATCAATCATGTGCTGCTCTCTTTAACATTAAAACTGTGTCTGGAGTTCGGAATAAAAGTAAATCAGTATAATTTCAATCAACGAAGTATTTTTAAAATCAATATAATAATTTAAAAAGTTTTAAGATATATATATATAGACAATAAGGCACATACACTAGTAATACAATGTTGTATTTGTCTAAGTATTTTATGATCGTTTTTAAGTTTTGTTTTTGAATAGATTAAAAAAAAATTTAAAGTGATCCGTAATTTGATTTCGTTTCGTTTCGTTTCGTTTTATGTTGATTTCGTTTCGTTTTATGTTGATTTCGTTTCGTTTTGTTTCTTTTCGTTTCGTTTTGTTTA
Organism: Mytilus edulis; assembly: GCA_019925275.1. Taxonomy (NCBI): domain Eukaryota; kingdom Metazoa; phylum Mollusca; class Bivalvia; order Mytilida; family Mytilidae; genus Mytilus; species Mytilus edulis. Next base: position 49,672,822 of record CM034354.1, read on the forward strand.
TTTTCGTTTCGCTTTGTTTCTTTTCGTTTCGTTTCGTTTCTTTTCGTTTCTGTTTCGTTTCGCATTTTACAGGCACCCGGAATTCCTTCCTTTACTTGCACTTCTCCTTGTTAGATTCCAAGGTCATGATGATATAATCCTGTTGTTCATAATCAATAATTCTATCCTTCGAAAGATTTCTACAGCAGCTGTAATGTAAAAAAAAAGAATATGTATTTTGGTGGACTGTGGGCAATCATTTGAATAGCAAAGTATACTTAAACATAATTTCTATTCAAATCCCAGCATGAATATATGTAGATGTTTGTCCGGAATGGAGATATGTCCTTTTTATAAACACAAGTCTGCTTTACTTATCTCAAAACTAAAAAAGTCTGATATACATGTATCAGTGAATCACTGTCACACAATACACCAAATATAGACTATTGCTAATATCATATCTGAGTAACTGACTATTGGTCATTCTTGAAAGCTGTACAGTCTCTTGTGGTGAGTTAATTTCCTTTGTTATTATCATCTCAATGATGTCAGACAATGCCAAGATTCCCTCCAAGGTTTACAACTGGTTATAGATGAAGGTTATTTTATGGATAATACAGGACAAGCTTATAATCTGTTGGGAGTCGCTCTACAGTTATTAGGTGATAAGGAATCCGCAAGACACGCATTTATACAATCAGTTTACTTAAATCCTGACGAATTTGACATACCTGCTATGAAAAGAACTATGTTTTTAATTGTGACATTTGTCCATTCCAGTGAATTGCCGAAATTATGACATTTGTGATTCGAGGCAGAGTAAAACATATTCATATGTGTTTAATATATATTTGTACTAGAAACAAATGTATTTGATGGAGCAACATGTCACTAAAAATGACGAACAATGCATAGCATATAAAATATTTATTTAGTTGAATATCGTTGTGATAATGTTGTTTGTTTGTTGTATTTTTTTTTTTGTAATTACATTTTGAGTATGGTTTGACAAAAAATGTTTAATAATTTGTTTAAAAATTTCAAATGAATATATATACATTTTTGTATTTTATAAAGGTTGTTCAAAGGTATCATTAGAGAGGTCTATGTTGTACTTGATATAGAAGGTACAGAAGTGGCGGACGATGAAAAAGAGCACAATGGTATTTCTTGGACCAAATGAGGAATGGTTTCCACAAGACAAATATCTTACATCAGCAAATATATAGAGTACCAGTAACACATGCACAGACAAACACGTACTTCTAAGTTCTTCTATCATTAAACCTTCAGGTTCATCAACCATTAACATTGATGTTGATACTGACCGTAATGTTGCAGTGCATCTACCTGCTATTCCCATTGATCATGTTGACAACTAGGAAGGAGCAGGGTAATTAGTATTGTACTAACCGATTTTACCCTATTTAAATGAAGTAGTTATTCTTTATATTATTATTATCACATGACTGACTTAAATTCTGTTTTAAATATTTTTCCTCGCTCATAATAACCTTTCATCATTACCGAACTGAACAAAGAAATAACACTGATGTGCTGTTGCTTTCTGACACACCAGCTTTAGCAGACATAATTCAGTAAAGATGCATTGCAGCTTGTATTAAATACTCTCAAAACATTTTAAGGTAACCAGTCTAAATATCAATGTGACATCTTCTCTAGGTACTGATCTTCAAATAATATAAACTAGTTTAATTAAAATGATTTAAAATCTGGGGAACTTTTTCATCAACATTAAATCAATAAAATTTAAATAAAACCTTGGTGTATTCATTGGATTCTCCTGCATGCAGTTAATATCACTTTATGCTCTAAAATTTCGTACTTTATTTGGCCTTTTTAAACTTTTTTTGGATTCTATATGAGCCTTCTGTTAATATACTTTATTTTCATTTGTGATATGGCAAAATTATTTCTTTACCAACTTACTGCTAACAGAGACATTATATATTATATGTATCAGCAGAGATGTGTTCTATTGAAGTATTTCTTGGTTATGAAGAGCAATATTTTGTTTCAGATTCAGCAAAGAGTATGTCTTGAAAGTATACAGAATATTTCATGACATTTAAAAAAAATAACAAATTGTACATGTTTTTTTTTTCTCTTACCCCAATATTACAGTGGATTCTTAGAGATAAAAAAAAAAATGAAGATCAGATTTTGATGATAGAGAAAAAGTATTTAAAAATGAAGTCCAGGACCTTGATTTTTAAAGTGTTGACAGTGCAGACCTTTTAATTGTTTAAAAGTATTTTTTACAAAAGAAGCAATAATTGATGTGACGAGTGAGGTTTCATGTGCCAGTTAGTCAACATGGAGTCATATGACATTGTCATTATGATGTTAGGTGGCTCAGTTGAAGCATCAGGCAGAGCAGGATAACGCCCTCCTGTGCAGATTCTTGATCAAATTTGAATTAGTTCAGTGATACTGGACGTTATACTAAATTCCGAATTAAACACAAGAAACTAAAAGTAAATATCACAAGACTATTAATGGCCAGAGGCACCTGACTTGGGACAGGCGCAACACTGCGGCGGGGTTAAAGATGTTTTTCTTTTTATCTCAACCCTCCCCCTTTACCTCTACCCAATGTAGAAAAGTAAACGCATAACAATTAGAACATTAAGATTCAGTTCTAGAGAAGTACGAGTCTGATAACAGAATATAAACAAAATGACAATACTTAAAAACAGTTCAGTTGATTAGCCGAATAATGGAAGAGCCCGTAATGCCTGTGTATTCACAAAACATCAATGAACAGGGTGCGGGTGTCAACTTCGGTAAAATAAGAGATCAAGGCTAAGATGGAGCTGCAAACATGTACCATAAACAAAACGATGCACTGGCCAGAATATCGAACATTATACCAAAGAGAACATATGTCCATTGTAAAAGACATTTTCTGAATTAAGTGGTAGTGCACAGTTCACAGTCGTAAGGACAATTCGGTGCGTAACGTTACAAAAAATTCCCTTCGACTATTATGCAAAGCGGCTACAAACTATCTTTGGGTTAACAGTATACTTAATTGACATTTTCCCGTGTTGCTGTTTATTTATTTGTAATTACACATTTTTTGTCACTAACAGGTTACTTTGAATTTTTCGAAAAACTAAGGAATTTCTTATCCCAGGCACAGATTACCTAAGCCGTATTTGGCACAACTTTTTGGAATTTTGTATCTCAATGCTCTTCAACTTTGTACATGTTTGGCTTTATAAATATTTCTATATGAGCGTCACTGATGTAGACGAAACGCGCGTCTGGCGTACTAAATTATAATCCTTGTACCTTTGATAACTACATACCAATTAATCTATTATGAAGATTTAACACATGTCGTGTTTATAGAACATACAAACTCTTTCTTTAGAAGATTTCAAAGAAAATTTTACAAGGATGTTGTGTGCTAAAACAATCAGTTTAAGAGTTTGCAGGTTATATCCAGTTATTGATACAGGAAAACGTACCAGAAATCGGCCAAAAAAGAAATATCCATCTTAGTGTTCATTTGGTAAATAATGATTTTTTTAATGTATTTGATCCACTTGTTTATGATAATTTTGTAATATTCTGGTTTTCTGTTTAAGCGTTACTAAAATATTTCCTTTCCCCAATTATTTTCCATTATTTTATTAAATTTGAATATATTATATAATTCTCGTTATTCTTTCATAGTTTCTAAAAGAGAAAGGTGGACAGTGAAAAATGAAGAGAAATTTATTTTCCTACAAATTTTCGATGGCTAATTTCTCCAAAACAAGCGCACTGACGATGAGGCCCTTTGATATTTTTCTGCGTTTTTAAATCCATTATTTCATTGCTATCAGTTTGAATGATTATTTTCATTGGACATTGACAAAAATGTTGAGAGGTATCTCTAGATGTCTTCCTTTTACAATCTCAGTTTGAAATGGGGACGAAAACTACCAGAGGGACAGTCAAACTAGTAAATCAAAAATAAACTGACATCGCAATGGCTAAAAATGAAAAAGACAAACACAATAGTATACATTACACAACATAGAAAACTTAAGATTAAGCAACACGAACCCCACCAAAAGCTAGGGGTAATCTCAGATGCTCCGGAAGGGTAAGTAGAACCTGCTCCAAATGTGGCACCCGTCGTGTTTCTTATGTGATAACTTATTCGGTAGGTCACATTTATGAAAGGGAAGGGGATTGTAGTTACGACGTAAGGAACATTTTCGTTATTAGTTGTGAAACGGTTATTCCATAACGGTCAACCAACTCATGATGGCGTCCGTAAGAAGGGATGATTTCAACATCAACATTTGGAAACTTGGTTTATTAGCTTTTGTGTGAGCAGCAACCCTCTATCAAGAAATCATGATAAGAAATGCAACCACGGGAATATCGTATCAATTGGGAGTTATACACCCCGTATGCAGGTGCTGTTGGAGTGTTGCTACTTGAAGATTTCTCAATATTTCTACTGGATTTTAAATATTATTTTCTGTACAGTATTCCATTGCCTTTGCAATAATACTGTCAATGTGTTCTTCTGAATTTTCATGTTCAATTATGGTTCAATTATGGTTAGTTGATTATGGTCATCATGAGAATGATGCTCAAGTGTAACAATATAATCCACAAGATTGGCAGTACTAACATTAGCACTCTCATTGGCCTGATCAGTGATATCAACAATTATATTTTGTTTTTACATGCTTTTTTAGCTCACCTGGCCCAAAGGGCCAAGTGAGCTTTTCTCATCACTTTGCGTCCGTCGTCTGTCGTCCGGCGTCGTTAACTTTTACAAAAATCTTCTCCTCTTCTGGGCCAAATTAAACAAAACTTGGCCACAATCATCATTGGGGTATGTGATTATGGACTTCCGAATTGATTTTCCACTAAGTTCAATGTTTTTGTGATTTTACTTTTATATTATCAATAACACCGTATTTAACGTGAGCTCCAATAACATAGAAGACATTTTATTACATGAGAATGATTAGGTGAAATACTTAAAAAAAGAAAACCTTATTTAAATATTATTCTCACTGGACGACTCAAGGTTTTATAACCATTAACATCTACCTGACAATTTAACCTTACGCATTTATTTAATTTGCATTCTAGCAATCCCAATCATAACCATATATTTTAAAGATATCTAGAAACTACAGATATGAAACCCAGTACAGATTCTGCAGCGCTACATAGAGGTTGCAGAATAACACAGTAAATTTCAAAACTACAGAGAGAATTGATACCCCTAACCCATTACTAGGATACCAAGCACTTTTTTATTTGGCAATTGTTATTTTGAAAACCATCCTTTTAGTTTCGAAAAGAGGTCCGCAATGATTTTGTCACTGATTAGTATCCAACAATATCCATAAAAAAAATTAAAACAGCAGGTCCTTGGGAGGGCAAATTATTACGATAAGTTCTAGACCATCACAATCGTGTTCTTGGGAATGGAAGAAATGTTTGTTAGTTGGGGAAAACAAAGATGCTCTTGTTGAATTCTTTGGTTCTAAAAAGAGTAAATAATCCTATAGATTTACACTTGAATGTATTGATTTATTTGTATCACATGGAAGTATGTGCAACAAAATAAATGTTGGAAATATAATAGCGTAGAATGGTTTTATCTTATAATCAAACAGGAAGAAGTCGATTACAAAACGTTTCTTAATGCAAAAATATGCAGCTGATAAAAGTTACGACTCCATTGTTATAAAACCTTCTGACAATGATGTGGAAGTATTGGCTTACTATTTTCACAGTTGCATATCAATTCTAACATTGTTAGATTGGTGAGAATGTTTGCAGTACAGGTTGTGATTCAGTAAGTGTTTTGTATGGTAAAGGAAAAAAAGCAAAGTATTCGGCTTTTTTTTTTTACACGCTATGTGTTTTGGGAAGGTCTATTTCATCGTGGTGTAACCTTTGAAGAGGTTGACGAAGAGTTGGCAAAACACTCGAGAGGTTTTCATGTTCTATATATGGCTACGAAATAAAAAATATCGATGAATAAAGATCAGAACGTTTTGAAATGCAACCAAAAAAAGATTTATTGTCATCTACTGCCCCCAACAAAAGATGCAATGTTAAAGCACATTAAACCATCCAACTTTCAGACGAAGATTTGGAAATCTGCTCTTAAACACAACACTGGTCTGTTGCTAAACAACTATAGTTGTTTTGTTTAGAACGATTTGATTAGTATTAATTGGCCGGACCAACCACCAGCGTTAGATGCTTTAATAATTCTGAAGTGCTGTTCATTTAAAGCTGGTTGTGCCAACAACAGATGTTCAAGTGTTCAACAAGGTTTATCCTGAACAGATACCTGTATGTAAATGCTAACGATGACGACGAATATGATGGAAATGATGATAATGATAATTCGGTAGATGTGGGTGACCAAACTGATGATGATTCTATGGATTGACCTTCTGCGTGACCTTAAAATGTAGTGATTCGGTTGTTAAAAAATTTTAAAAAGATACAAATCTAGAAACCCTGACAGTTTTGTGTGTTTTAATATGTAAGTTATTTCATGAATATGATGTATAAATTTGTGACAGAATCGTGCATTTCTAGTTGCCTATGTTTGTGTCTGTCGTTGATTCATTGTTTTTGTTTCTTACCTTTAAATGTTTTTTTTCAACAGCCTTTACATTGTAGTTACATTATGCTCTATGTTTCAATTTAAAAAAATATACCATTTTATCAAGAAAATTAGTAGTTTTGCTTCTTTTCATTCAAAATCATGAATTTTGGAAATTACCCTCCCCCTTTTTTCTTGGTCCTCTACGATTTAAAAATTATTCGAAAATTAGCCTGCGTTTAAATAAGATATGATTTGTTACATTTAACAAAAAGAATAGTACTGAATTATTGTTTATTTTTACATTTTTCTGTAAATATGTGCAAAACAAAATTTTTGATATACCCTTAAATAAGTCCCCTTTTAACCCCTTTTGGACACTTTTTCAAAAGTCTAACACCTCTTAAAATATTCTTCATATATTACTCTTTAAAGAGGTAGGGACAATTTGTCGGCAATTTGTTTCATTCGATAAGATAGGTAAATCAGTTTTAAATAGCCAGATAGATGCTATTTATAGTACATAAAAATACGTCACATCAATTATTTTCATACCTTGAACAGGTCTTCCTTCAAAAACAAGGCCATGACTATTGATTTTTTAATATTGATTTTATTTTATTATTAACATCCTTTATGCAACGTGCAATACCATGTAACTTCTCAAGGAGCCAAATAATATCGAACTAATTCGAATCGTGATTTTCTCATTCTGAATATGTATATCTGTTACACAGTATTTGTCCTGGTCTTTTAAGGTTTTATCGTCTATAAGATTGGACAAGAAAATACATGTACATGTATATATTTTAACCGGAGAACATCTTACATCAGTTGGTCATAGATCACCCTGTGTTACTACTTCATGTTGTATTGCCTTTTCTGTAATTTTAACAAATCGGCCCTTCGTTGTGATACAGATGCAACAGCCAAATTTAAAGACATTTAAATCACAAAATTCGAGAAAAGAATTCCTGGATCCGAAAAGAATCTATTAAAAAACTCTGAGATTAAAAAACACCTAAATCACAGAGTTTGTATGAAGGGCATGATACTCCCTCTTAAATCTTCATGTGAAAAAATCCATGACACTATTTTGTGGCGGGATGCAATAGGATTAATTTTACCAACGGCCATATGGAAAAAAATAAACCATAAAACAACAGTCTTGAATCAGTCGGTTATAGATGTAACAAAACGTGGACTATATACCAAACAAATTAGTAAAAAAATGTACGTGTTTGAATCATTGTTGTTTTTTAATAAGAGAAATTTTGAATAAATTTTTATTGCAACAATCATATGGTTATAATTACATAAGCAGTACACACGCAAACAAATGTTCAAAAATCAATGTTCGTATCGGTCGGTTTTCATCGTATAATCACCATCATTAATTGGTTAAAAAGTTCAGTGTTCGGTCATCGTTTAATTGGTAAAAAAGACGTCCCTGTTATCTGTTGGGTTATGAAGAACAGTACTGTTTTTGTCAGACATTGTTATGTACACAGATGACGTTTCACTCATTACGTGAATGATGTTGTTTGATCCACCGGTAATAAAATGTTTGCCAAAATCTCCAAAAATCACAATAGTGTTGTTATTACGAACGTTAACCGTTTTGTTACTGTTATACATAAATAGTGTTCCACCATCAGACGCACGTGCATCGACAACTTCAATATTCGTTCCAACCAAAAGTTTACTTCCATTCATCATGTTATCGTGCATACTCCAAAACTCGTCAGTTTGTGTTTCCCTTAGAATGTAAGTTCAACCTTATAGTTGTTTCCCTTTATGATAACGAGTTTTACAATTCCAATAACTACAGTTTAAATACAACTGTTGCACGAGCAAATTTATCAACCCAAACGTTTGTTTCCGATTTTGTTATTGAATTAATCGGGATAACCGAAAGACCGGCTTCGACTTTTGGAATCAATACGTACTTTCCACCATTTTTCCTACTAACTATTATTTGCTGTCCGAGTTCGGCCGGTCTGTACGACACAGTTACTTTGAATTGTCCCCTTTGGTAGACACGATCTAATTTTAGGTGTCACAGTTTCGGTGGGCCCATTTGTAATTATTGGATTTTCTGTAACATATTTGGGAAAGTTAATGACGTTGTATCGTATATGTTTCCGCAGGTTGGGATAAAAAATGGAAAATTAACAGATTTCTAAAAATATCAAAATAGTGGTCAAATTTACAGTCAAATGTAAAAAATAATAGTATTAAACCGACAGCAGCTTTTTGGTGTTAGTCTATACAATTATTTTTAGAATATGATCGATTTAAGGTAACATTTAATACAATAATAAAAAAAAGTTAAATAGACTGAAAAATGTTAATTTAAATCAAGTTGTGGTTTATTTTTGTTTATATCTGATCAACTTTAAGTACAAATCAGAAAATGATCTTGATTAAATGACTGATTTAAGGCAAGATCAAATACAATTATCCAAAAAATTGTCAAAATCACTTTAAAAAAATTGAAAATTATCAGATTTCTAAAGATATCAAAATAGTTGTCAAATTTACATACAAATGTAAAAAAAAAATAGTATTAAACCGACGGCAGGTTTTGGTGTTAGTCTATACAATTATTTTTAGAATATGATCAATTTAAGGTTTTATCCAATGCAGTTATCCAAAAAAAAAAGTTAAATACACTGAAAAATGATAATTTTAATCTAGTTGTGGTTTAATTTTGTTTATATCTGATCCAACTGTAAGTAAAAATCAGAAAATTATCTTGATTAAATAACCGATTTAAGGTAACATCAGATAAAATTATCCAAAAAATTGTCAAAATCACTTTAAAAAATTGGAAAATTATCAGATTTCTAAGTATTGTGCAATAGCAAGAAATTTTCAATTGCACAATATTCAGCAATAGCAAGAAATCTTCAATCGTACAGTATTGTGCAATAGCAAGAAACTTTCAATTGCACAGTATTGTTCAAAAGCAAGAAGCCTTCAATTGCACAGTATAGCAAGAAATATCTAATTGCACAATATAGTGCAATAACAAGAAATTTTCAATTGGAGTTATCTTTCTTTGTCCAGAATAGTAGTTAAATCAACTTAAATCATTGTTTTAAACATTATTAAATGTATTTTCACTTTTACTACCAACTGATAAATTAAAACAATCTTTACCATTCAGTGATAACAAGCACTTTTTTTTACATTTTAATATTTTATGATGTATTTAAATGAGCAGTTATTGTTGCAAACTCCATTAGAAATTTGAATTGAGATCAGTTTCGGAATAAGGGAAAGGGGGATGTAAAAAAATGGGGGGGGGGATCAATTTTTCTCATTTCAGATTTCATAAATAGAAACAAAATTTCTGCAAACACTTTTTTAAGAAGATTAATATTCAACAGCATGGTGAACTGCTCAGAGTCAAAATTTTTTTTTTTAAGTTCATTAGACCACATTCATTCTGTGTCATCAACCTATGCTGTGTCAACTATTTAATCACAATCCAAATATAGAGCTTAATTCAGCTTGAATGTTGTGTCCATACTTGCCCAACCATTCAGGGTTCAACATCTGCGGTCTCATAAAGCTGCGCCCTGCGGAGCATCTGGTTTTACAATGTAGCTGAAACTTTCTCGATTTATCAACATCTTTTATTTTTACAAATGTTTATCATCATCTAAAATTCTGCCGAATATTCTACATATTTCAACCATCCATGATATTACAAATCCTAGGTGGTGCATGACCTTTATCGGGATTTCAGGATTGATGCTTTCGGGATGTCGGGATTTAGATTTTTTCAAATTCGGGATTTCATGTTTTAATCCCGGGATCAGGACCCCTCCACCACATTTAATATCTATTGATTACATAAAGTACATAAAATGTAAGCAGAAAAACCACATATTGTACCTGTTTTTGTAAGAGTAGAATCTTCAATCTGACTGGAATCAACTGGTGACTCCATCCCCTGCAATCCAGTAAAACTGGGGCAATCTTTTCTTGTGCCTCTGTTAAAGGTTTTGGTGGTGGACAACCGCCAGTTCTCTAGTGGTCACGGGCCTTCTATGAGTAAGCTTTTTTCGCCTCTTGGTGTAAATAAGACCACTTTGTTTTAATTTTTTTTGTGGATCTGGGGCACACACCTAAATAGTTGACCCTTTTGTTTATGTGCCACAAGATCAACATTGTTTTCACTGGTGACGGAACTGAACTGGTACCCTGACTTGAATAAATTATCACTGATTATAGATATAATTTGTTGCACCAGTTTCGTGATGTTATTCCCGACGATTCGAAATTTTTAGATCGATTTCTCTTTAGTTTGGGCGTTGTTAATAGTAGCAGACGACGGTAGTTTCATCTTGAGAAATTGTGGGAATTATTCAGGGGATAATAATATTAGATAATTTTTAATAGGGGTGTTGATTATTTTGCAATTTCAATATTTAGATATAATCATGGCAATATTCCCTTCATTTTGTTTCTCCAGAAAGAAATCAGGAAAGGTTGTAATGGATGTAAAAACTTACGTCGGACTCTGAAAATAAAATACCAGTTGCAAATAACAAGGTGATTCAGTCTTTCAGATAAATACATCTAAAAACAGTTGGCATCAACTTCAATAAAATTGAGAATGGAAATGGGACATGTGTCAAAGAGGCACCTACCAAACACAAAGCAGAAAGCAGCCGAAAGCCACCAATGGATCTTCAATGCCAGGAACTCCGGAACCCAGAGGCGTCCTTTAGCTGGCATCTTAACAAATATGTAAACTAGTGCAGTGGTAACGGAAATCACACAAGTTTAGGAGTTTTAATGATAAACCTTGATCCAAAAACATTTAAATGGATCATTGAGGCTTCTAAATATCAAAAGGTTCTACAAGTGCATCCTAACCTATTTTGGCACATTACATGTACTTATATAGATACTTTTTCTCTAGGCCTCTTTCCAGAGAACTTGTTAGAATCTAAGATGCAGATGGTATTAAAGGTAGAAGATTGAGACGAAGACAATACATATCCCAGGTATGTTATATAAAGAAAACTAGAGGCTCTAAAGAGCCTGTGTCGCTCACCTTGGTCTATGTGAATATTCAACAAAGGACATAGATGGATTCATGAAAAAATTGTGTTTTGGTGATGGTGATGTGCTGGTAGATCTTACTTTTCTGAGCATTCTTTCTGCTTACAATTATCTTTATCTATAATGATTGGCCAAGTAGTTTCAGTGAAAAATGTACAAATTTTATGAAAATTTACTATAAAGGGCAATAACTCCTTAGGGAGTCAATTGACCATAAAAAAAGGCAATATTTCCTTAAAATTACCAATTCAGGGGCAGCAACCTAACAACCAGTTGTCCAATTCATTTTAAAAATTATAAGAGCAGATAGATCTTAACCTGATAAACGATTTCACACCCTTACAGATTTGCTCTAAATGTTTTGGGTTTTGAATTATAAGCCAAAACCTGCATTTTAACCCTATGTTCTCTGTTTAGCCACGGCAGCCATTTTGGTTGTTGGCCGGGTCACCGGACACATTTTTTAAAACTAGATACCCAAATGATGATTGTGGCCAAGTTTGGTTTAATTTGGTCCAGTAGTTTCAGAGGAGAATATTTTTGTAAAAGATAACTAGGATTTACGAAAAATGGTTAAAAATTGCCTATTAGGAGAATAACTCCTAAAGGAGTCACTTCACCATTTTGGTCCTGTTGACTTATTTGTAAATCTTACTTTGCTGAACATTTTGGCTGTTAACAGTTTATCTCCAACTATAATAATGTTCAAGATAATAACCAAAAACAACAAAATTTCCTTAGAAATTACCAATTCAGGGGCAGCAACCTAACAACAGGTTGTCCAATTCATCTGATAATTTTACAGCAGATAGATGTTGACCTTATTACCAATTTTACCCTTACGTCAAATTTGCTCTAAATGCTTTGGTTTTTAAGTTATCAGCCCAAAACTGCATTTTTACTCTATGTTCCATCTTTAGACTATTTACCGAATTTGATATCACATAAGCTGATATTACTATAAATTGTTGTCAGTTAAATATTTGGTACGTTAAGGAGGCAACTACTTGAAATGTTCTTTAATTTTATCAAATTGATTGATTGATTGTTGTTTGCTTTACGTCCAGTGGCAAATATTTCATGCATATTCAGGACGAGAACAAGTTCACAATAAATACAATAGGTAGGTTGTTACAATAGAGGCCATCTGGGATGATGGTCGGGGAAATTTGGACTGCCACCGGAAAAGGAGGGTTTATTGTATAGGGACGGAAATTTTGCCTTGCAACAGGCCACCCACGGACCCCTCAAAGAGTTGTTGCAAGGGTTCTCTCTTTACACGAGGCATCGGATGTAACGTCCCCCTTCTGACCGGACTTCGGCAAGCGTTTTACTGTCGGTTGGGAGAAGACCAAGTGACCATATTTCTATACCCCAAATTGAAGATATACTATTGTTTCTTTTAAATAAGCTTTATATCGTTCTTTTCAATCATAAATATTCAATCACTTTTTTCTAAAATAAATCTATAGCGTGTTTTATTAAAGTACATTTTACACAGATAAACAGTTTAAGTTTCAGTTTTCCGTACTTTTTCATTAAAAAGTTACTTTTTAACCCAAAAATTCGGATGTTTACAAAACAGCAAAGATGATCATCGTATAGAGAGGTAACATACCGTTTAAAAAATGTTTAAAAATCGACTTGTTTCTGTCCATTTAGGCCATACGATACCAATGCCCAAAATCGAGTGATGTCCTCCTAAATATTCCCCGTTCAAATTAGCACGATGACAATTGCTGTACCACCATGCTCCTTTAAACACTTGTGAACAGCTGTCCAGATAGTTTATGTCATTATCTTCGTCTTTAGTACAAAACATCATGCCGTTGTGGTAGGTAAGGCTATCTGCTGCGAAAATGAAGCTTGAATTTAATCAACACTTATATAAGAAACACTTTTGCAAAAAACAGGGCGATGATAACTGATTTCGTTTTCTGATTTTTTTGTCGTCGTTTCCTAAACATAATAAAAGTCATAACTTAACTAGTACAAAATGAGCGTCTCGGAAGTTGATGTCTTTAGTAAGAGTGGTACCAAAGACTTGAAATATTGGAAAATCCTAACTAATTAAGCATTGGAAGGCTGACTAAACAAACAAGAACATGAGGTATAGTAAAAAACGGACAAGAAATCAGAGCTTGACATGCGGAAGATATATTCTTAGCTGTATTTGGCAACACTTTTAGGAGTTTTGAATCTTAATGCTCTTCAACTTTGAACTTTATTTGGCTTTTTTAAACTTTTTTGGATTCGAGCATCACTGATGAGTCTTTTGCAGACAAAACGCGCGTCTGGCGTATACATTAAATTAAGTCCTGGATTCTATGACGTGTTTATTTCCTTAAATCAAAAAAAGATTTTCAAAATGTTATAGCATTAAATTTCAATCAAACGATATTCTCATTTTTATCGAAGTTCTGGGTACTTGACTGGAATAACGTAAGAGGCCAAACCCACCTGCAGAATTATCAACCTAGTTATAATGATAACATTTATGGTACTAATTTTACTGCACTAGATATATATTTTGACAATTGATGATAATAAATATACTATTCTTTTTTGCCTTAAATATGCAAGTATTAAAGACTTAATTCTGTTTTAAATATTTGGTATATCTTTTTCAAATAATCAGGAACAAAATTGACAATGGTAGCTCTTTTTTTGTCGGTGCCTTTAAATCGACCATCTAGAGGGATTACATTCATGTTTAAGAGAGATAATGTTAACGATAATGTTATGTCATTTGAATGTATCACACAATACGTTCATTATTTCAAAATATTCCAATTGAAATGGTGAAGTTCTACCTGCATTACCGCTATATCCATCTATGTTCAAAGTATATTTTGTTCTGGCATCTCCGACACTGAATGTAGAATACTTTGCATATCTCGAATTCCCTTCAAAATCCTCAAGGTGTATGTAAAGCTTGTAGTTTCCAGAAGTGGTTAGAATATTTATGAAATTATTTCCTGTGCAAAAATGAAATAATATATACATCTGCGAACTAACAACAATCGATCGGCTTTTTGAATCCTAGTTTTGAGCTGCATTTAAAATATCTTTATGAGTTAATATGATTGTTTTGTTTGTTAAATCTACTTAGTTTGTACTAAATTGTATAAGTGAGATATTGTTTCAGTTCTATGCGACTGTCATTCAGGTGAGATGTTGACTAACTTTAAACAACCTATCACGGAATTACAGTAGCAAGTAAGAAATATAATAGTTGTTTTCTATTTTTTTTATGTGTTTCAGCTTTTGATTTTGCCATGTGATGAGGCATTTTTCATTTTTAGATTTGCCTTGGAGTTCAGTCCTTTTATGATTTTTTAAAAATCCTGATAAGAATCAGCATATAAAAAAAGCAAAACAATGCAAACGAGAAAACTAGCGGCCTTATTTATGTACAAAAAATGAACGAAAAACAAATATGTAACACATAAACAAACGACAACCACTGAATTACAGGCTCCTTACTTAAATAAATGTTCATAACATACTAAATGTATTTTCATATTGAAATTGATAGAAAACCAAAAATTGGGAACTTTGGAAATAAAGGTGGAGGGTAAAAAAATAACCTATGACTTATGATACTTTTGCTGAAATTCTCCAGTCATTCTGTATTTAACAAAATTCTTCCAACAACACTTTACATACTGATACTTTAAACTACGCTCTGAATGCCCGCGATTTCGCGGGTGTGTTCTAGTGTTATTTGATTTTGCCATGTGATTATGGACTTTCCAAATTGATTTTCCTCTGAGTTCAGTATTTTTGTGATTTTATTTTATTCTACATTGTACTTTAAATTTCACCACTTTTTTATACTGGTAATAATGATACTTTAAATCGGTCATTTGTTCAATATCATTTTCTTAGATGCACTGACAGTTGTTTCAGATATAAACATGAGCCAACCAGTTTTGTTTAAAGTTTAACATTTTTCAGTTAATTAATCACTTTTTGGATATTTGAATTAGATGTTACCTCAAATCGACCATATTTTATAAATATTTGTGTAAGAATGTACACCAAAACTGCCATCAGTGTATTGATAATTTTAAGGGTGTCTAGCCTACACATTTTAAGGTACACCCAAGGGTGACTGGGGTAAAGAAATATGGTCACTTGGTCTTCTCCCGACCGGCAGTTAAACGTTTGCCGAATTGGGGCGTCCTTTTGGCTGTGCGGGATGTATCAAGTTCGAAGTCACGTCCGGTCAGAAGGGGGACGTTAAATCCGATGCCTCGTGTAAAGAGAGTGCCACGCTCTTTGCACGTTAAGAACCCTTCCAAGGCAAAATTTCTGTCCCTATCCAATATACCCTCATTTTCCAGTGGCAGTCCAAATTTTCCCGATCATAATCCCAAATGGCCGCCATTGTATCAACCTACCTATTGTATTTATTGTGAACTTGTTCTCGTCGCATTTTATTTAAAAGACTTGTGTGCTCTTTGAAAACCTGTAGTGTCATCATCATCCACACCCTTATTTATCACATCTTTGATTATATCAATATTAGGGATCGAGGGACGTTGAGGGAATAGCCTCAATTAGCCTTCCACTTTGCGTATATAGTTTTTTCTTGCTTTAGTAACACTAAAAATTCAAGAATCAATACAATCTGATAAATAAAAGCGGTAAAGTTATAATTTGTATCAATTTTTAGTGATATTTCTGCCTTTTTTGCACGAGTTATCTCTTTTTCAATGCAAATCTGCATAGGAATTTTAAATGGTGATTTTTTTTAGTCTGCCTCAAGTCAGATTTTATGGGACTTTCTTATGTGTATATTTGGGTATAATACTAAAGATTAAAACTTAAAATTTTTCTGTTGCAATTACTTTCGGGTTAGGGTCAAATTTATGCTAGATTGACTGGACTAGATATCATAAATGAAAATATTTTGGTGAAGGGTTTCAGAGTAGTAGAAGAGTTATAGTGCATGACTTCCAGTCAAGAAAAGTGTTCATTGAAAGAATGCAAAATTTTTATGATAATTAAAATAGCATTATGTTAATCAAATTAGTCAAATAAAACATGTCTTTCTTAAAATTTACAGGGTCAACTTTGTATGTACACCATTCAATATATGTGCATAGAGAGTGGTCTCCTGAAACATTGGGAACTCTTCTGTTTAAACCTTCTCTCAAATCATCTGTTAGTCCTTCATTCCCCTTGGTGGTATACATCTGACAAGATAAGGGATGACATCAGGGTGTTTCAGTTCCTTATACTTCTTGGAAAGCTCGTACAATTTCTAAGAGAATCCCTTTTTAACGTGGTTTTGATCATCTTTATTGTCTAGGTCTTCAAAATGGACTTTGAGCCTTGAGGTGGTAGTGGAATCATTATCTACATGAAGAACATTGATTTGACAACTTGAATCATTTAATTTGTGTGTCATTTCCACAGCCATGTCTGGTTCCATTCCTTTGATGGTGCCCTTCCAATTACGGCAACAATCATGAGCAGAGACAGTTTCATTTCTCTTCTCATGAACTTCACTAACTCTGCAGCTTCTACTTCTGTATGCATAATCCATTACCTTGCCTGTTTTAAGCCTAAGTTTGAATAAATATGCCTTGACAAAAAACTCTAGGAAAACATCATGTTACTCTAGTTCAATGAATTTTTCTGTAGTGTCATTGAACCAGAACTATTTACAAGCCGTGTAAAACGAAGGCTAAACTTGTACAATTAACTCACCGACTAATCCTTAAATTGGCAACAATGTTTTTTTTAACTGAAGATAATTTATGGTTTTAAAATTTCATCATATTACTTAAACACCCGAATAAGAGACAATTACAACCTCAACCCACGTACTTATATATTTCTAGCCAAGAACAATCATGGCAGTTATGAATCCACACATTAAACATGTTAAACAGATTTTTGTTTAGTTATTTTTCTCTTACAGTATTTCTGAAATGCACACAAGAAAAGTCATATAAAATTACCTTGGATTCATTCTTAATTAATTGTTGTGCACAACTTTGGTTTTTTTCTCTGATGTCTCGTAAAGTCACTGTTCCTGGTAGTTACAAATAGACACAGATCAAATAAGTACTGTTTCTTTGATGATCTTATCTTAACCCATGCTAGATTATGATCCTCTAATTCCAGTCACGAGAATACACAAACTCGTATGACCACATTATTGATATTCATGTCAAAATCGAAAAGTTTACTACTGGGCTGGTGATACCCTCGGGGACGAAACGTCCACCAGCAGTGGCATCGACCCAGTGGTTGCAACTGTTGATGTAAATGCCCTTTGGTATTTTTAGTCTATGTTTACTCCTTGGTTTCGATTGTTATTGCCAAAATAGAAATTTTCGAGTTTTGCCTTTTTCACTCTTTGTCTTCCCTTTTCTTTTTCTACTGAAACTTTTTCTAGCATTGTTTTTAAACTTTGGTCAGTTGTCTACTTTTCTTCGTGTATTTAAAAGACCGGTTATGTTTAATTAATATTTAATTCTGGTGAATACTTTTCCGAGTTTTTGTCATTTTGCTCTTTTTGTCATCCCCTCTAATCGACAAATATGTGGCGGGTATAATTTAATATTCCAATAATACCCTATTTATTATTTGTTTTGGAAAGAGTAAGGCTACACAAGGATAACTATCACTGGTCACCTCAATATTATAACTTTCATACGGAAAACTTTGCAAATTATAGTCATTGAGAATGCAGAGAGAATGTACAGTATTTGGAAAACATTGCGACTTCAAACCGTCAAAACTTTTTCGAACAATGTTAAGTTTTGGTGGTCAAGTTAATATCTAAGATATGATAAGAAATAGGTCTAGTATATTCGGTGTATGAAAGCACTCACTGTAAGGTGTACATGTCAAACTGACAGGTTTCGTCTGACCTTGATTTCATTTTCATAGTCAACTGGATATTGTTAAGTTTTGAGTTTTTGACTTTTTATACGACCGCAAAAATTCAATTTTTCGTCGTATATTGCTATCACGTTGGCGTCGTCGTCCGAATACTTTTAGTTTTCGCACTCTAACTTTAATAAAAGTGAATAGAAATCTATGAAATTTTAACACAAGGTTTATGACCACAAAAGGAAGGTTGGGATTGATTTCGGGAGTTTTGATCCCAACATTTTAGGAATTAGGGGCCAAAAAGGGCCCAAATAAGCATTTTCTTGGTTTTCGCACAGTAACTTTAGTTTAAGTAAATAGAAATCTATGAAATTCTGACACAAGGTTTATGACCACAAAAGGAAGGTTGGGATTGATTTTGGGAGTTTCGGTTCCAACAGTTTAGGAAAAAGGGGACCAAAGGGTCCAAAATTAAACTTTGTTTGATTTCATCAAAAATTGAATAATTGGGGTTCTTTGATATGCCGAATCTAACCGTGTATGTAGATTCTTAATTTTTGGTCCTGTTTTCAATTTGGTCTACATTAAGGTCCAAAGGGTCCAAAATTAAACTTGGTTTGATTTTGACAAAAAATGAATCCTTTGGGTTCTTTGATATGCTGAATCTAAATATGTACTTAAGATTTTTGATTATGGGCCAAGTTTTCAAGTTGGTACAAAATTAAATTTTGTTTGATTTAATCGAAAATTGAATAAATGGGGTTCTTTGATATGTCAAATCTAACTGTGTATGTTGATTCTTAATTTTTGGTCCTGTTTTCAAATTGGTCTACATTAAAGTCCAAAATAAAACTTAGTTTGATTTTAACAAAAAATGAATTCTTGGGGTTCTTTGATATGTTGAATCCAAACATGTACTTAGATTTTTGATTATGGGCCCAGTTTTCAAGTTGGTCCAAATCAGGATCCAAAATTATTAAATTAAGTATTGTGCAATAGCAAGAAATTTTCAATTGCACAGTACTCAGCAATAACAAGAAATCTTCAATTGCACAATATTGTGCAATAGCAAGAAATATTCATTTGCACAGTATTTGCGCAATAGCAAGAAATCTTCATTTGCACAGTACAGTATTGCGCAATAGCAAGTATTTTCAATTGCACAGTATTGCGCAATAGCAAGAAATATCTAATTACAAAATATTGTGCAATAGCAAGAAATAATTTCAATTGGAGTTATCTTTCTTTGTCCAGAATAGTAGTTGAATCAACTTAAATCATTGTTTTATACAATATACAATGTATATTCACTTTTACTACCAACTGATAAATTAAAACAATCTTTCCCATTCAGTGATAACAAGCACTTTTTTTACATTTTAATATTTTATGATGTATTTAAATGAGTACTTATTGTTGCAAACTCCATTAGAAATTTGAATTGAGATTGGTTTTGGAATAAAGGAAAGGGGGATGTGAAGAAAAAAAATTGGGGGTGGGGGTTAAATTTTTCTAATTTGAAATTTCATAAATGAAAAGAAAATTTCTTCAAATATTTTTTTGAGAGGATTAATATTTAACAGCATAGTGAATTGCTCAAAGGCGAAACAAAAATTTTAAGTTCATTAGACCACATTCATTCTGTGTTTGAAACCTATGCTGTGTCAACTATTTAATCACAATCCAAATTTAGAGCTGAATCTCGGAAAGAAACTTGCTTTCAATATTTTGACAAGTAACCAGCTTTTATATCTATACTAGAATGACTATCAATGTTTGTTATAATTTGTATTCATTTCGGTATATTTTTAAGCTGTATTACTAATTTTCAACACGTAGATCCACACAAAGAAAGAGATAAAGTGGTGAGTATGTAAAAGGTACGTTCAGAATTAGTCAATGAAATTTTGTAAATCCTTGAATGATGATTTTTTGTTATAAAATCACGACAATCGTAAAATTATTGTATCGTCTGCTAAACAATGTCTAAAAGAAACAAACAAGGAAAATTTTCAAAAAAGAAGAATTTCGTGAAAGACCAAAGGATCAGTGGGCTAGTTTTTCATAGGAGTGGATTGCTATCAGACCACAACAATATACCACCACTTGATTCAGATAATTCTCAAAACATATTAGAACCTGACCACCACAATATACCTTCATTTGACCCGGTCCATTATCAATACTTAGAGTTAGAACCTGACCACTCATATGCCAAACTGAAAACAATTGAAACATCTGATTTATGTATAAATAATGCCTTTGAGTCTGAACCTGATTTACAAGATCATATGCATGAAGTAGTGATTGATGATGATTATGATATAAATTTCGACTTTGACTTCTTACCGTTACCCACTGATTTACTACCATTAAACCACTGTAGATATGTTGTTGAACTAGATTATATTGTTCAGCAGTTGAAACAATGTTCCAAATGTGACGAGCCCTTACACTTACAAAATTCATTGGGAGTTAAACCTTATAGTGTTGCTGGTATTTTGTATGTACAATGTACAGAATGTGGAGATGTTGCTAGAATTAGATTAGGGAAAACACATCATGCAAATAAGAATAAAAGAGGAGTTGGTAGATTTGATGTACATACAAAATTAGCTGCAGGTAAACCAATGTTCTTTCAATTATGATAATTATATAGTTTGGTCATTGATATACAATGTATATATATATATGAAGAATGTATAAAAAAAAAGTTGTGGTATGATTGCTAATAAGACCACTTTCCAACAGACTGCAAATACATACAAGTTAACAGCTTAAGGTCACCATCCAATCTTTAACGATGAGCAAAACCCATACGATATACATGTATAGTATAATATGGTATAGTCAGCTATAAATGCCCCCAAATGATAATTGTAAAACAATACAAACAAAAAAACTTACAATTTTTTGACATGTTTAAAGTTCTTAGCAATGAATGAAAAATAAATATGTACACAGCATCAAATCAAATTGAAGCACTGAATTACATCTAGACACCTGACTTGGCACAAGAGCATATGGAATACAATGGAATATGGAGGGGTTAAATTTTTTGCAGGTGCCCAACTTAGGACAGTGTTGTTCATGTACAGCACAATTAATGAACAAAATATAAAAAGCTGACAGTTCAGTTGAAAAGGGCTTATTTTTATATCTCATCAGATCAATAAAAAGCAGAAAACACACTAACTTGGTGATGCAGATTATTTATACATATAAATATACAATGTATGATTGAAATAAACTATGAAAAGTTCAGAAAATACTTAATTCCAAGACTGGCTTAGTTATATTACAATGATTAGTGGCCATGGGTTGATACATTACATGTACCTAAATGTTATTTAAAGACATCTTATTTGAAGTTCTGACAATTCAAACTAAAAGAGCATATTTATTTTTTGTTTAATTTCAAAATGCTATATGATGCATTAAAGTAGAATATCAACTGTAAAATTGAGGAAATTTAATTTAATAACCAAAATAGTATTCATATCATACAAGAATTAACTTCAGAATATTATAAAAAAAACTGGGTACACAGTACATGTATTGCACATTAAATGAATAGGGCAAATGACGAGGTAGTGAATTTGATAATGTCCTCTGTTTTTAATGCCAGCCAACAAGAAACTGAATAAAAAATAGAATAAGATTTCACTTTTTGATAATGGTAATGTCAGAGTATCTTTATGCACATGTCAATCTTAATTGTCAACATGAAAATCCTCTTAAATTCTTAATTTGCAAGATTTATTGTATATAATATTAGCAAACCAGAACTAAAATCAGCTGCCTGTAGTGTGATAATTTAAAACATACCATTTCATCCTGGTCAGACATTATAATTCCCTATTTTGCATTGTCACCAAATTAATTTTGCTTCCTTTTCAATTTCCTACATGTACATAAACATATGGTTCAAATATGGTATAATTTCAGCTACATGTACTTTTATAATGTTGCTGGTGTTTTAAATTTATTATTAATTTATATTTTTGTATGTTTTTTATATTAACAGGTATGATTCATGCTGGTATTGGTGAAACACAGCTGAACAATTTGCTTGCTGCCATGAATGTACATCATCCTCACCACAAGTCCCTAAAATCAAGAGAAAATGAGGTTGGGGATATAATGGAGTATCAGGCAAATGCTTCAGAAAGGAAGTTTTTACTCGATGAAGCTTTCCAGTCCATGACCATTGATGCAGGTTTGAATGAAAATTAAATACAATAATTTATAAAAATAATAGTCCAGATCCTGTCATTTGCATATATACATGTTCATTGTAGATGCAATGGCTTACAACTTTTACCAATGTCATTTTATATATTGACATGTATATGTTAATGCCTAAAATATGTGTTAAACTGCCAAGCTGCTCTCCTGTTTCCTGGCAAGTATAAATAAATAATATATTTTCCAACTATGTACATGTACATATATTGTGTAAAATTAATCCTGAAAATACTCAAAAACTTCAAAATTTATTTATTGAGATCTAAATCATTGTCTCTGATATCTAAAAAAAAAATTGACATACATTTAGTTGAAATGTGGACCATGAAGAGGACCCTAAAATGAACTGGTTAGGCAAAAATATACTTTTATACCTGTAATTTGTACATTAGTTTGCTAATTGCAGGATAAAATAAAATTATACTTATATATTTTATAGATAATCAGTTAGGAACTTTTTCTTATCTAACTGAGAGCAACATATCTTCAAAGATTATAAGATAGTTAAAAGGGAAATAATCTGTAAATATTTTTTGATTGTCTCCCCTCTTTACTGTTCTCTCTCTTGTGCATGCAACAACTATTCATAGTTCTATTGTGTTGTAGTTCATTTCATCATTATTTCATTATCATAAGAAAAATCATTTTAATAAAGGTATGAAATTTAAAATCTTCCAGGCTCCATGATTATATCATTACAGTACTTCTATGTGTATACCTTTTTTCGTAACAGTATATATATGAAATGACTGAATAAATAGCCAACAATAAGATTAAGGTGCCACAATCACTTTAAGACCTTAATTTTGTGGTTAAGTTTTGTGTTTAGGTTAATTTCTATGAAAACATTTCATATTAAATCAATGATAATTCTCAGCTTAAGTCCTGAGGTATAAATTAAAGGACAATTTGTCTCTACAACACTTGAGCCAATTTGGTATATTTTTAATGCTTAAGTTTTACCTTTCGGTTTATGTTTTTAGGGCTGGATATTGGATTTTAAATACATGACTTCCAGGTACTGCACTACAAATTTAACCTTTTTTTACAGAGGGTAATGAACAAGCAGGTATTAATGCATCCACAGACACATGTTGGCAAAAAACAGGTTCCGGAAGGGCTTATAATAGTTTGTCAGGTAAATATAAAATCATATTGGACTTATAAAAAGAAACCCCAAAAAATGTGCATGTATTTAAGGAAATGGTACAAATATACAAATATTAAAAAAAAGAAAAGTCATGCTTCATATATATAGTTATAAAATGCCCATATTAGTACAGATTTGAAAAGTATGAACACCAAATTCAGAAAAAAAACTGACAATTCTTCAGCCAAATATTTGTGTATCCTCAGAGGCGGGTTTATAGTTTTTTTCAGGGTGCCCCCCCCCCCCTTTTCTTTGAAAAATTTGTTTGATTATATAGGGAATCACTTAGTTTCCGGACATTAACTTAAGTATCAAGCTGTGCCCTGTGTAGCTGGCAATTAAGTCTCCCAAACAAAGTTTGGAGACTTATTGTTTTTGGTCGGTTCTTTTTATTTTTATTATTCTTCTTCCTCTTCCGCCACTTTAAAAATGAACTTGTCAGCAGCGGTTCTCCTAAAAGGCTTGTCAGATTGATTTACTTCAGATTTCATATGTTAGACTAACATGTCTAGGGTAGCCATCAATCTTTCGTTTGTGCATTGGGGTCTGTTAAGGGGTATTTTGAGGGGCATAAAGAGGGGAGGGTTTTACTATAGAAACCTATGGGATTTTATTTAAAAAAAAATTCAAATGACTATAACTTGAAAACTGTCAGTGATAAACACATGCAGTCCTCAGAAATAATCACAGGACAATAAAACAAATCAAATGAAATATAGGGGGAGTCCCTGGGGTAATGTGCTATTATCTTGTAAACGGCCCAGATCCCCACCCCTAAACCATATATATTCTTGTATGGGACAATAAAACAAATCAAATGAAGTAAAAGGGAAGTCCCTGGGGGTCACCCCCCCCCCTTTTGTTTGAGAACTTGTAAACGATCGAGATCCCCACCCCTAAACCATAAATAATCTTACAAGGGACAATAACACAAATCAAATGAAATAAAAGGGAAGTCCCTGGGGGTCACCCCCACCCCCTCTTGTTTGATAACTTGTAAACAGTTGAGATCCCCACCCCTAAACCATATATATTCTTGAATTGGACAATTAAACAAATCAAATGAAATGAAAGGGAAGTTCCTGGGGGTCACCCCTTACCCCTTCTTGTTTGAGAACATGTAAACGGTCCTGATCCCCACTCCTAAACCATATATATTCTTGTATGGGACAATTAAACAAATCAAATGAACTAAAAGGGAAGTCCCTGGGGTAACCCGCACCCCCTCTTGTTTGAGAACTTGTAAACAGTCCAGATCCCCACCCTTTAACCATGTATATTCTTGTATGGGACAATAAAACAAATCAAATGAAAGAAAAGGGAAGTCCTTAAGGGTCACCCACCCCATCTTGTTTGAGAACTTGTAAACGGTTGAGATTCCCACCCTAAACCATTTATATTCTTGTATGGGACGATAAAAAAAATAGGGGGAGTATATAGGGTCACCCCACAACTTTCTGTTTGAAAACTTGTAAATAGTAGAGATCCCCACCTCAAAACCTTATATATTTTTGTATGGGATAATTAAACAAATCTAATAAAATATGGGACCTCGGAAATGGCGAATTATGGGAGCCTTGTTTGGGAGACTTCGTAACAGCATCCTGTTACAATAACTTCTTGTTATTATTTGTTATTCAATCTCAATTTGCTGAAAATCATAGGATCCCTGCAAGCATGTGTATCATGCATGAACAGATTATGAAATGAGTTTCGGAAACATGGTTTATCTAATTTTAAACCAAGAGAAAAATTTGAATTGAGATATCCAAGTCAAGTATTTATAGATATGCAAACCACATAAGAATTATTAAACCATCATTTTAAATGAGTAGTATAGCAACATGATACATGTAACTCCATATTTACACTTATTTGCATTAACATATGCATTTCACTTTTCAGGTGTGGCCTCACTGATAGGGGAAAAAACAGGGAAAATTGTGCATCACACCGTCAGAATATCTGGTTGCCGTGTATGTCGGAATGCACAAAAGAAGGGAGGACCACCTTTACCCCACAACTGTAAGAAAAACTGGTCGGGTACAGCAAAGGGCATGGAACCAGACATGATAGTTCAGTTGGTAAAGGATGTACATGAACAAAATATCGATATAAATGAACTGGCAGGTGATGATGATTCAGTTGGGTTTGACAGGGCAAAGAAATTACTACCAAATTCTAAAATGGTAAAAACAAGCGACAGAAATCATATCATCATAAATGTCACCAAAAAGCTTTACAGTCTTAAACCAAGACAAAAAGAGTTGACACCAATGGTAATTAATGCAATTACCAATAACTATTCATACATGTTGGCACAAAATCAAGGTTCTCCAGAAAAGATAGAAAAAGGAGTCAGAGGGATGATCGATCATATATATGGGAAACACGAAAACTGTGATATAAAATGGTGTGGGTTTTTAAAAGACAGAGTGTCATACAGGCACACAAATTTACCATTCGGAAAGGACTTGAAATCTGAAAGTCTAAAAGCTGATCTGGAGAAATTGTTTCTGGGAAAAATAGAGAGCCAATCAAAGAAACTATCAAAACTTGCCAGTTCCCAAGCAAATGAGAGCTTTAACCATACGGTCTCAACCAAGGCAGCAAAAAATAAACATTATTCAGGCTCTTCCAGTTTAAATTATCGTGTCAGTGCCGCAGTATTACAAAAGAATGAGGGATATGGTTATGTGTCAAAGGTAATATTAAATATTTGCAAATTACACTGTTTTTTTTCCATAAAAAAGTTATTCCGATGTATATTGATGAAAAAAAAATATACTGTTCAAGCATATGACGAAAAAATGTTCAGAATCCAGATTTTCCCCTGATAGTTTTTAATTTTGAAGAAGAAGAAAAAATGATTATTCGCGTCACACACTCAATGAAATAACTTTTTGCGAAATTTTTTTTTTTTAATCCCACAACAGAGTTATACCCCCTCCCCCAACTGAAATTCAATAATGGCTCCCTAATGTTTAAAAACAAGTTCAGGGAAATCTGTTATCTCACTATATACAACCAGTATATTTCAAAGGTGAACTGTTATTTTAAGAAATAAAATTTAGAATTGAAATGGGGCATGTGTTAAACAGACAACAAACCTAACTAAATAGAACATGTGCCTTGATCAATGCTTTTACATCAAAGTAAAATTTTTAAACAAAAAGAAAGAGCCAATTCTTAAATTACTGTTAAGACGATACTCATATCTTATTTATACATTTTGTTTTTTATTTATATTTTAAGGTAAGTGAAGCAGCTGGATTGTCACCAGGGAATGAGACTATCAAGAGGGCTATACGATTGAATGGAAAGAGGGATAAAAAATCCGAAAGAGCCAAAACAAAGCAGCACAAAAAAAGAAGAATCAATCTAAAAAAAGAAAGATCAGTGAAAAGTACCGGAGTTGAAATAAGAGAAGGAAGAACTTATGAAAGTGAAATAGGTAAATCTCATTGCATTTTCTTTAATCAAAACTTCTATCCTGCCCTTTTTTTAAATTTTATCCTAGCCCTCATAAAAATGGCTTAATCATATTGTTCTTCTCACGCAGTTTCAATTTAAGATGTTTCATCTTTTGCTCAACTTGCCTAAAGGGCCAAGTGAGCTTTTCTCATCACTTTGCATTTGGCGTCCGTCATCTTTCTTCATCGTCATTTATCGTCTGTTAACTTTTACAAAAATCTTCTCCTCTGAAACTACTGGGTCAAATTCAACCAAACTTGGACATAATCATCATTGGGGTATCTAGTTAAAAATATGTGTGTAATGACCCGGCCAGCTAACCAAGATGGTCGCCATGGCTTAGACTAGAAATATGGATAAAATGTAGATTTTGGCTTGCAAATGTATATCTCAAAAACCAAATCATGACATTGGGAAAAAGTTATCCATCAGGTAAAGATCTTCAAATACAATACAATTATCTATTAAATGGAGAGCCTGTTTATTTGTCTGTTAAATTGATACAAAGTTATACAATCGAACATACATTAAACATTTGGTATTGCATTTACTTATGTACAAACACATTTATACCATACATGTATATAACAATTGAAATCTGCAATTTTGTCTTTACAAAACTTAATGTGTTATAGGAATGGACAATGAGCAGTTAGATGAAGAAATCCCTGCTCCAATGAATGCATCTTTAAGTATACCGATAGATATTTTTACAGCTCCACTGGTAGTCTTTGATTTAGAAACTACAAGCCTATGTAAGTCCCTAATATGAAAAAAGTTTAACATTTAAAATAAAAAAAAAATGAATTTGATTGGGTTTTATAATAAATTATATGAACATACTTCATGTTTATATACATAGTATATATACATTGGTTATTGCACCGTGAACAAACTTAATTTTTATTCTTCTTTTTGAAGTAATACTATTATATGATTTCAGTTGAATATTAAGGGTAAAAAGATAAATGTATATATACTGCAGCTGTGCTATTGGAGCAGTCAAATTGCATTGACCGTATATTCATATGTGATATACAGTCACTGACCGTATATCACCTTGTTTATGACGTTGACAATGTGTTTCCATAGAGTTTTATTTATGACGTCAATAAAACATACAGGTGCGCGGAAATTTGACGTCTTCCGCTCAAAATTAAGAAATTATGGTTTTTACCCTAAATACTTCATTTAAAACAGTTATAAGAGTTGCAGTATATAAAGTATAAAGAATAACCATACATTGTCTCGAAATATCAATGTCATTTGTACTCGGCTCGAAACAGGTAGAAATGCTCGGCACAGCCTCGCTTTCTACCTGTTTCTAAGCCTTGTACAAATAACATTGATATTTCGAGACAATGTATGGTTATTCTATATATATATATGACAGCAGGAAAATTGACCATACATATACATATGACAGCAGGAAAATTGACCATACAAATTTCTGAAACTATCTATATGAAAAAAGAAGATGTGGTATGATTGCCATTGAGACTCTATCAACTTGAAGTTTAAATGAAATGAAAGTAGGCAGAGGCGGATTTAGGGGGGAGGCCCAGAGGACCTGGGCATTCCCTTTTCTTGGAAAAATTTGGTTGATCTGAAGCATGACCGGAGCTGGCCCCCTCTTATAAAAATTTCTGTATTCGCTACTGGTAGGCAATTAAAAACAAGAAAACAGACTTCAACAATGAAAATAACCTATATCATACAGGAGGCTTCAATAGACCTTCACTGAAAAACTGAAGAAAATTGAACATTGCATACTGTAAATGCAATATTAGAAAAATAAATCCTGAAAAAAAAATTTAGTTTTTCTTTTCATTTTCGGTTAATTTTGGTGATAAGATTTATACGTCAATTGCTTAAACTATAGAATTAGCAGGTGACATATTTTGTATAAATTGAGAAATATTTAAATATTTTTTCTTCCAGATAGAACATCAGATGTTATACAGATTGCTGCAACTTCAAGCAATAATGTTACATCTTTCCAAACCAACCTATCTCAATACAGGCCTCCGAAATAACAAAAATTACCGTTTCTGCGAATCAGATGTTTTATAATTTACAACCTGTTTCGTACAAGTTACCGCATGAAGCTCTCACTGATTTTATAACATTTCTTTCAAAATATCCATCGAAGCCAGTTCTAGTAGGACACAACATCAAACGATTCGATTGCCATGTTTTGTATCATTCTTTAAAGGCAAATCAGATGTGGAATGAGTTTTCATCTCACGTATGTGGGTTTGTAGACACTCTGGAGTTATTTAAGAAAGTAATGCCAGGATTACCATCATATTCTCAGACTTCATTAGTGTCACATCTTCTCGGTGAAAACTATTGTGCACATAATGCAGTTGATGACACTAGAGCATTGTTTAAATTATTAACCTCAAAAGCCTTAAACAATCTGGATTCATTTGTATTTCCTGTAAGTCATCCTTATGATTGTATAGTCCAGCAAGACAATCTGAAGTCTTACAATGAAGCCATTGCTTGTAAAGCAATTACACGAGCCACTGCTTTGAAGGCTTCAAAATCCAACTTAAAGCTTTCTCATCTGAAACTGTCTATTGAGAGAAAGGGTCTAGAAGGATTAAAAGCTTTATTGTCTGAAAAAACTGACAGAGGAAATGTTCGAGTCACAAATTGCATGAAGGTCATTCGCAAAAATATTTGACTTCCTTACACCTGAAAGCTAGTTGATAATTCTTTGTAATTGTATTGACTTATATATTACATGTATATCTTTTCAGCTAACCTTTTTGGCAATTTTCATCACCAAACATGACTTGTTTGTAAATATTTTTGGTATAATCTCCTGCTTTATACACAGAATTTTATAACTTTCCAGATGAATTTATTTCTATCAATTAATGACTTTTTTAAGTGTTGACCGAGATTAGTTGTAATGTTATAGAAAAAGATAGCCATCCTGTCTGAATGTAAATGGTCATTGATTAATCTTAATGGAAACCTTCCTCTCAAGAAATTCTGTAGGGATTGAAACAATACATAGTACATTTGTTTATTTTCCGATCAAGATATTGAACATGTGGTGTTATTTTATTGACAGTCAAAAGAAAGAGCCACCAAATATCCCTAAGTTTACATTAAAAATAATGTCAATTTAAATTTTGATTTATATTGTAAAGTCTAGTTCTAATGACCATGATGTTGCTTTGTTTATTACACTTATTGATGTAAGGGTTTCTAGTCCCGTTAGTATAATAGTCCAAGGTTTAAGGAATAAATTTATGTCTTGAATTTTTCTTTCGAGATACTTTAAATTAGTATTCTGAAGGAAATGTAGAAAAATATGGTGGTATTTGCACAAAATGACTGCCAGAACAGGACGATTCCCTGTTGCTTTGTGAAATGTCTTATTATATGAATAAGATAAGACTATTTGTGTTATTAATCAAACCATACTTTTAAACAATGTCATTAGTTGATTGATTTTGGATTTAATGTTACATTGTATATGGATCTGTAAATGTATGGGACCATAATTATGTCCACAAATAAATGGTTATAATTATAAATGTCACCTATACTGCAAGTTGTTTATTTGTATTTTATGTAGAAACAAAGATTATATTGCATTATGCCCTATCACAAATGTGGATAGGATATGATATATATATATAGATTCTTCCTGGACCATTGATTCTTATAATCACCAGAGGCCTAATTTATGTACATAACAATACATGAAAATAAAGACACATGTCATTGTATATACAGCAACATACCACAAACACTGAACCACATGTCTCCTGACTTGGGACAGACACAAACAACATCTTAATCTAAGCCATTAACTCTTTAACAGATAACCACAAAAAAAAAAAAGTGTGACATACAAGTCCCGAAGTTTTCAAGGAGACATAATACATTATGCACCTATTTTTTTTTTTGATTGAACTATAATGAGGTTAGAGTTATCCCATATCAAACTTGGAGGAAAAGTGGAGGAATCATTTTTAAGCCTGCGCTTGACATAGGGATAGTGATCTGGAGGAGGCGGCATTAGCTAACTCATGAAACGCTTTATATTTAAGGAGGTGGAAGTCCTGGATGCTTCATACTTTGTATATGAATGTCTCACGTTACGAAGTTTCCGTCAGTCATATGTCATATGTCCTTGACCTCATTTTCATTGTTCAGTGACTACTTGAAAAAAAATTAAGATTTTTTGTAAATGTTAAATTCTATCTTATTATCAGTAATAGGATAACTATATTTCATGGATCAGTGAACAAGGTTAAGTCCATATCTCAGATACTATAAGCAATAGGACTAGTATATTCGGTGTTTGGAAGGATCTCTTTCTCTTTAAAGGTCGGTGAACCCCACCTTTTCTTTGGTTTTTTCTGTACTTTATTACCAACTCATAGCCTTTACCTTTGACCTTACGAATTTATCAAATGACTAAAAACTCGATGTTGGCCTGCATATCAATCATGTGTACTGCTAACCATAAACAGATTTTCATACCATATAGTTAAAGCCAAAAAAACGAAAGAAAAGTTGATTTTTTTCAAAAATTACCATTTTTGGTTGCCATGGTTTCACACTTTTGGTGATCTATCTCTCTTAAAAGGTCGGTGACCCCCAATTTTTTTTTTGCTTTTTCTGTACTTCAATACCAACTCTCTTTGAATGGAAAGTATAATACAAATCTGTAATTTAGATTTAACTTAGCGAATGATCTCATTAAAATTTTATCAAAACTTTCAAAAATAACATAAATTTAGCATTTTTATGTACCTTATAGCCTTAACCTTTGACCTTACGAATTTATCAAATGACCTAAAACTCGGGGTTGGCCTGCAGATCAATCATGTGTACTGTTAACCATAAACAGATTTTAATTCTATATAGTTAAAGCCAAAAAAACGAAAGAAAAGTTGATTTTTTTCAAAAATTACCATTTTTGGTTGCCATGGTTTCACACTTTTGGTGATCTATCTCTCTTAAAAGGTCGGTGACTCCCAATTTTTTTTGCTTTTTCTGTACTTCAATACCAACTCTCTTAGAATGGAAGGTATAATACAAATCTGTAATTTAGTTCTCTCCGTACTTTAAGATTAAGGTAATGGAGGTGCAATTTCCCCTATTAGTCTTTGTAAAAATTGAACGATTTATGAGGGAAAACCCTATTTTTTTAGCAGTCAGTAACTCTCTTAGATGGTCGGTGACCCCCTATTTTTTTTGCATTTTTTTCATCCATATGTTAAGAGGTTTCAATCAACAAATTATAAGGAAAAACTGTAATTTAAATTGTATACCCTCGAGCCTCCTTAAGATGAACCTAATTAGATGATAAGTAAAAAATTGCGAAATTTCCCTTTAAAACATACTTTATAGCATGCAGTAATATATAGTTCCTTCATAACATTATTGTGTTTCTTTGTTTTTTTACTATGCTAGTTTGTAAAGATGTAAAATAAAGAGAGTGTGATATGCAATAGTAAAACATAAGTTTTAAGACATTTTAAAACAGACATATGATAGTGGATAAGGTTTGTTAAATGTAGCCCAGCAATTTAAGAGGAGACAATTTATGTTAAAAATCATTGGAAGACAACGAACGATGGACGACTGGAGCCAAGTGATGAAAAAGCTCACTCTTCCCGTTGTGTCAGGTCAGCTAAAAAGCAACCTAGATTGCTCCTTTCTTTAATTAAAAAAACTAAATACAACAACTCATAATTTTGGCGAACGAGATAAACTAATCAGACAATGCAAAACAACTTTCCTGACGTTTCGTCCTCAAAATAAACACTGTACGCACTGATCTGTCACAAATGCTTGAATGATCGTAATTACATTTATTGTAAAAGGAATATAATATAAAAGTGTCAAACATTTACCATTGTCTATGGAACCATTTTTAAAAGAGGTGAGGTCTGGTAGAACCTGCCCAAGACAGACATGAAGACTTTCTAACTATTAAAAGAACAGCAAACTTTTTTCTAATTTTTATGCTATTTTCACGTTACCTGACCGGTGTGAGAAAAATAGTTCTCCTCACTAGTGAAAAATCTGTTCTCGCCAAATAATTTTCTTATTCTGACGTTATGAAAAAAATCGACCATTTCTGATGCCGCCACATCAAAAGTACTCAACTTTCCTCAAATCCTTGAAAAGGAAGGATAACATTTATATGAGAAACAGATTCCACCACTGTAACTCATGTATTACGATATTTATCCACTCTCAGCAGTTAAATTTTAATTATTTTAAAAGATCGGCAAGCCGCGCACTTTAAATATCAACATTTAACTGTCTCAAGTGGAGAAGTATCGTAATACATTTGTTGCAGTTGTGGAATCTTTATGTACCAATTAACCAAGACAATAAGTTCACAGTCACATAAGTAGTATAGTTTTTGACATTTTAATCAAGGAAAAAACGCAAGGTTCTAAAGTGCCACCGGGGATTTCCTAAAACACTAAAAATAGATGATATAATTCGATTTAGAACGTATGACGAAAATCTATTTTGACAACTAGCTCTCTCAGCGAATGATCATGTTTTCCCCGGAAAGAGATTTACATCATTATACCATTATACTAATATGAACTGGTGAAATACATGTATGACAACTTAATCTCTCCGGGAATTGCAACTTAATCTCTATTATAATGACAACTTAATCTCCAACAAGGAATTAATATTTATAGTTTTATAATTTGCAGCAGATTTACAATGAATTTGAAGTTTGATCAATCTATATCGCTCCAATTATTGTTATCCTTCTTGCTTGAAAGACCAAGGCAATTAAATTTCGAAAATTCAGCATATTTTACAAAGTATTATTTTTTGTTTTAACAATATGTAGAACGATATTTAAATCTCCAATGACAACTTAATATTTCAGATAATTGCATGTTAATCCCCGACACTGATTTAAAATCCTTGTCCCGTTTTATTTTAATGCCACATATATCATTGATCAAAAATATGTCTGGCATTTCATAATATTTCGATTAAGCAAAAGATATGACCTAAAATGTGCATTCCATGGTGTAGTATTCCGACTATTCCAAAATATAAATGTGAATTTATATAATAAACATGATAATCTAACTCATCTACATCGGATTTCGCTGTTGTCCCTGTTTTGTTATTTCTTACCAAATGTCAAGCTGGCATACGATTTTGTTATAAATTACCAGTGGCGAGTTCAAAGTGGCGTATAGGTCGAACGACACCGACCCGAACTTTGATGACACAATCAAGAAAAAATCATGAATTAAGGGATTTTTTAAAAGCATTAAATCGTCAACAAATTGTTAGCTTCGGTACACTCGAAGGTATGTATGTATAGGCTGCTTGAAAGAGGGGCGAAAGATACCAGAGGGACAGTCAAACTCATAAATCAAAAATAAACTGACAATGCCTGGCTAAAAATGAAAGAAAACAAACAGACAAACAATAGAACACATGACACAACATAGAAAACTAAAGAATAAGCAACACAAACCCAACCAAAAACTAGGGGTGATCCGAGGTGCTCCGGAAGGGTTAGCAGATCCTCCTCCACATGTGACACCCGTCGTATTGCTTATGTTATAACAAATCCGGTAAGTAATAAATCTGCTTGAATAACGTCCACTTTGAAAGAACCTGAATCCTTCCGTATTTTATTTTCAAAAGATATTGACCAACGTCAATGCACGATAATCATAAGACAATGGAGAGAGAACAGAACCGTTTATTTATAGAACTTCTTATCAAATAATCATTATAATTACATTGACCTGATAAAATCATACTTAATTATACTTAGTATCACTATAACCATTAGTGATAGCAAGATTTTATTTTCATTGCACGATAGTTGTAATAATCTTTTTCTCCCCATACAAAATGGTTTTTTCTATGGCGATCATTCATGCATATAAGGTAATTGGTACTCTTTATTCTGACATATGCGACAATACTAACATTTTCTAAATTAATCACTTTTTATGATAAAAACCTGCATAAAGCAGTAATGAGTGGTGTTCGTACTTTAACTTTTGTTTTTTTGAAAATTAAAGCCAAATAGTATCATGAATAACTTCCAACGGATGTTTTTTTGTATAATCAATCCCCACCGTCATTTTAAACAAATTTATGAAATTTTGGAAGTCTTTTCGTATACTCAAGTGTAAACAATCAAACGAAATATTAAACAAATTCAAGGCAGGGTTCACTCAATTCGTCATTTTGACGTGCATTTTTACTCATTTTCACGTTAATATAGAACGGTTGTAGACAATATTACATCTCACAATAGAAAATAGTTATAAATGTATATGTATATATATATATTCTTCGATATTATATAAAAAAAAGCAGAATCCTACCTTTTCTCTGTTTACTGATGTTCCGTCACCGTGTCGGATGGTAGATACCATCGAGTCCAAGCATGTTTTGACGGAGTAAATTAGACACAGTGTATATATATAAGTATCGGTGGTCTTAGGGAAGTCAAATCAGGTAATAAGATGGCGTCTAAACTAAAACACGCACGAATTGCCAATAAGGCAACTCTCCACAAGAGACCAACATGACACATACATTAACAACTATAGGTCATCCTACGGTCTTCAACAAAGAGCAAAGCCCATACTGCATAGTCACCTATAAAAAGCCCCGAAATACAATAACAATATAAAATAATTGAAAAATGAACGAAAAACAAATGTGTAACACAAAAACAAACGACAACCAATGAACTATACATGTTATAGGCTCCTGGCTTAGGACAGGCACATACATAGATAATGTGGCGGGGTTAAATATGTTAGCGGGATTCCAGCCTTCTCCCTAACCTAAGACAGTTGTGTAACAGTACAACATAACACCGAACTATAAAAATCAGTTGAACAAGACTTACACATCAGATGGACTAATATACAAACACCATAAATAAGTGGACGTGGCCGGGAACTTGTTTTATGTCAGACTCTTTTTTTATAATTTAGGTAAATATTTTACTCTGTTATCCAAACACATAATGAGAATTGGAGTCAAATCGGTGAGCATGCATTTGACGGCTATTGTCTCTTAAATAGTCATTAAATAAAAGCTCTTCCCTACAATATAGAAACCTCACAAATGATGACCATTTTAAAAACTGTTTTGACATACTTACCCAATCTTCGAATAGTAACTTTTTCTAACGCAGCATTTATAGCTTGTTCGATGTCATTGTATCTACCACCGTCTACATTAAGAATAACACACACTACCAATGTATGGGCTAAGATCTTTCCTAACATGTTGTGAAGGAAAAATATGATCTAAAGTTTTAGCGACCAAATGTCTACTGTTCAAAAACAGTTGAATACATAGAATATATATGTTTTTTGCTGACAAAAATCGTACACCTAATTTCATCAGTCCAGAAACAGATTAAAACGTGTTACCTTTGTTAACTATTAATAGTTTTAAATGTCAATTGTGAACAAAACAACTGAAGCCATAATTTACATTAAAAACAATTTGGTTAGAATAAGTTATGAGGTATTTTTCTTTAAAAGCAATTTATTCGTTTGATGTGTATGAACTTTTGATTTTGCCAATTTAAAAGGAATTTCTTTTTTGAACTTTTATCAGAGTTCAGTATTTTTGTAAATTGACTTGTTTTTATAACAGGATAAAAATGGCAAACGAGGCAAAGTCTATAATTAAGTACAAACTAAAAGGTACAGGTGAATGTTTCTGCTTCTAATATAAGTATAATTGTATTCTTTTCAGACGGACACGACCAACAAATTTAGCATTGAGATGCTCATAGTATACGGAAACGCAAAAATAATGAATTTAACAAACTTTGGAAACAAGGGAGTTTTCATGTTTGTCAAAATATCTACCATTAGAAGAAAAAGACCTTATGGACCAAATGGTAAATGGACAGAGAGTCACAGGACATAAAGTCACAAATGCCAAACCACTTTGACATTTGATTTTTTAACAAAGATTTGATCATCTTTGATTTTTTTTGGATAAATTTTGTGTACAAAGTTGGTTCTTATTCAATAATTCCATAAATATACAATTAAATCTTTTTGAAGAAATAAGCGGTTTATAGTGTGCCTATTAGTCCTGCGTTTCTCCTAAACAGTGTAACGATATGTATATGTTTATGATGCGCTCCATAGATTAGCACTGATACTGATGACGTTGTACACGTACATGATGCAACTGTTTGGAATTATACTTGTGTGCCTAAACTATTGTTTGTACTTCTTATTGCCCTCATATCGTAGGAATAACGATACATGGTGAAAGATGTGGATGCAAACGAACAATATAAATTATATTAGTGAATTATGTGCACCGAAAAGTTTATAAATAACATTTGAAGCGAGACGCCAGCATCCCGGCATTGTTGGATTACACGTTTTGTTCAAGGACATACAATTCGCCATGTACCGTGAGTTATTTATGACTTGTTAACAATTTGTATTCGAAAATCATTCTCATTTTTGAAGAAAACTTTTCATATATATATTAATTATCAAAATGGCTGATAATGAAGCTGAAGTGGTCGCTGAGGCAATAATTTCTACGGAACGCATAATTAACACTAATCTGCCGTTTCCACAGAAATTGGATATTCGAGGAAACATTGCTACAAATTGGAAACGCTTTAAACGAATGTGGACTAACTATGAAATTGCAACAGGATTAGAGAAGCAAGAGGGCAAAACAAGAACTGCTACGTTCTTAACGTGCATTGGCGCAGATGCGCTAGAAATTTTTGACGGATTCGTGTTTGCTAACGAAGTTGAAACTAATGATATAGATGCCGTTATTGAGAAATTTGAGAACTTTTGCATTGGTAAAACGAACGAAACTTATGAGAGATATTGTTTCAACAAACGAGACCAAGAGCAAGGTGAAAACATTGATACATATGTTGCTGCATTACGCACATTAGTCAAAACATGTAATTATGGTACAATAAAGGAAAGCTTAATTCGAGACAGAATAGTAATTGGCCTACGTGAAAATTCAACAAGAAAGAAGTTGTTACATGATGCGAAACTGACTTTAAATCGGTGTGTAGACGTTTGCCGAGCAAATGAGAAAACTAGCATCCAAATGAAGGACATTTCACAAGAAGAGGTCCAGTATGTAAGGAGACGGGATCAGAAACCGAGAAAAAACTTTACTCCGAGACCGCAAACCGAAAAGAAGTTTGATGATTGCAAGTATTGTGGAAGACAACACGTGCAGAAAAGAGCAGCATGTCCAGCATGGGGCAAAACATGTGGAAAATGTGGCAAGTCAAATCATTTCAAAATCAAATGTGAATCCGGAAGAACGACTTCGAGTGCAAATAAGCCGAATTTTAGACAAAAGAACAGAAGAACCGTACACAACATCGAACAATCCGATGATGAAAATATGTCCGATGAAGAATATATGTTCCTAGTTGAAGATGTAAACACCGTTGGGACTTTCTTCGACATTTTAGGATCAATCCTAAACTATAATTTATTGACATTTATTAATTTCTTGACATTTATTGAATTAATGCCTGATTAAACAGATTACTATCAAAAAAATTGATTTAAACAAAACCTCTTTCAACTGAACTAGTTTCATGAATATTGATTTAAAAACCCATTTACAAAAAAAAAATTGAAGATCTTTGAAAAAAAAACCAAGTATGGCATATCAATTTTAAGTAGGTTCACGAAGGTGCATACTTTTAAATCTGCCACAATTGTGCCATGAGCGAATCTGCCTTATCAGGGATGCATTATATTTTACCTGGATATATTCATTTTATTAAAGGACATTCTAAAAAAGAATTCCCGGGCTTAAAAACACGAAATTCCGAAATCCCGGATTTTAAAATACAAATTCCCGGATCCCGAAAAGGTCAATCCCGAAATCCCGAGCTTAAAAACACCCGATCCCGGAGTCCCGATAAAGGTCCTATCCCCCCTATCATTTAATTTGATATTCTAAGGGGGGAGGGGTGGCTATGGATTTTTCCCATTTGAATTTTCCCATTTGATTTTCTGGGGAGCTATGGATTTTTGTTTTACGAAGAAAC
The DNA here is from genome assembly GCA_019925275.1 of Mytilus edulis. Taxonomy (NCBI): domain Eukaryota; kingdom Metazoa; phylum Mollusca; class Bivalvia; order Mytilida; family Mytilidae; genus Mytilus; species Mytilus edulis. The sequence goes on from CM034354.1 coordinate 49,712,308, forward strand.
TTTGTTTTTCGCCGAAACCCTCACCTGAGGGTGAAAAAACATTTTTTCCACAGAGTTCGACATTTTTTCTCAAACCTGGAAACCAATTTTTTCCCCCAGTTTTCACTTGACCTTTACCTCATTTTATGGATCAGTAAACAAGGTTTATGGTGTTCGAGTCCTTGTCTCGGATACTATAAGCAATTGGTCTTGTATGTTCGGTGTATGGAAGAACTGGTAGTTGACATCTGACCTTGACCTCATTTTTGAGTTTTAAGTCTTTTTTTTAATACTAATTGCAATAGGTCACCTATATTTGGTGTATGGAAATATTGAATGATCTATGTGTCAGTCGCCCTGGTTTTATTTGTCCTTAACCTCATTTTCATGGTTCTTTGCTCAGTGTTAAGTTTATGTGTTTTGATCTGTTTTAAGCAATAGGTCAACTATATTTGTCAAATGGAAGAATTGTTAACTGTACATGCCTGTCTGGCATGGTTCATCTTACCTTGACCTCATTTTTATTGTTCACTGGTTAACGTTTAGTTTTTTGTTTGTTAAGTTTATATGACAGTTGTAATAAATCTTTATATTTAGGACTATCAACATAATATCAATGATTAGTAAAGAAGGCGAGACATTTTAGCGTGTGCACTCTTGTTTGGTTTATGCGTTTTTTCCTTCGTCTGTCCGTCTATCTGTGCCGGTTCAGGTGAAAGTTTTTAGGTTTAAATATTTGGTCAAGGTAGTTTTGATGAAGTTGAAAGTCCCATAAAGTTGAAACTGAGTTTTTTTAAATGTGGTATGATTGCCAAATGAGACCACTTACTACAAGAGACCAAATGGCAGAAATTATTTAAGCATAAATAAAGAATTTCCTACATGTACTATTTACCTTTTATATAAAAAGATGTGGTACGATTCTCGATAAGACAACTCTCTAACGCCGATTAAATGACCTAGAAATTAACATTTATAACTCACCGTACGGCCTTCAACAATGCGCAAAGCCATACTATATAGTCGTCTAAAAAGAAATCTGTATTTGGCAAATACACGTGTGGCTTTAAACATGCTATTGATTTAAAAATAACAATACTGGCAATAACGTACATTCCCAACATAAAGAAACAAATTTTACAAAGTCTTTTATCTAGTTCAAGCAATTTACACATTTACTAATAACGAGATTTGGTAAAACTGCAAATTAGAAAATATGAACGAACAAAATCCAAGCGACTAGAATGACATAAACTATAACTACCACCAAGTGGCTTTCAAAAATGAGCAAATTAAGAATGTAATAAAACAACATGAAATCAAACTCAGAGGAATACTTTGGAAATGCGATTTGTCAGATTGCCATTGGCGCAAAAAAAAAAACTCAAAGGAAAACAAACATAAAATACTCGTCCAATTATACTCGTACACGAATCATTTAATTCATATCAAGGTAAGCCGTATGCTGACCCGTTAACCTAACATCGTATACTGTTTCCTCTCGCAAATATATGCCAATAACATGAGTTTTTCCAATTTATCAACAAATATCACAAAGTTGATACCATATTCAGTACAAAGAGGAATAACTCAATCTTTCTCACGATTATTAGATTTGTCACAAACTTTTCAAATCTAAAAAAACACAGCTATTAAAGCGAAATTTAGATTGTACTAAATCAATTTTTCAATATAAGACCACCGGAGTATTTGAAATCCTAGCAATAAAGGTGCATAAATATGCTAAAATGGGGTTGTCGTTGGTTGTTGTTATATTTTCGTTTTGCGTTTAATCAATCAATCAATTAATCAATCAATGCTTGTTTCCGTTTCATGTGTTTAATACGGGGTCCAAGGTTTCGTCGTTTTCTCTCTCGGTTGTTCTAGTTTACCCTAGCCAACGTATGAAACCAACCAACCAAGCAATCAATCAATCAATTAATCAATCAATCAATGCATGTTTCCGTTTCATGTGTTAAATACGGGGTTCAAGGTCTCTTTTTTGTTTTTTGGCTTGATTAAATTGACCCTTTCCAACGTGTTTAACTAACCAACCAACCAATCAATCAATGCATGTTTCCGTTTCATACGGGATCCAAGGGTTTTTTTCTCGCTTGTTTTAATTGAGCCTATCCAACGTGTTTTACCAACCAACGTGTTTAACCAACCAACATGTTTAACCAACGTGTTTAACCAATCAATCAATCAATGCATGTTTCCGTTTCATGTGTTTCATACGGGATCCAAGGCCTCTTTTTTTTAGCTTGTTGTAATTGAGCCTTTCCAACGTGTTTAACCGACCAACGTGTTTATCCAACATGTTTAACCAATGTGTTTAACCAACCAACCAACCAACCAATCAATCAATCAATCGATCAATCAATCAATCAATGCATGTTTCCGTTTCATGTCTTATATACGGGATCCAAGGTTGTTGTTTTTTCTCGCTTGTTTTAATTAAGCATATTTAACGTGTTTAGCCAACATGTTTAACCAACGTGTTTAAACCAACCAACCAACCAACCATTCAATCAATCAATCAACCAATCAATCAATTAATGCATGTTTCCATTTTATGTGTTAAATACGGGATCCAAGGCCTCTTTTTTTTGGCTTGTTTTAATTGGGCCTATCCAACGTGTTTAACCAACCAACGTGTTTGACCAACATGTTTAACAAACGTGTTTAACCAACCAACCAACCAATAAATCAATGCATGTTTCCGTTTCATGTCTTTCATACGGGATCTAAGGTCTCATTTATTTTCGCTTGTTTTAATTGAGCCTATCCAACGTGTTTAACCAGCCAACGTGTTTAACCAACATATTTAACCAACATATTTAACCAACCAACCAATCAATCAATCAATGCATGTTTCCGTTTCATGTGTTTACAACGGAATCTAATGTCTCTTTTTTTTCGCTTGTTTAAATTAACCCTATCCAACGTGTTTAACCAAACAATGTGTTTAACCAACCAACCAACCAATCAATCAATCCATTCCATTAATTAATGCATGTTTCCGTTTTATGTGTTTAATACGGAATCCAAGGTCTCTTTTTTCGCTTGTTTCAAGAGACCCTATATCAAGTGTTTAATTAATAAACCAATCAACCAACCAACCAACTAATCAATAAATTATTCAATCAATATATATGATATGTTTATTAATGACAGTATAATTAAAACAGAATGGAAGAAAAGACTTATCAATTATTCAAGAAGAATTGAACTTTAATTATTGATTGTATTAGTGTACAGTTAGGTGCAGGCGAAGAATAACGTAACATACACACACATTAACAATGCGTGTAAAAATTTGATTTGTTTACTCAAGTTAACGCGTGTTTATTATAATTGCGTTAATGTGTTCAAAACGAAAATCTCAAATGTATAACCGAGTAAACGTCTGTTTAGCCAGTGGTAAATAGGCGTTTACTACATGTTCTTCATCTTAACAAGTCCGTTCATTACGAAATCATGAGGTTTTTTTTCCCGTCAATATTTTGTGAAAAAAAACAATCAGACTTTAGTTCTGTCGACATCAAATAATCGATAAAATTTGTTTTCAGAATATACACTACTGTGGATTCATTTATTTTCGTGGTTACCAATTTCCATGGATTAAGGAAAACTTGTATGTTCGTAGATATTTAATTTCGTGGTTTTGCCAAAGGTCTGCATAAACGCCTATAGAAAATTTGTTATTCGCTGAACATTAAATTTCGTGGTTAACCTGTACCCACGAAATCCACGAAAGTTGGTATCCACCGAATAATAATAAATCCACAATATTTTTAAGCATTTAGAAATGATTCAGTTGATCGACATTTATATATACGATGTATCATTACATTCAATAAAATACGTTAATCACTGCACATATACATGTGTAATTTCAGAAGTATCTAAAATTGCATGTACTTGTTTGTTATAATTGTAGTGTCACGGCGCAGGAATACCAGAGCCTCTGGCACCTCAACAATGTTCCTCTGGAGGACTTTTAGGAGGTACGATTCATATACCAGTAACATAATGTGATCAAGGTCGATTTACTTAAACAAAGTTGAAAGGTGTCATCATACCAAAATACAACTCGAAAAGCCAATGAGACGAACAAAGAATAACAATATTATCAGTGTTGCATACAAAAATGTAAAATAACAAAAGTACCGGACACCGAAGAAAATTCGAAACGGGAAGTACGTTATCAAATTGCAAAATAAAAAATAAACTTTCTTATTTCTTATGCAGCAAAAATACTGCAATCTGATTGGTTAACTACCCCGGTGGAAATAACACCCATCCTGGTTCATCCTGGGATAAATAAAGTTTTGCTAATAAAATTTTTAAAAAAATTTGCCAAGATAAAGAAAAAAAATGAAAAAAAATAAAAATAAAATAGAATGTTAGAAAAATTAAAAAAACAAAAATTTCTATTTTTTTTTTAAATATTTCAAAAAAAATTTCTCCGGAAAACACAAAGAACAGAAACATTTTCTGATTTTTTCAAAAAGTTATGTAAAAAGTATTTCACAATGCACAGCAACATGGACATTAAAAAAATGTTACGCTGTAGATTTTTTCATTACCATTTTTTAATTTTACATCCTGGTTTCAAAATGAGAAAAGGAATTGTTCATCATAAATGAATTCGTTATCTTGGTGTAATCAGGGGTTCGCCTCAGGGTGTATGCATTTTAAACAACGGTGTAAAATTCTGTTTGGATACATAAGGTAGTACTTTTTGAATTTGTGTGAAAGAGATAGACCAAAGTTATAATATACTTTTATACGGCAGTATACATCGATATGAACTAGAGCAAAGTATTAATAAAAAACAAACGAAGGTGGCTAATGACCATTTGCTTCGTCTGTTTGGTTCATTTCATATATTTATGAATACAGTCGTTTTATTTATAAAAGAATAACACATTCTGTGGAAAGATAGTTCTAGAATATAGTTAGTATTGGTATGTCTGTTGTGTAATATTACCATGTTGACATTGTTTTACTTTAAATATATAAAGCTTTCATTATCACTGGACTAGTATATATTTGTTTAGGGGCAAGCTGAATGACGCCTCCGGGTGCGGGAATTTCTCGTTACATTGAAAACCTGTTGGGGACCTTCTGCTGTTGTTTTTTATTTGGTCGGGTTGTTGTCTCTTTGACACATTCCCCATTTCCATTCTCAATTTTATTCGTTTCTTACTTCATCGCATGATATTGAATTTACATGCATATGGATCAAAATAAGGTCAAATTAATTACTCGAGAGTTAACAAAAACATCATTGACGGGGTTTTGCTACTCTGACGAAATTCGATCACAGCAAATGTAACACAACATTTTTTTAATATTAATATTTAACCACGTTTCAACTAAAACAATCATAAGTTCATGATTTGTCTTATTCGAAGCTGAATGTCTTCAACAATCTAGTATTTATTCTTGAATATGCTCGTTAATACTACAAAGAGTACTCAAAATCATAGTATAGGTTATTCTTTTCAAACGTGCACACAACAATTGCAAATATGTTACATTACTACACAAGATCTTTCTCTTGGTTTCATGGTTTCTAATACTTTACCGTTGAGACTGCTAGAAAATAAAAAAAAGACATTTAAAGGCAACAATTTTATAAACAAGTAAAATGCATTATGAATGCAAAAAAAAAAAAAACACACGAAAAAGCCGGCATGAGCTGACAGTGTACCTATTATCATTGTTTATTTTGTGTTGTTCACCTACAATTGTCAATTTAATATGATTTTTTGCGACTGTCATGTAAGTAAGCGAATAAGCTAGCTATAATACCATGTAAAATCTACCGCTGACTACACTAGAAAAGGTCTGCACTGTGTAAATATTATTACAGTTGAGATGCATTCGTTCGATATATTTGATCTTTTCATTTTGCCATTAAATTATGGACTATTTTCCTCAGAGTTTGGTAATATTTTATTTTACCTTTTTATTTGTGTTTTCTGCTGATTTAATTTAATGACAGAAATTGTAAATGATAACTATGAAATATGCTTTTCTGTAATTCATACTTACGGTTTCTGTGTGTTGTTAGAATACTTACTTTTCTATTTGTATATCAATATACATTCCTAGTCTGTAATAACAAACATAAATAAATTTGACAGATACCCTTTAAAAAGAAATACATATTTGTTGTACCCTGTTTATTTATATCTTTTAATATAAATATTGACCATATTATGCTTTTCATAACAATGAGTGTATATTCACTGGTAATAGTTTAATTGTCGTAAATAGTTTTGTTCTCGACACAACCATGTTAAAGTTAAACATAAAGTTGTAGGCTGCTTCCTAGATTATCAGATTTGATAAATCAGTTCTATATACATTAATGATTTTATGCATACTAAAGATGCGTATCAACCCTTGTAGGATACTGCACATGGTTTGAAATATTTAAAAAAAAAAGTCTTTCCCTTCAACTGTTTCAAGCAATGTCAAAATATGTATTATATAAAATGAATTCACGGTCAATCTATGCATGCTATGTAAGAATGTCAAAAGCAGTACTTTTTTATTAAATCGGTACACCTATGATCAATATAATCACATGTTAGTCGAGGTCATCAGCATAATGAGTTTAAAATCAAATATAACGTTATATGGAGTACACTGTTTTTTGTATTGTATTGGTACACTTACAGATTCAGTGTAATTAATAACAGCTTACGTTTTATTAAGTGATTCCGTTGCCTCAAGATTCTCATGTTCAGTCTGTCCACTGTATGCCAAGCCAGTTGCACAGTAACATGCAAAATGTTCACAATTAAATGTCGTCAAGTTATACTCTACATCAGACTTGTCAAAAATTAAGACCATCATTTTAGCCCTCTTCTTAACAAGTTTACTCGAAAAAGACATTTTTTGGTATTTACAGTAGAAAAGGTCATCATGAAACTTGAGTGTTTTTCTTTGAACGCTAGGTCGACTATTTCTGCATAATACTGCTAAACATGTATTAAAAGCAGACTCTGTAGCCCTTAATTCAACAATTTCAAATCTATTGCAGGTTTTATCAATGTTTATGACAATCCCATGATGTTTATAGATAAAGCTTTTATCTGCAATTTTCATTCGGCCAAATGCAATTTGCATTCCAATCTGTAAATCATCAGCAACTAGAAGTTGTCCTTCTATTTTGTTATTGATCTGCAATAAACAAAATATGTCAGGCTATTATTCATTGCATCTGATAACATTTGATGAAACAAAACATTCCAAACATAAAAAGTAAGCAGACAACCCTGGTACTATAAACAAATATGCTAACAGGTTTTTAATCATGACAAAATTGTTTCTAGAAGAATTAGCAAAATCAAAACACACATCAAATATAGATATTATGTCTATCTAATTTGGCAATTAAAATCACAAAATTCTTTAAGAATTTAATTTGAAAATATTAGGCTGGATTTTTTATCGTGCTCATTATCATTAAGAGTTACCGACAACAATAATAATGTCAACCCTACTGATACTAAAAACACTTAGTTTACTTTTATTCATTTTGAAAACATAAGCCTGAGACCAGATTCTGATTTTACAATGAATTAACTCGATATTTCAATAGATATATATATCGGTAACCAGATTTAGCATGTGTCGCTCACATTGTTTTATGCGCAAACAAAGGACACTCTCAATCATTGTAGACGGGAAAGCCCTTTTAATGTTAAATAAGTTGATCCTGTCTTACTGATTGCTTATAATATTTTAGTTTCTCTCTATCTTCCTTATTGCTTGCTAAATAAATATAAGAAGTTTTCGAACTTCTCACCTGATGACAATGATACTCCTATAAAGAGTGATTGTCTACTAACTATATCGGCACCATCTGATTTTTTAATAGAAATATTTTAATTAATTTTTTTTAAATATATCAGACTCAACATGTGTTCACCTTTCGGATTTTCTGTTTATATCGTTTCACAATATACAAAACAGAAAATGCTTTTAACCACTATGTTTTATTTTTAGACCGTCGGACATGTGTTGGTAGAAAGGGTCATTGGCCAAATTTTTAAAATGAGATACCTCAATGATGATTGTGGCCAAGTTGAGAGGTAAAGTTTGGTCAGTTTGTTTAGAGGAGATGGTTTTTTAATAAACAGACGATAACAGTCTACGACGGACGAAAGACTATGGACACCAAGTGATGAGAAGAGCTCACTTGGCTCTTTTGGTCAGGTAATCGAATAAAAAGCAAAATCAAAACACGTACAGAAAACAAATTTTTTTTTTGTTATTACTAGAAAACTAAATTTGGTATTTAGATCTGAATAGAATATCGATCAACGGAGTTGTGTTCTTCCTTTCAGTGCTTAAGTACCAGTCAACCTAAGAATCATGCAATATTTGAAAAATCTGTTATATTGATTTTTTTTCATAGAAGCTGTTGGGGGGTTTGCATTTGTAGATTAATGTTAAATAATGATTTCTGTTAAATTTTAGGGGAATATATAGTATCCTTTCTAAGATATTATCAGATTTAAAAAGGTACTGAATGCAGTGCATTCTATGTAAAAATATGATAATATTATTTTTTATTCCCAATCATTTTAATTGATATTTTATATTTGCCTGTTTAAATATATCTGAAAAAAAAAACAATAAATCATATTCAGAAAACTTGGACTTGTCAAAATAAAGTAAATAAAACTATGTTTTTGTTATCATTTTTTTACTGCAAATTATCTCCCCTTGAAGAACTCTCTAGGTCTCTATGGAATGTAAACAACAATGGCAGACGACACTGATAAATTTTACAGATGTACTTTTTCAGTTTTTCAGTTTTTACTGATACTAAATGTGGTCTCCACATTTTCCTACAGACAATACTAGGGTTTACATTAAGGATTGCCATAAAAACATTTTGAGTCATCTGAGGTCATTGAATTTAAGCCAATATTCTGAAAGCCTGACAGAAGGTCAACTTATTTGCCACAGAGTTGGAGTTTTTAATTCGAGTCCCTTTCTATCGGTTTGTCCATCCCACCGATTTTCCCTTGGCTTGTGCTGGAGAAAGAGAACACTTTGTGCATTACCTTCACATACTGGAAAATGCAAAGCAGACAGAACAGTCACACCAACTGTCAGCCGTGGAATTCTGTCACAGAAGGGACTACTAATTCCAGTAGGGTCAGGTGAGTGCAACAAAGTAAATCTCCTGATATATCCAGTCAGTCTATTATAAAGAATGAACTAAATTAATAATTTAAAAAAAATGTTAAACAGGGAAAAATGCCACTTTTCCCCATATATATGTTTTACATTTCAATTTCATAATTTGAATTGCAGAATGTTGAGTTCATGTTTTTAAACCCTGGTTTTCAGGACCCTAAATTTAACCAGTACTCATCGTAAGCCCACCCTAGCTCTTATATTATAAAGGGTTATTGCAAATATAAATATAGGTATGAATCACATGATGGGTGTCGAATACATGCAATACAGTTATCTCCTAATTAACACATTTGATAATTTTATACATTGAATAATTCATTGCTATTCATTTAAAAAACAGTATTTATTTTTTCAACACATATAGTAAAAATCATATAATTATTTTTACAGTACTGTGCAAGAATTGTAAAGGAGAACTGACAGATTCCCTTACAGCATTTTCAGAAATGGTAAGTTACAATTTAGAAATGCATAACAATTTTTTTAAAGGAGTTTTCATTCAATTAAATAGAGTGCACCTTCTATAAAGTTCTAAATATTTTCTACTGTTTAAACTCGGTAAACTTACTTTGCAACATCATTATGCTTTGAAATTTAGTATTTATCTGACATGTGTATAAATCCTTAGTATATTGTAACTATTAATAATAGTACACTTTCATGCAGGTTGAAAACGGTTGCCATGTTGATGATGGATACTTTACCAGATGCAAGGGAGAATGTGAAACAGAAAGTACAGAATTAGATAATTTGGTAAACAATTTTTGTTATACTATTTGACACATTTCAGAAATATGATGCCCATGCAGTAATATATTTTATGAAGCCTAACAATATGCATACAATGTGTTGTAATATCAACAGATATTGTGAAACTTTATGATTTTGACGCAAAAATCAAAACATGATATTCAAAAAAAGTTGAAACCAATTGCACACATACATGCATGAACTATCTACTTGGACAAACTGAAACTTTTATAAACTTATAATTACCTCTAAAAATATTTACATAAATTTTTATAAAAATAGAATATATATATACATGTATATGATTGAGAATTGCAACATGAAATACAAGTAAAGGAAAGTTTAAATCAATTGAAATATTTATCAGTTATTGCATTAGCAATAAAGTCTAGCTATCACTCTAAAGGGTGTTAATTGTAACAAATATTATCACTTTTCAATTTTTTTAAATCTATTTTTCAGGATGACACAAATAGCATATATCTACAGACTGATAATATAATGCCAACTTTAGGCAATAAAAATACTTGTGTGGTAAGCATAGTTTTATTCTTGATATGATATTATTGAAGGCAGTCAGTGTACATGTATGTTTGACAGTATGACATGTCAACTGTTGTGTATTTGTCAAGTAATACAATACAACTTCATTCGGCATCTTAAGTTTCTGCATTTCTGCATTAAATTTCCAATGTTTTCCACATCTCTTTATTACTCTTTTCTACATTGTTTTTACATTGATTTTGTTAAAGGTTAAATAAATACTTTTCCACATATTTTTTTTTATTGTATGCCTCTTCCGTTAGTCAAATTGTTTCCCTCCTATTTGACACAAGTGTAAATTGATTGATTGCTTGTTGCTAAATAACAAATATTTTATGCATGTTCAGGCAAACACAAGCTTCAAAGTCAGATTTATAATATAAAAACGAAGGGTTGTGATCCGCTGGAGTTCAAATCAATGTGAAGTAGATGTAAGCAATTATAGGCAACCTGAAGACCTTCAACAATGACAAAACCCGATATTGGAAAGTTGTCTAGAAAAGGCCTGACATGAAAAGTGTGAAACAATTGAAACAATTGAAACAAATGGTAAAGTTATACACAGTTAAGTATATGACAGGGTTGATATAAAAATAACAAAAACTTGTTATGATGTCAATGAGCCAACTATCCACAAGAGACCAAATTGCACAAATACACTATAATAAAATAAAATCTTACCGTATATATCATTATTACAATTTTTGACATGTGAAATACAGGTAATTTTGTTTATATAGATTAGACCGTTGGTTTTCCCGTTTGAATGGTTTTACACTAGTAATTTTGGGGCCCTTTATAGCTTGTTGTTCAGTGTGAGCCAAGGCTCCGTGTTGAAGGCCGTACTTTAACCTATAATGGTTTACTTTTTAAATTGTTATTTGGATGGAGAGTTGTCTCATTGGCACTGACACCACATCTTCCTATATCTAAAAATGTGGAAAGGTGGTTTCTATTTATTTCGGAAAAGTAAGGTACCAAAATACGGAAATGTGAAACTTGATTTTTGTTTAAAATGTGGAAACGTAATACGCCTACTTAATTGTAGACATAAAACCTGAATGTCTGTTGCTATTGTCTTGGCTCACACGGTTGTTGATATGTCTGTTCACAAATTAACATTCTCATTTTTTCATCTGAAACCCATGCTCCATTGTATAACTGATATTTGGTATGAATTTTAAAACGCATAATTAGGTAACAATACATCCAAGTGCAAAATATATTGATTTACTTACATATGTATATATTTTAGGTAACTGATGACAGTCTAGATCTGCCAGTGCTAATTGAAAACAGTGAAGTGTTTGATGTGATTACTGTAAGTAAAAGCTGTGCAATAAGCCTACCATATAAGATATCTTATAAAACCAAAGTATATCATTAGGTTCCTGGTTCAATTCCCATTTGGGATGAAAATTTCAGGAACTCAATTTTCGGCTCTCCCTTGACAACATTTGCAAGTATGGTCTTTAGGAAACGATGATAGTCCGTAGGACAGGGACGATAAATGGCTGACCCGTGTTAAGAGAGAGAGCCATATCTCCTGCACGTTAAAGATACCCTTGTAGATTTCAAAAAGAGTAGGCTAATGTCGCTTCAAGGCATCACTCGCACCCGCAAAGTGGAAAACGATTAATATAAGTTGCAAAACTTGTTTCCCAATCCACTATAAATAAATATGTTTAAACTAAACTAAACTACAAATGTAGCTAAGCTAAGAATTTATGCCATTACTATGCGTCTGTTGTGGTAGTAAATTATAAGAATATTCCCCTCTGAAACTACTGGTCCAAATACTTTCAAACTTTAACATAATGTTCCTTAGGGTATTTAGTTTACAAATTGTGTCCTAAGTTTATATCTATCAACAAACACGGTAGCCATTTCTAAAATAGAAAATTAGGGTCAAATATAGTTTTTGGCTAATATCTCAAAATTAAAGCATTTAGAGCAAATCTGACATGGTTACAATGTTTCTTAGGATAAGATCTATCTGCCCTGAAATTTGCAAACAAATTGGACAACCATTGTTGGGTTGCTGCCCCTGATTTAATGATTTTAAGAATTTTGCAGTTTTTGTTTATTATCTTGAATATTATTATAGATAGAGATAATTAAACTGTAAATAGCAGTAATGTTCAGCCAAAATAAGATCTACAAATAAATCAACATAACCAAAATTGTTAATTGGCACCTTAAGGAGTTATTGCCACTAGTCAATTTTTTTGTAAATTTTTGTCACGATATTCAAAAATCTTCTCCTCGGAAACAAATTGGCAAAAATTCTTCAAATTTTAACCTAATGTGCCTTACAGTATCTTGTTGATAAATTGCATCTGAAGCTTTGATCTATCAACAGAAACATGGCTGCTTTTGCTGAAATGTTTCATGACCAATATTGTTTATCATTTCAATTGACAAAGTTATTGCCCTTGAAAGTGTAATATGTCAGACTGTATGTACAATTTTTACATTTATTTTCAGCCTTTTAATTCTCAGTCATCCTCACAAATATCTTCATGGAGCCAGGAAAATGACATACATTCTTTGAGTTCTATAAACAAAGCAATGGATATTTTAGGCCATGGAAAGATAAGCCCAACCAAATTCCAGGTTCGAACTAATATAAAAGATCTAAAACCATCAACCTTCAGATATTTGAAAAGAAAAGCAACCACAACAGTTCATGAAGCTTTAGATTGCATAGCACCAAGTCAAGCCAAGAAACTACTCCATTTACTTCATATTGATAAAGTATGTGTGTCACACTATATTATCATGCTGCACTAGTGACTGTACACAGCTACTTTTGCATAGGTACTATTTCTGTACTAAAATCTGAAGTACTGGAAATTTACTTTTAAAATTCTGACTACTACTTTGTGACTTTAAAACTATTGTTATATTTAGGTATCTGTATTTTACAGTACTTGATTTGTACTTGAAATTTAGGTACTGCAGATTTATGGTTACTTGCCGTTACATTTTCAGCATTTTGAAAGTTTTTCTGTTTCAAATATCTTAAAATTATGATTTTCAAACATGGAATATTGTATTATTTCTGTACCAAAATATTTAGTACAAATCAAGTACTGTAAAATACATGTACCTAAATATTACAATAATTTTAAAGTAAAGAAATAGTACTAAATATTAAAAGTTAATGTCCAGTACTAAATATGTTTAGTACCTATGCAAAAGTAGCTGTCAGCCTGTGTATATATATTAAAAAAACAGAGGCTCATACCTGTTTGTTCAGTTTGGTATGAAATTAGATCCAAAGTTTAATTTGGGTATGTGTGTCCCATGGACACTTCTTTAATTCTTTAATAAAGGAACAACTCATATAGACTTCATTATATCAAAGTTAAGCCACAGGCTGTACATTTATTTTATTTTCTTCTAATAGGTCAAGTGGGGCACCTTTTTAATGTCTTTAAAGAGACCTGCAATGACCTAAGGCTTTGCAATTGATTTGCTGTGGATTAAATTATGAGTCGGTGCTCATTATTCTTACTTTTTAATGCTGAATCATATTTTTAAAAACATTTTTGGAAAAACACTGTACATGTATGTATGTGTTTACTAGAAACAGAAATAGTTCTAAGAAAAAATAGAATATATACATAAGCCACTCCCCCTTTGTTGCATGTTACTCATATGTATTTCACCTTTTCATCATGTGTGTGGTCTCAAAGCCCTTCAATGCTGTTATATATAAGAATTTTACATAAAGACATCTAGAAGATTATTTTTTTATTTAATGTAGGAACCATCAAGAAGAACATAATTATCAACTACTGAGGATATCAAGCTACAGCAGTTGATCATACAACTATATAATGAGTCGTCAGACAGAAATGCCAAGATTCAGCTCTTGTCAATGGTGTCCGATCTATCATAAAAAAAAAGCACTGCAGGACCTTATTCCAGGGATCTCACAGTATGCTCTTGACACAGCCAGACAACATGCTGTTAAACATGGAAAAGGTAGGTCTTTACTTATTAACTTAGTTGCATTAAAGCCTAGTATATGAAAGGCTACACGTAATGAAACTACTGTCTGATGTATTCAATCACTCAGATGACTCACCCCTAAACTGAGTAGAAATTTAAAAATAAGCGTATTTATACCAATAGTCACTATGTTCATTTGTATTCCATCAATTGGATACAAACACTGAAATCCAGGGGACTAATTTAGTTTCCAGAAGCATAGCTATCATGAAAATTGAAAAATAATAGTTATCAAAAGTACCAGGATTATAATTTTATACGCCAGACGCGCGTTTCGTCTACATAAGACTCATCAGTGACGCTCAGATCAAAATAGTTAAAAAGCCAAAACAAATACAAAGTTGAGGAGCATTGAGGACCCAAAATTCAAAAAAGTTGTGCCAAATACGGCTAAGGTAATCTACTCCTGGGGTAAGAAAATCCTTAGTTTTTCGAAAAATTCAAAGTTTTGTAAACAGAAAATTTATAAAAATGACCATATAATTGATATTCATGTCAACACCGAAGTGCTGACTACTGGGTTGGTGATACCCTCGGGGACGAAACGTCCACCAGCAGTGGCATCGACCCAGTGGTGTAAATAGTTATCAAAAGTACCAGGATTATAATTTTATACGCCAGACGCGCGTTTCGTCTACATAAGACTCATCAGTGACGCTCAGATCAAAATAGTTAAAAAGCCAAAACAAATACAAAGTTGAGGAGCATTGAGGACCCAAAATTCCAAAAAGTTGTGCCAAATACGGCTAAGGTAATCTACTCCTGGGGTAAGAAAATCCTTAGTTTTTCGAAAAATTCAAAGTTTTGTAAACAGAAAATTTATAAAAATGACCATATAATTGATATTCATGTCAACACCGAAGTGCTGACTACTGGGTTGGTGATACCCTCGGGGACGAAACGTCCACCAGCAGTGGCATCGACCAGTGGTGTAAATAGTTATCAAAAGTACCAGGATTATAATTTTATACGCCAGACGCGCGTTTCGTCTACATAAGACTCATCAGTGACGCTCAGATCAAAATAGTTAAAAAGCCAAAACAAATACAAAGTTGAGGAGCATTGAGGACCCAAAATTCCAAAAAGTTGTGCCAAATACGGCTAAGGTAATCTACTCCTGGGGAAAGAAAATCCTTAGTTTTTCGAAAAATTCAAAGTTTTGTAAACAGAAAATTTATAAAAATGACCATATAATTCATATTCATGTCAACACCGAAGTGCTGACTACTGGGTTGGTGATACCCTCGGGGACGAAACGTCCACCAGCAGTGGCATCGACCCAGTGGTGTAAATAGTTATCAAAAGTACCAGGATTATAATTTTATACGCCAGACGCGCGTTTCGTCTACATAAGACTCATCAGTGACGCTCAGATCAAAATAGTTAAAAAGCCAAAACAAATACAAAGTTGAGGAGCATTGAGGACCCAAAATTCAAAAAAGTTGTGCCAAATACGGCTAAGGTAATCTACTCATGGGGTAAGAAAATCCTTAGTTTTTCGAAAAATTCAAAGTTTTGTAAACAGAAAATTTATAAAAATTACCATATAATTGATATTCATGTCAACACCGAAGTGCTGACTACTGGGTTGGTGATGCCCTCGGGGATACACTTTTTATGCTTGTCTTGTGAAATTATATTTTTTTGCAGGCATCACAATACAAACTTTCACCTTTCAAAAAAATTAATATATGTGTGTCTGTCCATCACTATTGAATTTGAATTTAGAGGGGATAGTTTTATTCTTATATGAACATTTTGGTGAACAACATTTACAGATGTCTCTGAATTGATGTAATCCAAATGATAATTTGGTGTTGCCTTCTTATTTTGCTTATATTGTTACATATATGTTACAGCTTAAGTATGCTTTTGCAGGTGTTCCACTACCAAAGAAGGATAAATTTACCAGACAGCGTATTGACAAAGGGAAATTAGACCATGCACTTGACTTTTTCTTTGACCCAACATTTCACCAGGTATAAAATTTAGGTATTCAGTAGTTTTTGAGTAGTCAATTATACATATATGAAAAAGGAAGGATATGATATTGGGTAATTGCGAAAAGAAACAAAGTATTTGACACAGAAACAATCAATCTAAATTATAAGGAGACATAACAAACCACTGAAAGTACAGGGTCCTGGATTGGGACAGGCACATACATGTAAAGAAAAATGGGGGAGGGGGGTCAAATATTTTTTTAAAGTACTCAACCCTCCCCTACATTCTTTGCCATGACCAAAAGAATTTTAGTATCAACAATACATATTTATTTAACCAGGACTAGATTCAATGAGCCTCATTGCATTAAAACACAAATATAAAAAAAAATGTTAACTGTCAACCAGCTCATAGTACCATACCTACTACTAACTATTTATTTCCAATCATGGGCCTGTGAGAGGCATTATGCATACCAAGATTATAATATATGGTGACAAATGTAATAGGTGTGAAAAAGGACTGCATTGTTTTATCTATATAGGAACAAAATACTGTCAGTTATAAATAATATGGGCATACCACCATCATATTTGTATTATATGAAAATATTAAAACTGTATTATATTTATGTAACATAGCTCAAATTCTTATTTCTTATAGGTATCATCTTTTGGAACAAAGGAATTGAAATTGAGCTCAGGGGAGGTATTACAGATTCCTGAAGTTGTGAGGACAGCCTGCCACTCTAGTATTGTAGATACCTATATGTCATATTGTAAAGAGACAGAATTTGAACCCCTTTCAAGA
Source organism: Mytilus edulis (assembly GCA_019925275.1). Lineage (NCBI taxonomy): Eukaryota > Metazoa > Mollusca > Bivalvia > Mytilida > Mytilidae > Mytilus > Mytilus edulis. Next base: position 49,729,591 of record CM034354.1, read on the forward strand.
GCAACATTGTTTAACATCCTAAGTGAGTGTCCAGCCTCTCAATGTACCAATTTGAAAGGTCTTGACAATATTGCAGCAGATGGAGTATGTGCTATGGATACACTAATAGAAATTGTTGCTAATTTTCAAAATTGCTCTGTACATCAAAATACAAATTTCAGTGATATGAAAGAGAAGCTTATCTCATATAAGCTCTACCTGAAGACTGACTTCAAACATCATGTACAGATGAAGGATTAATGTTCTGACCATTGTATACCATTCGCATTGAGTGACCCCACAGAAAAGAAATTGGCACGTTCTTGCACTGACCATTTGCATGATATGAAGTGTCCAAGATGCTGCCTTTTACCTGATACTGTCATAGAGCTAAAGAGAACAATATCTGAATTCACAGGTACATATACAAAATATAGTTATGAATTGTTTTGAAGCTAATTTGCAGAACTTGTTTAAAAGTTAATATGAGCTTTTCTCGTTACCAGTACCTATCATCCCTCTATTGTCTGTTCACATCTTCTATAGAATAACAGCCCTTTTTTTAATAGTTCATTATGTATGCAAGAGACCAACTTGCTAGCAAACTGAAAGGATGTAAGAACTTCATTAAAAAAATTATGAAGAAAATATCGAAAAGTTGTGTTTATGTATTCTACATATGTTACCAACTAGATTTGGTTGTCGAATATATTCGTTAACGCTAATGATACTTATTTTAGACGAACCCACCAGCCATCCAAGATGGCCATCATACATTATTTGATATATAGCATTTTATTGAAAAAATTGTTTAAAATCTTGCCTGAAACCACTGAACTATTATTCTATTTTAGATATATCTGAAGAAGAAAGAACAGAGTTTTTGGTAGATATAGAGACAGCAGAAGGGAAAGTTCTTGACTGGAAAAGTCATATTCTTCGCTGTGTCAATCAAGATAGGTCTCACAGAGGGTGATGCCATGATTGTTATGGACTGGGCGATTAAGTTTCTGCCACTTCGCCATAGAGAAACAGAGTGACTTCTTTGGCCAAAAGGGATTTAACTGGCATGTCATTGTTGTTATCTTCAAAGATAATGACACTTCAACACTGAAGGTATTAAATTAAGATTAAGATTAAGATTAATGAACTGTTTTACCAACATACAAAAAACAAGCTTCGCAAAGCGCAGCTGGATACAACCGCAGAGGTCCAATCGAGAATAGTTTGTCTAAATGAAAACAATATTCAAGCTTGATACAGGTGTGAATTGGATCTTAATTTAAAAATATTTGACACATGTATTAGAGGTTTCTGTCACAGAATATATATGTAGTCAATGAACATGAAATTGGTAAATGATTTGAATATACTATTAATTGAAGATTTCCTGCATTTGTGCAATACACTGTGCTGTTGTGCAATACTTAGTAAATTTATTTTTTAAGGAATGACTGTAATATTTTTTCTGTCTAAGAAGAAATAACATAAAAACAAATTGGTGCATAGCAAGTAATTTAACAGTGTTCACCACATTTTTTATGTTATTTCAAATAAACAGAAAAAATATTTCAATCATTTCTTATAATTTTATTCTAAATTCCATTATACACTGTAGAAAACCATGAAAAAACGTTGATGATGTCACGGTCACATGACTAAATTATGTCTATGGGCTGATAACAAAATAACTTCAGATGATCAGAAGACATGTTAAATCCAAAATTAAAGTTTTAGACTATATATACAAAGAAATAGGGAAAAAATCAATTTTAAGAATAACCTGAGATGAAAATTAACCCCCCCCCCTTTTCTCATCATATTTGTAACAAAACATAATGTACAGTGTCTTTTTGTTGTAGTGTCATACACACTTATAATCCATGAATAATAAACAATAAATATTTATTTGCTTTTTTCATTTTCAGCATAGGACATATGTTCATACAATTGAATCAGCAAAGCAGGATTGGTATAGTGTTACTTCTGTGATTGAACACACTCTCAAAACCATTAAGGACCAAATGCCAAACATAAAAAGTGTTGTATTGAGGAGTGATAATGCAGGATGTTACCATTGTAGTAATCTGTGGCATTCTTTACATGGAATATCTCAGCGAACAGGTAAAAAGACTGAAAATAATTTAATCATGGACCCCAGTTTTTCGTGTTTTGAAGACAAATTGTGGGTTCAAACAAATTTTTATTTTGTGTTGATTTAAATTTATGAAAAAAATTCACGAATACTATGGTACATGTACCCCGCGAATAAAATTATTTTTACATCATAATAATTTTAAAAAGCAATCTGCAAATAATGTCTTGTGTCAGAGATAACACAAGCACTATTGTATTCAATGTATAGATTAATACTCAAGGTTACTGTTTAGACACATATTTGGTCTAGCGGGACGGCTGCAGTGCAGGCGATTTGGTGTCACGATATCACAGTAGCATGGGTTCGAATCCCGGCGAGGGAAGAACCAAAAATTTGCGAAAGCAAATTTACAGATCTAACATTGTTGGGTTGATGTTTAGACGAGTTGTATATACATTATGTACACAGCCATGTATCACCATCATTGATGGCGATCCGATGGATACATCTGTTGTAGGGTTGTCACTGACTCAGACGTACTTATGAATATAATTATTTTCTGTGACTGTATCTTACATTAATTTGTAGGATCCTTTACTATAGATAATTTAGCTGATCTGTAACAATAACATCTTCATGCCTTATATATCATGTACTGTAGTACGCCGCTAGATTAAAACTGACGTGGAAAGGTAACACATGCCCACCGAAAGCTCTTTTTTTGAGAGCCCAGGTGGTCGTGTGGTCTAGCGGGACGGCTGCAGTGCAGGCGATTTGGTGTCACGATATCACAGTAGCATGGGTTCGAATCCGGCGAGGGAAGAACCAAAAATTTGCGAAAGCAAATTTACAGATCTAACATTGTTGGGTTGATGTTTAGACGAGTTATATATATATATATATATATATATATATATATATATATATTATATATATATATATATATGTGTATTTGGGTGTTTAATATAGACAGCTTTTGCTGTATTTGTATTTGAACATTAATTATCAATGAAAAGTAATACTTTAAAATTGACACATTGAATACAGAATTTATGAACAGGATATTGGTTTATCGTAAGCTATTTTTGAAAGGTTTTGCATGATTTTAATCCATAAAAAATCCATACCCTGTTATTTTTTTTTTGTATCAACATGCTTGATTAAAATTGAGAATAAAATTGGGGAATGTGTGAAAGAGACAACAACCCAACCATAGAACAGACAGCAGAATGTCACAGGCCAACAGGTCTTCAATGCAGCAAAAAATTCTCGCACTCGGAGGTGTCCTTTAATTGGCCCCTAAACAAATATATATACTAGTTCAGTGATAACATATCCATTTTTATCGCAGATTTTTTTTTTACACTCATTTTAAAATATTTTCTTACAGGTGTATACATTAAAGAATATGATTTCAGTGAAGCCCAGAACGGAAAATCATATTGTGACTCAAAGATTGCATATATGAGAGGGAAAATGAGGAAGTATGTTTTAGAAGATGGAGACATCACATCATCCACAGATATGAAAGAGGCCTTGGATGTGTGTGGAGGTGTGTCAGGCTGCCAAATTTCAAATGTTACCATTAATACTGAAAGTCAGACTAAAGACCAAAGTCAACTTAAAGGAATAACAAAATATTCCAATGTGAAGATAGACCATGATGGTAGACTAACATGCTGTAAAGCCTTTGATATTGGAGAAGGACAACGTATAACCATGTCATCATTTAACCAAGAAGGTACGAATTTGAATGTTCTTGAGGACTTTTCCTTACCAAAGCACATAGAGGGATCCATCAAAACCTCTAACAGTATTGTGAATGAACAACTTCCTAGAGAAGGAGATTTATATTGTCCAGAGATGACTTGCTCTAGGAAGTTTAAATCTTACTCAGAGCTGGAAGATCATTGTTTTGTTGGTGATCATGCTTTATGTCCAACTCATGACCTCATCAAATTGCAATGGAAAGGTGTGTGTTTAGACATTTCTTCATGTTCTACTAAAACTAGAGAAGGATCATTGCAGAATGGTGACTCTACCTTACAGAATGGATGGGGATTGAAGAAGGATAGGAAATCTGTTCGTTTTTTATTGAAAACAAAAAACTATCTGAAAGAAATATTTGACTGTGGTGAAAAAAGCGGACAAAAGGCAAATGCAGGCAATGTTGCAAAAAATATGCGTATTTCACGTGACAATACTGGAAAGAAAGTTATTTCTCCAAATGAGTATCTCCAGCCCTCCCAAATTCTATCATATTTTTCTCGTCTTGCTTTGCTGTTGGAATGTCCATCAAAGAAATACTGTGAAGTTTCAGATGAAGATTTAGAAAGTGCAATTGCATTGATTAACAGATCTGAGGCTCTAGAGGAATTGTTATAAATGAGATATAATGATGATGTTAAATTTAATCTGTTCTTTTGTAGGGCCTCTATGAGGGTACACAGTAAACATATAATCATCAAGTTGTGGCCTAAATGTTATCATATCATATAATTATTATTTTCTTAATGGTCATAAATCTATTCCAAAAACTGATTTAATATGAATAATAATAAATATTACCCTAGATAATCATTTTATCAAAATAAATGACTGAATGAAAAAGATTATAAACAATCCAAAAGGCAGCATTTATCATTTGGTCCAAGGACACAATTGTCGTCCCTTGATTTGTGTTGTTCACAAATATAGTCCCTTGTGTTGACAGTGGGTAACTTGCCATTAATTTTTATACCCCTTCCAAATTTATTTCTCCATGTTTAATGCCTTAAATTTCAAGTAGGGGGGTGAAATTACACTAAAAAAAATTATGTCCAGAATACTATAGAAAAGTAGTGATTTGGTCCAGCTGAAAAAGGTTTAAAATTAGCACTTCGGCAGCTGTCAAAAGATTTCAAGACGCCCTAAACATAAAATTGTCCATATTTTGAGTTAGAGCCGATGAAGTTTTCTACAATTTTAATATTATTTGTCCAAAAGTAGTACAACACACTGTCAAAGTTTCTTTGAGAAAGCACAGGTGGGATTTTTTTTATTTTCGTTTATGTTCTAAAAGAAATGCACTATGAAATAATTTTGGTCTTGGACCATTTATACTTATTTTGATCATCTTCTGCAAATCTAGAACTTATTATTGTATAAAACTCAGGCTAGATGTTGACTGTTCTCACTGTGAATTCATTTTGTCATATGATATAAGAAAATATCAACCATTATTATGGAACCAAGTTATTTAGACTTAGGTTCATCAATCAGATATTTGACCTTTAATAGATACATCTTATCAAATGTGAATTTTAGCTAAATTTATTGGATAATTTTCATAGTTGAATTTATTTAATGCAAACTTTTCCTTCAAGGACTATTGTTTTAGAATTTTAAGTAAAATCCATATCATCATACTGTAAAAAAAATATGTACAGGTATTTTTCTAATTCTGCAGAATTAGGGATTTTGATTTGTTTACATGACAACCATTTTCAATGGTTCCATTAAAAACTATAATATTGCTGCAATTAATTTTACATATTTTATTTGAATTATTTAAACAATACATTGAGAATTTGTATGTATAATGCTGTTGGTCAAACTACATTTTTTGTCATGGTAACCATGTACTTTTCATATTTTTCTAAAAATCACAGAATTTTTCAAGTAAAATATTAATTTGGAGAGCAATTTGAAACAGATAAACATAATTTTATATAGTTTTTTAAATTGTTGTTTGATACATTCTACATATATATATATATAGATCTTATTAACATTGTAAAAAGCATCTTTGAAAACTTATGATTTAAGGCACTGACGCACATCATTTGAGAAAATTTGTTAAACTCCAATTTATTTCAGCATGATATTGTTTTTGTTTTATTTTTGTTTTTAAATTTTATTAATAAATGGTACATTTTGTGAAAAAGTGTATTGATTTTTCAAGCAAATTTTGACACTCAATGATTAAATAAATTGGAAAAGATGCAAATTCAAGGAAATTCATAGGTGAAATCATCGTAATTTTTCTTTTGATATCAATTTAAATTAGTTTATGTATATTTTTTAACAATAAAATGTATTAACAAAAGGATTGCTTCAATTATGCTGCATATATCTGCAAAATTTTATTCATTTTTCAACAATACACGTAATAAATTGCACCTTTTCTACCTAAAAAATATGAAATTTTGGTTGCTTAGCAACCAGAAAGAAATTTGAGTCCGAGTGTTTTAAGATAGGTTTAGTTACATATCAACCTTATATTTTCTTATGAATAAGGTCAATAGTAAATAACTTGCTGGTAATTGTTGCTATGAAGATTTAAAAATTGGTCAAAACTTGAAAAAATGGGAAATAGCTAAATATGAAAAATGGCTTATTTTAGACCTCTTATAGCTTGGTGATGGAAAAAAAAATTGATGTAAATGATTTTTTTTATTCATCTTGTATAATTGTTTTAGTATATAAATGCAATCTGAGTTCTAATAATTACATATATACTAAATTGATGAATAAAATATGTCAATTTTAGCCTTGGATTGTTGATTTTTTGACTAATTTGGTAGGAAATGTTAGATTTCAGTTTCCATAGCAACCATGTATTTATGTCCCAAAATATTTTTTCTGATGACTTATATCATCAATACCTTTCATCAAGTAAGTTTTCAACAGATTCTGAAAACATCAGTATATCACCCTTTGCATGATTCTTAGGTGGACTGGTACTTAAAACGTATCTTGTGCATTAAAACAGTGCTGGTCAAAAAATTTACTTGCAATCGAATCAGACCTGCTTAGTCAAAGTTGAAACCGTTGTCTTTTTTTGTTTGAAACAGCATATATCATCATCCGAAACTATTAAATAGTGCAAGGTTTTCTGAAATTCAACTGTCGGAACGGTACTAATTTGATAGCAAACAACTATGTTAAACGTGCGTTAAACTCGTCACATCACGTTCATTGTTCAGACCTTTCAGATGTTGCTTAATTGATTTAAAAGATACCAAATGGCATTTCGAACTAGTTTAAAAACATATGTCTTCGACGGTGTAAATTCATGCATTATCAACTGAAATTCATGAAGACAAATTTAACAACCTAACCCCTTGTGTTTTGCAGGCCCTCTACCTTATACTTTGGGTGGCTAGTAATCATGTCATGAGTTGAGGAGGCTCGCGGGTACAAAATTTCGGTGAAAAAATTGAACGTTTGTTTTTTTCATAAAAAATTCTATTCATTACACTATTAGTTATTACTTTATGATATAGTACAAACATTTACCAAAAAAATCGATTCTGTTCGGCCCCAGATGACTTTTAAAACGTTTGTATCATTGAAAAAGCTCCAAATGATCTCCCTTTGGTGAAAAAATTCTATACCTTGGCATTAAAATTAAAATATCTTTTTTTACTCATCGGTGACCTATGTTTTTTTTATTATTGTTTTCAAATAAGCTATACATAAAGTAAATAATTGTAAAATTTAAGCGATTTCTGTAATTAGTTTTTTTTTTTATTTCGATATAACCTTTTTTTCTTCTATTAGTTCAACAGAAAAAAAGTACCTCTACAAAAATGTATGCTTCTTTCGAAGGCAGATTGTGAGCGTAAATGATCGGTGACCCCTCTTTTTTATTTCATTTTTCTATTAGATATAAGATAAAGTTCATTTATAGAACAAAATAGCGAAATCTTATATTAGATAAAAAAAAAAATGATTTAGACCCACGAGCCCCCTTAATACTTCGTGTTATCTATTTGCCACTGAACAACAGATTAACTAGGCAATCAATGACTTAATTATTATAAAATAGGCATCTCTTGACAGTAAAAATCTTACAATCTTTCAATCAATTAATTATTCAATGTAGCAAACAAATCAATACGATCTACTAGTACCTAGTGTTATTTGAATGTGACAGTATGCAAATATCAATATATATATAAACTTACCAGTACCGAAGCATAAGTTTCAGGAAACAAGTGATGATAAGGACCAAATGCATGAAGTTTTTTCCTTTATGTCCTGTGGGGAAACTTCCCTAACTTAACTTAAAATACTTACCCGCGCAAGTCTGTCAGCCAAGGACTCAAATGATAACTTATGGGGAAGTCCGTTTTTTTCTTGTTTCTTGTTTCTATGGTGTGGGCAGTTGGTCGACCAATTTTTGATAAGACTATTGAACATTTTTAAACACAATGAAAGATTTATAAGAACTGTTCAACAAATCAAGCTGTATGTTAAATTAATTAGGTTTATTCGTTTGTTTAACATTCAGTTGCATACAATACAATGTAGGTTTGATGTTGATATGATACTCACTAAATCATTCATTTCTGAAAATCAAAATTTTAATAAAATGACATTTGTCGAATAATTTTATGTGCTTTTTTTTCAAAACAATTTGCAAACAAATAGATTAATATATTCTAGTGTTACAAAAGAAGAATGAAAGATACAGAAGCGCTGTGCAATCTCAAAGGTCAAATACGAACTGTTACTGCCTTGGCGAAATGCTAAAAAAGACCAAAGGACCAACAATGTTATAGTATACAAGACACAATTTAGAAACCTAAATATGCTGAATAGTAATAAGGATATGTTGCTTGATTGCGCATGAGAAACCATGAGAGGACTCACAGTTACTGGCAGTAAGTTAATAGCCACTAACAACTATCAAAAATCCATGCATTTGAGACTTAATTATCACTCTAGACACATCCAATATCCAGTGAAATAATGGTAAAGACGTCATAAACAGTCTGATAAATAGAATAAGGTGTGCAACGGCAAGATGCAGTTATCGACAGATTGTAGATCGACGAATGTGTATTTGTATATAACAATGAAATTTAGTTTGCTTTCAATTTAGTGATAAAAAAATCAATAGTAATACGAATAAATATATATATATTAAAGTTATTGAAAGCTTATTTGTTATACATCCCAGGCATACATACTCTGAGTCAAATTTGGCACAAGCTTTTATTTTTTCTTCACAACTTACTCTTTTTATCAGACTATATGCATAAGTTTGTATTTCTTTTTAATTTAGGATCGGTTGAAAAGAAAACAAATCAGATTATTCTATTTGATGATTAGTTGTTTGGATTATGTTTAGTTGCAAATATTCCATCCGTGTTAAACGCAAGAATAAATTAAAAAGATAGTACAATATACTAGTATATGTCTTTCTTGAGAAGCTATCCAGGATAAATATTGTCGAATTGGACTGCCTCTCGAAAATGAGGTTATATTGATTAGGAAAATAAATTTGGCATACCAACACAGTTGTTGCAAGGGTTCTTTGTGAGGCATTTTATATAAAGTCGGCGTTCTGACCAGACTTGGTCGCACACTTCTAGCATAGCTAAAATTTGAGTCCAAATTAGGCGAGGGTTTTACGGCTGTTGGATGAAGACAATATTGGCAAATAATCACCATTGTGGTATTATTTATACTGTATTCTTTGGTTTAAAAATAACAATTCATTTCTGTTAAATGCGCCAATGGAAATCGATAGATATTTGATTAAGGCCACACTTTAATTGTTTAAGTTGTCACCATTTATTGTTAAGTTTTGTACTTACTTGGCTTTTGTTTCTCAATTGTCTCTTTGAGATCTTGAAAACCTGGAAATACAATATCTCTTCGGAGTAGTAATATGAGTCAAAGTATTTTACAAATGTTGAATAAAACTTTTGATTGCATCTGTTATACTTCGGTACTGGCATGCAAATACAGATTTTTTTGTGTTATTAAAATTTACTATTACAAAATGTTAAAAATTATTATAAATTAGGGAATGTATCTCCCTCGTGCAAAGCTCTGATTTCTTTCACGTATTTGGCTTTACTCTTTGAACCTTTTGGATTATATATAGCTCTTCATCTTTTACATAAGCTTTGGATTTCAAATATTTAGGCCACGACCTGAAGAGACATTTAGTGTTGAAATGCGCATCTGGTGCGGGAAAATTGGTACCGTTAATGTTATAATATTGAATGTTGTACGTCGGACAATTGTGTCTATGAAACACTGTTCGAGGACACTAGTTCATAATGAGATAATGTCCAGAACTTTTTTTCAATATGAAAATATCTTTGTTCATGAAATTGTCTCGCCATCTTCTGGTCTAGTTTTTGCTACGAATATGCATGACAATATTTTACTATGAAATTCCGTTCATGACTACATTTCAATTTGAAATAATGTCTCTTATGACACTGTGACACTATGAAATTTGTCCATGACAATATCTCACTATGGAATTCCGTCCATGACTACATTTCAATTTGAAATAATGTCTATTACGACACTGTAACACTATGAAATTCTGTTCAGGACACTATGAAATACTGTCCATAAAATAATAATTAATCAAGTTATAACAGAATTAGATAAAGTATACAAAATGAAGCTTGCTCATTTTTAGATTTATAACTGAAATTGATTCGAATACAAAAGTTTTATTTTGATTCGGTACACATATAACAATTCAAACATAAAATAATATTTATTTTAACATAAGCTAGTTTCAAACTTGCATTGAAACTTTGTTAATGATTAACCATAGATTTGCTATATCATTCATTTGTTCAATTTGTATATTTTTAATTTCTTAGATCCATTTTTTTCTTCTTATTAACATTCAAAATTCTTTTTCTATTATTATAATTCTATAATGAATCAATTTGGTTATTATTCGCTGTCGTTATTATTCAGGTGCATTAATTTATTAAAAAAAATACATGATATCAAACATATTGTTTAAAAAATTAGTTATTTAATTTATTATTTTAAATAGCGGATTGGAGAACATTCAATTTAATGCGAGACCTCAATCAATGTTGGAGTTTATTACCCAGAATATAAAAAAAAACTTCATCTATAAAAAAAAATTTATTATTATTTCTCTTTTGATCTGAGTTACCTATTTGAAGCATCATTCCAGTCAGCTAAGAGGTCTTTTAAAAAATTATTTCTGTTTTGTCATTATGTTTGTGGATGTGTTGCTTTGTTTGAATGTAATACATTGTACCTTGTTTTGTGGAGAGGGCTTCCATAGGCTATGTGTATTGTCCAATCCAGTTCAGTTTATTTGAATAAAATATTGTTTAAACTAATCATAGATTAAAGATTGTCTATCATAGGTTCTATAGTACTTATAATTTACTGTATAAATATTAGTAATATAATGACAAGCACTTACTGTAGTTGTACTTATTTTCGCGGTGCAATTTTTTCACGAATTTCGGTGTTTGTTTATTATCTCGAAAAAAATACAACCGACTCTAAATCCAACTTTTTAACTGTTAACTTACTGTTCATTTATGCATGTAAACTTGACCTTACATCGATGACATGACATGTATTCGACCCTGTTAATCCGATTAATACACAAACTAGATTAATACCAACAGGTGTCAAGTAAAACCAATTAAGGTGTTATTGGTATCTTCCGCCATCTTGGATTGAAAAAACAGAGGTCTATATTTCCTTACAAGTTAGCAAAATTTGATGCAGGAATGCAGATATATTTAAGATGAATTTTCATTTTAAAGGACCAGTTTTTAAGAATATAAATTATAAATATTAGTTTAATTACAAGTGGTGTTTATTTTTGGTTGTTTATTAAGTGTTTTTTTAAGAGAATTTTAAGTGGAAGTAACTCTAACACAGTTCATTTTCTGAAGGATTCTACATGGAATTTTCCTATTTAGTATTTTCGCCGGGAAAAACGTAAGGTGACACTAGCTTTTCTTTTGATTTTCTCAAAGCATTGTCTGAAAGCAATCTTCTCCAAATTTATTTTACAATTCTATCATTTCGTTAAGTTTCTAATCACAAAATGGTTTTTTTCCTGTATAATCCATACACAATGTGTCATTTTGTCACCACCTGTAGCTTGAGAAAATGCACGGTGACCTATCATTTTTATTATATTTTTGAACATAAATCAATAGATACTACGTTTTGGCAAAGCATGCACAAATTTTATAATCTTTTTTTTTGAGACTCCCATACCACCTTAAAGACAAAAAAAAAACCAGTCATGACTCGAGATTACCTTGAACCATCTAACTTTCTATTGCTGTTGTTATCGATTGATTTACAAAGATGTGTAGTAAGCTTTACTGTAACCAACAAATAAAATTGTTATTATAATTAGAATTTTTGAAAATCAAACAAGCACAATGAAATACACACGGAGATTATTTACAAATTACCAAAGTTACTACAGTTTGTCATTTACCGAGTGCGACTCCTGCAATACCGGTCTTTACACAACCTCTTTTCAAACTGTCATCTTTTACTTTCTGAAATGCACGAACAAACCAGCCAGCGTGCAATACAGTATACCCGTCTGCTATTTCCGAATTTACTTTAAATACAGTTCAGATTTACACACGAGGCAATACTTATGAGTATAAAACATTTTTTAGAACAAATCGCGAAAATATAAACACTTTTCTGAAAAAACACAATTGGCGAAAATATATACCCGCGAAAAAAGTACAATTACAGTATTTTTGTTTACAATTGAATTTACTAATAGGAGTTTGTAATTACTATATTGACAAATTTGTTTACAAAGATGTTAACAAGGTACAAAGGTACTCTGTAACTGGATATCAATGTGTGTGTATCAGTCAATTGCAATATCAATATCTAACATGAATATAAGTTGAAAACCTCTTAAGACAGAAATGCATGACCACCTGTCTATGAAATATTGCTTCAATAAAAAGAATAACCTCCCTGTAACAGGACAAAATACATAGTATTTATCTCAGAAATATTGTCTATGCACAGAAAAAAATTCAAGGTGGAAATGTAGCCGCTTGATATTTTTCCACAGACATTCGTCATTTCTTTCCCATTCTGTATGTTTACATCTTTTAGCGCTGATTATAATAATACTGTTGTTGCTAATGGCCACATGCGGAGCAGTTTTGGTTTACCCATCCGGTTTACTTTAGATTACCCTAACGTTTTGATAGGGCTCGTGTTACGTAGTTTTAGCTTTCTAAGTTGTGTCTAGTGTACTATAATAAATGGAAGTTTTTAACTACATTGACTGGCTATACAGCCCTTGCACGGTCGCCCCTGGCTTGCGCCTTTTAAGGCATTAATTATTTATTTTTTTACCAGGTGGTAATTGACATAACTTAGAATGATAAATAAAGTTTACTATTATTTGTCTGTTGGTCTTTTATTTTTTTAGCCATGGCGTTGTCAGTTTGTTTTCAATCTATGTGTTGGGTAATCTCTGGTATCTTTTTTGCCCCTCTTTTAATCTTGTTTTATTATATATATATTGATGTATGTATCTTTTATTCATATTTGTTCTCCCTGTTAACAGTGTAAATGTTAATCGTATGCAGTCTGATATATATTAGTTGTTCCTCGAAGGATCTAAATTAAATAATTCATAATATTTACTTCTAAAATACAAACCAACTGTAGAAACCTTTTGTACCTGGATAAGTCAAATAAAAGCCAGACCAAGGATAATATACTGTAAGGTCAATTGATTAACAAAAAGCAAGAATGCCGCAAAACCTGTTCAATTTAGTTTAAATCGTGCTATTAATTAAACACGTCATGTAATATGTGTTCGAATCTTTAGTGTAATGCATCTAGATAAGCATATTTTAAACCTTATGATGTTTAAATGAAACAAAACTTAAACACAAAATATCTTAAATTTGTTATTAACCTTGGAAAAGGAAAATAGCTACGACGTTCTACAATAACATAAGTTATATTTCAAATTTTCCCATTATTTTTTATATTTCAAGTGTTGAAGAATCCGTGTATTATTTTATTTTAAATTCATTGTAATAAAAACAAATATTGTCAAATATCTCAATACACAGAATTCCAATACAAAGTGCTACGAATGAAAAAAAAATCTTACTATATCTTAAACGTTTTGTTAATAAAAGACTTTCTTACCCTCTATTTTTTTGTCATCACTTATAATACTGCTAAATGTATCTTTTAAACCTAGAAACAAAATGACTCTTTAAAAATTACCTTTTGACTAAAATTTCCATTTGAGCAACAAACTCCTAATTTGGCAATACTATATGACAATATGTATGCTAACAAATGTTACTTGTATTTTTATTTAACGGTAATCTTTACATTTTATATCGTTGTCCGGAACTAATGAAATAATCTGTACAAGCATCAGTCAGTTTGTTTTATGTGATCATTGCGTTCGTGTTAAGAAAACTTCCATTTCCAACCACTTGATTCATTATTGTGTACTATACTATGAATACATACTTAAACCTTTGTTTGAAAATATAAAGAACTGCGCTTGAAGTGCACAGAACTTTATAATAAATATATCATTCTTAACATCGTAAACTTCAGATTATTTGATCCTGTACATAAATCGGGTTTTGACTTTCAAACGTAATTTGACAATGACAACGAATGATCAAATTTATTTTGCATACAGCAACTAAGAACAATAACCATCAAGAATTGTTCGTTATATTCAGGCACAGAACGGAGCGATATCGGGGACGTAAAAGGAAATACTTAGTTAACTAATTTTTTTGTTTTGTTCAATCGCTCTTGTTACATTCAAATGTTATTCTTCTTTTATTAAGTCGCATTCAGTTTATTACCTGACAACTGTTATGTTGCAAAACATCCAAAAGCTGCAAATGTTTTCACCTGTTGCACAGTAGTTTGTTTGTGTAGTTCATACGTGGTTCTCGTTTTATATATATTAGACCGTTGGTATTCCAGTTTGAATAGTGTTACGCTTGTAATTTTTGGGGCCGTTTATAGCTTGCTGTTCAATGTGAGCCAAGGCTCCGTGTTGAAGGCGTGAGCAAGGCATACAATACAATACATTCTTTTGAATGATAATGAGATATTTGTGAAGTTTGTTTTATCAATTAGCAAATGTCAGGGAGTACATAGTGTTTGCAATAACCAACAAATATATGTATGCCCCATGTCGACAAGTGATATAGATATAAATAATCTAAGATTTTCAATTCTTTTAAGGATGAAATACCTTTTTAAAAATGTTAAAGGAATTTATTGGACCAAGTCAAGCACAAACATATCGTCAACGAACTTCGATATGAATGAATTGGTCGTGTTAAGCCTTATTGTAAATATTATGGTGTACTCATGTATAAAACACAATACACTTACTTAGTGTGTTCCTATGTTCATTTATCTGAAATTAAAAATAGTTCAAATATAAAAATATTCAGTGGTTTCTTTGTTAAGTTTAAGTATTCTAATATGTTGGAGTTTAATTTGACGAGAATTTTATTAATATGAAACTATTTGTGCATGTTTAATATAGTGAATTTAGATAAACACTTACACACACACAAAAACAGAAGAAAACATGTATTTACTCGAACGTCACTGATGAGTCTTTCGTTGTCAAAACACGTGTATGGCGTGTAAGCCTGGAATCTCTTATGAGTTTTGTCAACCATATGCTAAAAATATCTGCATGGCTTTGTGTGTGTACTTCTATCTTCTTCGATAAGCAGTTTACTATTAATTTCAGATATATGATATAAAGTTTTTTGCAACACTCGTATACCAGAGACTCTAAAGTGACAACCTAAGCCAATAAGTTTGGAAAGACCCAAGTATTTGCATTGAACAAGATATGCCTCTGATACAAAATCTTCCTTAGTAATGACAACAAAACTGAATTAACAGATGTTCTATAGTCTCATACATATTTCTGGCTTACCGATGATGTCAGTGTCGAAATTCCAGAATCATCATGTAAGGAATCTTCGAACTACAAAATATTAAGATAATGTAGATAAATGGTTGTTGTGTGTTTGTTTTTTATACATTGGCTAGAGGTATAGTGAGAGGGCTGATATTTTAAATAGCATTCTTAACCCCGCCGCGTTTTTTGCGCCTGTCCCAAGCAAGAAGCCTATGGCTTTTGTTGGTCTTGAACGATTTTAAATTTTAGTTTCTTACATATATTTCGGAGTTAAGTATGATGTCCCTTATCACCGAGCTAGTACACTTTGTTTAAGGGGTCAGCTGAAACACGCATCCGAGTGCGCGGTTGTCTTTCTGTTCTGAAGATTATTGATGTCCATCGGCTGTTTCCCGCTCTTTGGTCGGGTTGTTGTCTCTTTGACATATTCCCAATTTCCATTCTTAATTTTATTTTGAGGATGCATGCACGATTCCCGCACAAATGTGTGTAATCATGGTAAATTTAAGCAACGTATTAGGCGAAAACGTGCATTTTACACTGTATTTGTTTATTTTCAAATATTAACTGAGCGTTCTATTCGCAATTTGCTAAACTGTTGAAAGATAGCTTCGATTTGGAGAAAAAAGTGGTTTTACAGGATAAAATACAGATACGTGTAATCGTGACAATTTAATGCATGCGCCTTTTGAGTTTAATCGTACCTTTTGTTAACATGTCGAAAAGCTGTCACAGGAGCAGTAATTGACTATTTACAAACGTAATTAGAACTTAAAAAAATGTTATCATCTTTAATGGTTAGTTTGATGAAGTACACGTGCTATATAGAATTGCATAGAATATACCAATTTTGAAATGATTGGCATAATGAAATAATAAATATTTAACAAGAATGTGTCCAAAGTATACGGATGATCCACTGGCACAATCATTTGCCATGTTCCATGGACCGTGAAATTGGGTCAAAAGTCTAATTTGGCTTTAAAATTAGAAATATCATATCATAAGCATCAAGTGTACTAAGTTTCAAGTTGATTGGACATCAGCTTCATCAAAAACTACCTTGACCAAAAACTTTAACCTGAAAATCCAACCTTCATTTTATATGTTCAGTTGACCGTAAAATTGGAGTCAAAAGTCTAATTTGTCTTTAAAATTAGAAAGATCATATCATAAGCAACCGGTGTACTAGGTTTCAAGTTGATTGGACTTTATCTTCATCAAAAACTACCTAGACCAAAAACTTTAACCTGCGGACGAACGAACGGACGGACGGACGGACGAACGAACGGAGCCACAGACCAGAACACATAATGCCCCTCTACTATCGAAGGTGGGGCATAACAAAAGGCGAAAGTGTAACATATCGTAGGATACCAGGTGGTTGTTTGTTATTGTTAACAGCATGATAAAACGTACACAACATATGTGATTATCGAGTGCATCTACCTCTCATTAATATTCAAACAAGTGTGAACGACTTGTGATGATTTGTAATAACCGTTCAGTTATAAATATATTGATCTACAATAAAATCAATTTGTCAAACTTAAATGCATACATGATATATGCTACCACATTTTCCTTATCTTCAAATCCCTTTTGGAACTAATTTGTCAAAGCTGAGTTTGGACTGCGTTCGTGTTGCTCAGTCTTTAGTGTTCTGTGTTATAGTGTGTGTACTGTTGCTTACATATTGGTATTTTTCTTTTTATTAAAACATGGTGTTGTCAGTGAATGTTCGAATATTAGTTTGAATTAACTTATGTGTTTTTCGCCTCAGATTCATTTATTTTGTTTATTTACTATACATACATTACGACAAATGTTCCTACTTGAAAACTTGATTGTTCCAATTATCTCAGGAAATGACGATATGACTTTTGTCACAAAGAGGTTACACATGAATATGTGATATCCGTGTTCGTCTTACCTCGGAGTTAACACTAGGTCTGTTAAAATATCGCCTGTGATCAAAATGTGTAGCAAACGGTCTCCAATCCTGTTATAAAAACAAAGAGCTTTAATAGTATGATATGGTCATGTCTGTTTGAGCAAATGTTTGTAATAACGGTTAAATCAAATACACAAATCATAACGGTTAAATCAAATACACAAATCATATGTATTCCGTTAATATTGTTCACTTGTGTTAAGATGTCTTTTGATTGAGTTAAGCCATTTCAATTGATATTGTATTGTGTGTCTTTGTGGTGTATCACTATTGATTCGGGTAAATGTGAAGATTTGTACATATTTTTAATAACTTTAAACCCGATCCATTCGTTTGCACCTGTCCAAAGTCAGGAACTTGATGTTCAGTATTTGTTGTTTATTGACGTGTTTTAAATGAGTGTTTTTCGTTTTTTCTGTTCAACTATAAAGAAGGGAAAACTATGACATTACACTCGATACCGAAGTGAACACAATCTGTTAACATAGTTTAAGTATGTACAGGTATTAGATATCTTTTTTTCAAAATATCAGAAGGCAAAAACTAACTACTGTTAATATAGTCAAATATAATTGAAGTTTTATTCACCTAATTGTTGTTTTCATAATCGAAAAAAAGTCAGATAACTTATAAAATAAACAATTGATAAATTTTCTTCCCTGAAGCATTTTGTTAGGAATAATCCTTAGCCAGGAACACTCGGCCAAACACATTACGAACTTCAATATCTTTTGTAACGATTAATTAAATTAAAATAATACCAACCGCAACATGATAATTGTTCTTACTTCATAACCAAACTGTTCTACTATTTGCAGGAAATGTGAATATGTAGACCGTTTGTAAACTAACTTAAAGTTTGATATTTTGAACAACGTCTGTTATGAACGACGTTTTGACTTTTGAACCAAATCAGTTACACATTAACGTTGATTATACATGAATATGTATTTTCCATGTTTGCCTTACTTCTAAGTAAGCTTTTTTTCTATGACTTTGTGGTCTAGAATCGACAGCTACTTCAAATGGTCTCATGTCCTGAAAATAAAAACAAATAATAAAAAATACATGGTATATTCCTGTCCCATTGAACACTTGCATACAGTAAAAGTACGTTTGACGTTTCATCAGAGTCCTGATGGTCAATTTTCACTAAAAAAAAAACTGATTAAATACGTATCTGCTTATACATATATCACCCCCATTTAAAGGGGAACTGGGGAAACGAAATATGGTCACTTGGTCTTCTCTTGATCGGCAGTAATACGCTTGCCAAAGTGGGCGTCCATTTGGTTGTCAACTTCCGGATGGCCTCTATAATTACAAAACCTACCTATTGTATTTATTGTTAACTAGTTCTCTAACATGCATTAAATATTTGCCACTGAACGTTAAGCAACCAACACTTCATTAATATATTATTATCACTTATATCTATTTGACTGGCGATCTTAATCCTATTATGAAAGATCTGAATAAAGTTCACGTGTGCTCTATATGAATATTTGTGTACAGAGAACTAGGTATAATGTACTATTACTTAAAGCAAGTTTAAGAAGTAAGTGACAGTATTGTGCATATGTTTATTTATATCTTCCTCATCGAAAGATATGCGTACCATTCTGGAGCATAAGAAATCACCAGTTTCTTTGGATATTATTCTTTGTTTAAACCAAAGTGTTGTCAGTGTATTTTCGACTAATGAGTTTGAATGACCTTTTGTACTTTTCGCCCTACTTTTTTTATGATTTATTAAATTTTGATAATGAGTTTACTATACCAACTTCATTATGACAATTGTTCTTACTTCAAAATCTGATTGTTCTAATCATCTTAGGAAATGTTAATATGAAGACCGTGTGTGTACCTAATTAACGATTTGGATGACTATTGTTTCTTGAATGATTTGCAAACTTTTGAATATGTGATTTCCATGTTTCCTTACCTCGGAGTTGAGACTAGTTCTGTCCATATGATCAACAGGTGTAGCAAATGGTCTCCAATCCTGTTATATAAATAAAATTGAGGATGGATATGGTAAATGTGTCAAAGATACACAAACCCGACCGTAGAGGAGACAGCAGCCGAAGACCAGCAATGGGTTTTCAATGAAACGAGAAACTGTTCATGTCTGTTTTAGCCAATGTTTGGGATAATGATTAGATCAGTGGACAGATCAAGTTTATTCCGTCCGTGTATGTTTACTTTTGTTAATATGTCTTTTGCATGAGTTAAGCCCTTTCAATTGATATTGCAAAGTGTGTATTTCTATGTTGTGTTGTTACAGTATTAAAAGATATGAATGGATTTAAATCATCTCGATTATCAAGACAAAGTTTAACACAGCAACATTTATGAAAACAATTTCAGAAGGAATATATTTGCATATGATCGTCAATGATAAGTCTGTGGTACTTAGGTGTCTGCCTGATATCTTTGATGAATCTCCTCTTCCATATGTTGACCATTTTCTGAATGAATGTTTATATTTTGTGTATACGTCTGACAGTAGTGAATTATACTTACTGTTCATATTTATGATCTTATTTGACCTCATTTATTGCAACAGACAAATTCAAAATATTTTGTGTACAACCCCAAAATAATGTTTCAATAACGGCAATGTTACTAATAAAGATATATCATTTTTACAAAAACTGTTCAATACTAATCACACAACAACTAAATCACCGGATGTGCTATAGTCACTATCATTACATATGCTTTTCTTACCGTAACTGGCGGTGTCAAGGTTCTAAAAATATCATCTAAGGAATCTTTGTGCTGAAAAATAGTTTTTAACTATGTAAATTAACGTGTTTTTTTTTTATAGATTAACTGTTACAAAATTTAGAATTTTCTAAAAAGTAAGAACTTTCTTATCCAAGGAATGTATCACCTTAGTCGTATAAGGCATAACTTTTAGGAATTTGGGTCCTCGATACTCCTCAACATGTACTTGTTTTGCTTTATGAATATTTTGATCTGAGCGCCACTGATGAGTCTTATGTAGACGAAAAGAGGCGACCATGTTTGGTGTCATAAAGAATCAAACAATTTCACTGTCCTGAATAGAAAAAAATCACACTTGATACCGAGGTGAAAAGAAATATGTTTAAATTGTTTAAGTATGTGCAGATATTCGTTATCAATTTCAAAATATCATTAGGCAACAACTTACTACTGTTTATCAAGTCAAGTAATCAAACCGCTTGCATGACCTGCTATGACTTGAAGTATTTGATCGTGTTTGTACCTTGCTTCATTTTATCTTTATATTTCTCCAGTCTAGTAGTGTTTGTGTTCGTTGTTATCTTACGTGTGTTAATTCCTAGCAAACGTATTTTTATTTAATTTGAAATTGTAACTCCCCTATCGATAAATTTAGAAATTTAGCTGTCTTATTAAAGTAATCTGTTTAATTATAGTGTTCTAAAAAACATATCATTGTGTTATTGTCTTCAATACTTTCGTTGCACATATAGTTAAACGTTGAATCAACCTTTTTTTTAATCAAATAAAGTAAGATAATTTATGAAATGAAAACTAGATACATTTTGTTTACATATGTTTGTAACGATTCATTAAATTTGGTGACTTTATAATATCAACTGCAATATGAAAATTGTTCCTAAATCGAAACCTTAATCAACTTGTTTTCCGGAAATTTGAATTTGCGACCGTTGGTGATCTATCTTAACGGAATAATATTTCGAAAATTTGGTATCATAAACGATCTTCTGACTTTTGAACCAAATCAGTTACACATTTATAAGATGATTGTACATGACTATATATTGTCAATGTTTGCCCTACCTCGAAGTTAACTCTTTTTCTATGATTCTGTGGTTTATCATTCACAGCTTCTTCAAATGGTCTCCTACCCTTTGATATAAACAAGTAATAAAAAAAATACATTTATGTTTTATTGAACACATGCTTAAAATAACACTTAAAAAAAAAAAGAGTTTTACGTATCATCATATACCTGATTGTCAATGTTCACCAATTATAACATAATGAAATATATATCTGATTTTAAATGTATTATTATGACTTCTATTTATACGACTGTCAATCTACATCACTTTATTAAAGTTCTGAATGAAGATCATATGTTATTTATTTATATAACTAGGTCTACTGTACTATTACGTCAGGAAGTATTGGAACTTATAAGCCATACATTCCTTTTTATCTTCCTCATCCCTGTAAGTTATTATTTGTAAGCCTCTTGTCACATTGAAAGCACTCATGAGTGTTTATAACACTTTAGCCCCTTTTCTGTTGTTCTATCCAGAATATAATTTTATTAGGTTATGTTTCCAATGTATGTGTTTACGTTATTTGAACTGAGGACAATGTGATATCAACTTTTGGAAACTTGATTGGAATCTGTTTTTGAGGTGAGGATAAAAAACTAAAGGCTCTAAAGAGCCTGTATCGCTCACCTTAGTCTATGTGATTATTAAACAAAGGAAGCAGATGGATTCATGACAAAATTGTGTTTTGGTGATGGTGATGTGTTTGTACATCTTACTTTACTGAACATTCTTGCTGCTTACAATTATTTCTATCTATAATGAACTTTGCCCAGTAGTTTCAGTGGAAAATGTTAGTAGAAATTTACAACTTTTACGAAAATTGTTGCAAGTTGACTATAAAGGACTCCTTAGGTGTCATTTGACCATTTCGGTCATGTTGACTTATTTGTAAATCTTACTTTGCTGAATATTGCTGTTTACAGTTTATCTCTATCTATAATAATATTCAAGATAATAACCAAAAACCACAAAATATTCTTCAAAATTACCAATTCAGGGGCAGCAACTCAACAACGGGTTGTCCGATTAATCTGAAAATGTCAGGGTAGATAGATCTTTACCTGATAAACAATTTAACTTCAGTCATATTTGCTCTAAATGCTTTGGGTTTTGAGTTAAAAGCCAAACACTGCATTTTACCCCTATGTTCTGTTTTTAGCCGTGGCGGCCATGTTAGTTGGATGGCCGGGTCACCGGACACATTTTGTAAATAAGATACCCCAAAGATGAATGTGGCCAAGTTTTGATTAATTTGACCCAGTAGTTTCAGAGGAGAAGATTTTTTGTAAAAGATTACTAAGATTTACGAAAAATGGTTAAAAATTGACTATAAAGGGCAATTACTCCTAAAGAAATCAACTGACCATTTGGGTCGTGTTGACTTATTTGTAAATCTTACTTTGCCCAACATTATTGCTGTTTACAGTTTATCTCTATCATCAATCATATTCAAGATAATATATAACCAAAAAACAGCAAAATTTCCTTAAAAATACCAATGCAGGGGCAAAAACCCAACAACAGGTTGTCCAAATCATCTGAAAATTTCAGGGCAGATAGATCTTGACCTGATAAACAGTTTTACCCCCATGTCAGATTTGATCTAAATGCTTTGGGTTTTGAGTTGTAAGCCAAAAACTGCATTTTATCCCTATGTTCTATTTTAGCCATGGCGGCCATCTTGGTTGGTTGGCCGGGTCACCGGACACATTTTTTAAATAAGTTACCCCAATGATGATTGTGGCCAAGTGTAGTTTTATTTTTTTAATTTTGGCCCAGTAATTTCAGAGAAGACTTTTGTAAAAGTTGACGACGACGGATGACGGACGCTAAGTGATAGGAAAAGCTCACTTGGCCCTGTGGGCCAGGTGAGCTTAAAAAAAACTGTATGTAAAAGGTAGGGGTTTCATATGTTTCTACCTATTGATTTACATGTTTCAACATTGGATAACGATTTTTTTTGGATAAGTAGCTGCACATTAGCTGTTATGCCATGTTTTGATACGTAGAAAATTAAGTTTGTAAAGTATTATAAGACAAGAAAGCAAAAATACTTTCTTCAATTTATCATCCCGAAAACCACCGTAAGTTAAAATGTCTAAATAAAACGTTAACAAATTAGATATTGTTTGTAGCATTCATTTATACCGAAGCTACGTAAAAACAAGTAAACATGTATACTTACATTTGCCATATTTATAGCAACTATTCTGTTGTAGCAACAAAGCAATGTATATTTCAGTTGAACACATTAAATAGTAGCTTAAAATGTTAAAAGGACTCGACTGTAATACTATAAAGATTGTGTATAAAGATTGGGAAGATGATCTTTAGAATGTGTTAAGAATCCATATTTGTTTGACACTCTTTGTCAAATATACATTATTACATATTTATGAGGACAACATTTACTGTACAAAATATGTATGCATTTTTTTTGTTATATTTGTATCCGCATATATATATATCGGTATATACAGGTTCCATGAAGTTTTTATATCTTACCTACAGTTAAAACAAGTTTTTAATAATACTAAAGGAAAAAAAAGTGATTTTTGCGATTTTTTTAAGTTCACTCTTTCGTGAATGTTGTAGGTGGAATTTTCTGTCTTTTGAATTAATGTTCTTTATTGAGATTTTTTAAATATATTTTGAGGTGGTTACAATAATGTTCTGTATCCCGTTGTGTTGTGGGATAAATACATATGTGGAATTAATGTTTCGTCTACGAAGGACTACTCAGTGACGCTATAATAAACAAATTTAATAGACATTAATACTATCAAGAAATTTTTCAGCGCATAGTTTTGTCAATTGAATTGAAGTCCCAATTTTCTGTTGATTTCAGACATTCAATAGACCATGTAATTGTTTTATAACCAATTCCTAATGTATCAGTTTCCTTTTGCTTCAGAAATTGGCAATCTAAGTTTATTATCTATCCCAACATATTATAAAGCACTGGCTATTAATCAAAGGAATTTAATAGACGTCTTTTAAGTATACCATTGTTCAATATTACAGTGCAAAGATGTAAAAGAAAATTTGTTTACACGCTTTACATAAATAAAATGTCAAATTGTAAATATGAAATGCAATTCAATTAATTTCAAAACATCACAAATGATACTTACATTTTTATCAACAAGATTTACATCTGCATTTCCTTTTAAAAGTAATTGCATGACGTCTGGGCGATTCAATAAAGCTGCATAATGCAGAGGACTCCAATTCTAAATAGACAAAAAAGCTGGTCACACACAGGTATATAACACCTGTCATATTTTTGGCAGCAAAATACAAACATTTGTATTGCACTCAAATTGAGGAGCACGAAAATTGTGAATCAACAAAAGCTTTCTGTGTAGTGATATTGTAGATGTTTTATTGTTAACAAATGGCAAAGATCAACCTTTTATGCTAATTTGAAATGTTGACAATCATAATTGTATAATTGTATAAAAAGTACATGAAGTATGCAGTTATCTATTGCATGTAAACAACTGACTTTGAAAAGAACGTGCTGTGTGAAAAGGGCAAACGCGATTATAGTGCTTGACATTTAAAAAAAAATCGAAGAAGCATTAACTTACGTCAGGGTATGATGTTGTGTTTACGGAGGCGCCTCTTTCTACTAACGTTTGAACTTCCGAGACATCTCCTTTTATAATTGCACAATGAAGGCTCTGAAACAACAATATAAACTAAAACTTATTAACTCGTTGTAACAGCACAACAAAATAGCATACTAATTTAAAATACTTATAATTTAAACGAGTGAAACGAAGCAGCAAATAACTCATTTAAAGGCACGATCTAATAAAACTTATCGGAATCTTACTACAGGATGTATCAATCGGTAAACTACTGTTGCCTTAATTCAAAATATTATATAAATCATGTTTAATCAGAATAAAAGTAGCAATCATTGATCATCCAACGGAGTGAGTAAAAGAAATTAACCAGAAAGTTTTAACATTTTATGTCCTAATAATGAACTGTTTGCGGTTAGTGAGGTTTTCGCACATGAACTGTTGTTTAACCCTGCAACACTATGTATACATCTTTCCCAAGTAAAACGTCTGTAGATCAGAAGTTGTCGTTTGTTGTTGTGTATCATAATTAGTTTTTGTTTATTGTTTTGTACTTAGCACATGCCTTTTGTTTTATCGTTTGAATTGTTGTGCATTTGTTATTGCGGGGCTTTCAATAACGTTCCTTTCTAATAAAATTTTGCTTCGTACAGAAACACAGTTGTTAGCCTCGGCATGTGGTCCCTGGTGAATAGCTTTTATTATTGTAAATCATACCAAATGTTCCTATATGTGTATGTATGCGCATGACCCTCTGTCTATCATCAAAATTAAAAAAAAAAGAATTCTGTCTTAAACTTCATGCTATTAGTGTAAAACTGCACCAAAAAAATAACAAAAACTGCAAACATATCCTCCCATATTCGTTGTTGTCATTAAAAATTAAACATTTAAATATGACCAGAAGATACATGTGTTATATAATTTATTGAATAGAAAAAAAATGCATGCAATATTTTCTATATTTTGTTGAAGTGCATGTTCATGAGTCTTTGGTAGTTTCGTTTGGTTTGTTTTTTTGTGTTTGTGTTGGATAAATGTTATATAATTGTCCCTTCGATATCATGAGATACTATGGAATATACACAGCATAGGACCACAAGTGTCCCAACTAATGTTATGTAATTTTCGTGTACATCAAGTACTCACTTGATTAAGATCCATGAAACCCTAAAATGAATATCAAAGTAAATATTAATCAATATCTAATGATTTTTTTTGAATAATTGTTTTTAAAATAAGAATTTTTAAATCTAAAACTGCTTGTAGATGTATGCATTGTTCGAATATTATTTTTAAATATTTTCTAGTTAAAATTTCCTTGACCTATGCAATTATATTTTTAAATTTAAACTGTTCTTTATCACCGTCCCTTTAAACAATGGGGTTATGAAATCTACATGCACAGCTAATTTTAACATACTATATAATGTAATAATTTCTTAGGCATACACCTTCTCAATGTATATTTGTTTCGCCTGACAGACATTCCCCAGGAAACATGTTTAACAAACTGCTGGAACAATATAATATAACCTTTATTCTATAAGGAACAAATTATGTTACATTTTCTCAGTGGAATTGAAGTTACATAATGTTTCTTCCATTTATAACTATTGTTACGAAGAGCTTTCTATATAGTGACCTCAATGTACCGTTATTTTTGTTTTAATATGCATCCGCTATGTAATCAAGATCAATATCTAATTTATTCAACATGTCCGTAAACTGTGTATTTACGGTCGTTTTAATTCAAAAAAAATATTGGTATATCAATAAGTTTAACTTTTTGGTTTGTACAGATATGAATCTACAAAGGTAAACTTATAAGACATGCATTGTTTGTTAGTTTACACCCTGATCTGCGAATAGACCGTTTTGCAAATAAATATGTATGACTTCAAAAGCATATAATCTGAACAAAAAAAGATACTTGCTGTTACTGAAAACAAGGTACAGTGGTACACCACTAATCAATAGTCACAACTTTTACTTCCATTAATCGAGAAGAAACGAACCTGCAATACTATTATTGACTTGTAAACAGTTTAAAGTATTTCAATTCGTAGCCTATTGAATCGTGACGAAGTTAATATTTTATCTTTAAAGTAATGTTTAAATATCTATTCGACTTATTTGTTACTGTCATATTTACCTATCGGTTTATTTCAAAAATAAACTGACAAATGTAAATTAAAATTGATTTCACTACTGAATTGTGAAAACAAGTTTTTACTTAAGATAATTTTCAATCGCCTTTTATTATTCAAAGTGATAATGTGCTGGAAATTACAGTATGCATACTGTTAAATTGAAAAGTATCATCGCATATTTAAGATACAAATGTTTTTTTCTTTATCGTCTTTTGTAATACTAAAATGTTTATATTAATGTTAAAACGTTGTAGATGTAAGTGCCTGCTAAACTTTGTAGCAATGAAATAAATCACTTATAAAAATGACTAGTGTAAAAATAATTTTACTGTTCTTTTCAGAAAAATAATTTTGATTTAAATATATTTATTGGTTTGCATGGATTATATTATTGAAAATGGACACTTAACACTACACAAAGTTTATTATTTATTACACCAAACGAGCATTAAATCTACTGATCTGTCAACAATGGCGGTCATATGAAAGCTGTTAGAAGCTCAATCAATCCAAATATTGAAGTGCAAAAGCCCTAACATATTGCCATATCTTCCATAAGTCCATCCTTTATTTCAAGGTATATAAATTTTTGGTGTTTCCAAAAATCAAAAAAAAAATACGAACAATACTATCAACGGTAAAGGATGCAGTTACAAGGGAGGAAATACATGTAACGTTGCGTACGCTGATTTTCATTTACGCGACATCAAACTGACATATTGGCAAAATATGCATTTTCTACTTATTTTTTAATTATTTAACTTCAAAACAAGTACATCAACACTTTTTGTTTTAAATGGCATTTGGTTTTATTGCGTATGGCAATTATTTTTAACAATTTCTATAAAAAAAAGTCAACAATAATACTTTTTTGATACAATACATAAAACGACAAATAAAACACTATTATCACAGGTTGCAACAGATTGTCTCTTGGATACCAGTGAATTAATAGATTATTTTTTTAGAATTTTCCCTTAATATGTTTTTTTTTAATATAAAGACATAGTGTTATTTAAACCCCTATCTAATTTATATGTATGTCGCGCAAGATAGTATGCATTAGTTCACCAAGGACGTACTAAATTATTAGATATCAATCCTTTGTTATTGTTTATTAGTTTTTTTAAACTATTGAAAATGTTTTGGGGATATTTTCTAGTTTAAAATTTTTCTAAATTAAATTTTATTTTGTTGTTGTAATTTCAAATCAGCACAATAAAAGACCCTTTAAATCTTTACAAAATCTAACCGATTTATTCATAAGATAGACATCTAAAATCGTATTATTATACCTTTTAAGCTTTGGTATATTATATGTAAAGTAAGGTATCAGAATTTATAGTAAATATATGTACATAACATGTAGGAGGAAAAAATCAAAATTAATAATATTATTCAAGGACCAACTTATCCTTTATATCGATACAGTATTTCCATTGTTCACCAAACATGCACTGTACAATTAAAGGTGCCAGTTGCTTATGTAAATAATTTGAAATGACTTAAAGTGTGATAACTATACTTTTTGGATTTATTTTGAACAAGATAAACATAATAAGTAGTTAGATTTGCCGTATAAATAGCAACATTTAAATACAAAGTGTTTCCCTGTAATCTTTAATGGGGTTTCAACACATTCATGTTTTAAGTGTAGTAAATACTGGTATGTAGTTTTCAGGTATATTCAAATGTATAAACGTTCAAATATTGTTTATAAACTGACATAATTTTAATATATATACAAGTAGATCTTTAATCCAAATCATATGGCGACGAGTTCCTGTCTTCTCTTTTTTTCGATACAAGCAGTTCACAATGTTAGTGTACAGTTTTCTATATCTGTTCTATAACGAATATCTAAGTTATAAACTATATGTTTTCTTCTTTTGCAATAATTGTAGAAAAATACAATTGAATCATAAAACATGAGTATCAAAATTCAATAGACATATGTTTTTGTATGTCTGTTAGAAAACAGATTTGACTTCGGCGAAAACCGTTATTCATGTTACGCATAGGGGAATACAGAGTCATGATGGCACTCACATGTTATTAATATTAATATGTTATACGTTTACATTTGAATAACATATGTTTTTAGTGTTTGAAAAGATAAAATGACATGATAACTTAACGAGGGAGTCGACAAAAAAAACACTTCTTGCTATCATGGAAAGAGTCGTTTTTTTCAAACTTTGTTCATATATGTTGACCCACCTCTTTAATCGATCAATGTACACAATTTAAAGACCCTTGTATGTTTCATAAATCTATTTACCAATCATTCACTGATTTCTAATAGCCTTTTAAATGTGCGATATTGTGTTACACGTTACCTGTCTTATTACTACATCACGTGAATGTATTTTTATTATCACTTATATGAAGGGAAATATTACACGTTGAACTTGTATAAAAAGGTTATGTATGCAATTTATATGTGTTGTTGAGAAACTATAGATAGTCTCAATCGATAAATATTATCGTTTAATATCAACATTATGTCTAAGGCACACATTCACGGCCCACCTCGCAGAATCCACTACGGATTGAATCTCAAGATGATCCCAGAAATACTGTATTCGTAGTCTGTTATTGGTCTGATACCAACGTACAACGGTTTTACTGTGGGTTTTGATGTTTCAACCACTGTTAATGAAGGTAAAGGGTCACTTATCGACATGAAAGATACGGGCTCTTACTGTAGGACATGGTTTGTTACGGGATTGACATGGTTAAGTACGCAACGACACATGCCGGGCGTATCTGCAACGGTTTGCTACGGTGTAAGTATGGATATTATGAAAAAGAACGGTCTGAAATGTAAAAAGAAAAATCACAAAAATACTGAACTAAGAGGAAAATCTAATCGGAAAGTCCATAATCGCATGGCAAATTCAAATGACAAAACACATTAAAACGAATGGACAAGAACTGTCATATTCCTGACTTGGTACAGGCATTTCAAATGTAGAACATGGTGGATTAACCTGGGTAAAACTAAACCTCTCACTTGTACGACAGTCTCATCAAATTCCGTTATATTTACAATGATGCGTGAACTAAACAAACATAATTAATCATCCTGTAACAATTTTAAAAAGAACAAGTTAACAGAACACGAAAACATCTATCGACAAACACATTCATTGATTTGCTTGTCTGTTTAAGTGCGAACCGCCATTTTTTTTTTAAATCTGTAAATCATTTCTATTACTGAGTTTGTGATTTATCATTTCTTTATGGCTCAAGCCGGAAAATCAATCTCGTTGAGATGTTCAATGATAATCTATAATTAATTTTATCAAATGCATTAGGTACAATCCTAAGTATATACAAAATACCAGAAAACTTCATAATGTCAGCATTTGTGCTATTACTTAGACCGTTTTCGTCTGGAATGGTAGTCGCACTTGCGTTCAGTCTTAATGTTTATGTATTGATATTGTATTTTATAAATCAATAATATATATGGGTAGGGACTGAACACGAAGACAATATTGTATACAAACTAAATAAATCGAGTGAAGAAGACACTTAACTGTTTTCAAATTGTCAAAAATATTTCATCAGATGTATTTCAAATTTTAGGTTACCAATTTTGAACTTTTCGCTTTCTTTTAGTAATAAAATTAGTGGTACCAATTTTCTTGCACCAGATGCGCATTTCGACAATACATGTCTCTTCAGTGATGCTCGTGGCCAAAATATTTGAAATCCAAAGCTTATATAAAAGATGAAGAGCTATAATCCAAAAGGTCCAAAAAGTATAGCCAAATCCGTGAAAGGAATCAGAGCTTTGCATGAGGGAGATAGTAACATTATATTTCATATATTTTGATTCTAAGTGTTTGCGATTTTGATTTTTTGTTGAAATACTTTTTATAAGCAGTTCTTGTATATCATTATAGTATGAAAAGTGTAACAGCTGTAAACTTTCATTGCATAATTAAAACATTTATAGATTTTTTAATAGTTTAATGAACATGCGATTGTTCTTTCAACATTCTAATTTGAATATATATCTTAATTGGATAGGCTTTGCATATATAAACAATTATTAGACATATATCGTGTATGTGTGTTTGTTTCGAGGACGTCTGGTTATTTTCAAAAATGCAGGCTGCTTTTTTGTCTGTCTTTAACTTAAAGTACAAACCACTTTTTCTTAGTTAAATCAAAGAAAATGAACTCGATTAACTTATGTGTTGCTAACAGTTTTAATTGAAAATTGAAAAAGAATTTCAATTGTTGAAAACGAATGTTGAATGTTGAAAATCGAAAGTTGAAATCAAATGTTGAAAGTTGAAAACGACTGTTCAAAGTTAGAAATCGAATGTTGAATTCGAATTTTAATGCTGAAAACTAATATTGAATGTTGACAACGAATGTTGAATGTTGAAAACGCATTTTTAATGTTGAAAATCGAATGTTGAAAACGAATGTTTAAGTTGACAACGAATGTTCAAAGTTAAAAATCGAATGTTCAAAGTTAAAGATCGAATTTTGAAAACGAATTTTGAATACTTAAAACGAATGTTGAATGTTAAAAACGATTGTTTAATATTGACAAAAAAAAATGTTGAATATTGAAAATCGAATGTGGAATGTTGGAAATCGAATGTTGCAAACTAAATTTAAATATTGCAAACAAAATCTGAATGTTGAAAACGAATGTTAAATGTTGAATGTTGAAAATGAATGTTGAAAGTTGAAAATCGAATGTTGAAAGTTGAAAATCGAATGTTAAAAAATGAATGTTAAATTTTAAAAACGAATGTTGAATGTTTAAAACGAATGTCGAAAGTTGAAAACCATTGTTGATTGTGAAAACAAATGATGAAAATTAAAAAAAAAATCTTGAATTTTATGATAATATTTTATATCAACGAATATCTATATATATATATATAGATATATCTATATATATAGATATATATATATATATATAGATAGATATATATTGCATCTTTGTTTCAACCCATCCGTGGTTTCCTTTCGTTGATATAAAATATTATCATAAAATGATTTCATAAACAATCGTATAATACTAATATATAAATTAAGTCTTGTCAAAATTAACATCGTGATTAGGTCACGTTGCCATGTTTGTTTTGTTTGATTACGTTGATGACTTAATTATAATCTCCACAATCTTGCTTTATCCTTAATTATCATACGAGTTACAATAACGTGTCATATTTAATTGCTAAACAAACAGTTAAATCTTATTGAATTATTTGCATGTGCAAACTAAGTGTCGAACATCCTCTACGTTTGAAATTATTTGGTCGCCATTTTGTTATATGTAACTTCGAAATTTTATCAAAACAAATAGCATGTATCCACTTTCACAGAGGGAAATAGTGTTTAAATCTATGCTGCATTAAGGTAAGACAATTATTGAAAAGACATGCATCTAACAATTTTTCGATTTTCATCGTACAAATCTTCAAAAATATTTATTCCCATGTCGCCCCACGCTATCAATGTTCTGAACTGCATGGTCGGTGCACGTAAATCTTTATTTATAGTGTGAGAGACTGTTTCTAATAAATATATTGAAGAACATGTGAAAAAAGAAATTTCTTAAGAACAAAAAGACACACTTTGATAAATATTTGAAATATTACTTTTTGATTTATACCTAAATGAATACCGGCATGTCGTGTCGTTATGAACCTTCAACAGTGGCCGCCATTTTGA
The DNA here is from genome assembly GCA_019925275.1 of Mytilus edulis. Lineage (NCBI taxonomy): Eukaryota > Metazoa > Mollusca > Bivalvia > Mytilida > Mytilidae > Mytilus > Mytilus edulis. The sequence goes on from CM034354.1 coordinate 49,762,636, forward strand.
AAATCATGCTGAATACTGCCAAAATATGAACTTTTCAAACAAATTTCGAAGCAAAAAGTTTATATATATATTGAAATTATTACTTGGGTAACCAGTACATTTTACATAATCATAATTAAACCAGTCACATACAGAGTTATCGAACCTAATTATGACTGGAATAGTTGCATATGGCATTTGCTTAAATGCTTTCTAAGTACGAGTAATTTGAAGATATTGAATGCTCCATTTCTGATTACCTTTAACATACAATGATGAAAGTTGTACTTTGTTGATTAAATTATATATTGTTTTCAGTTTTTGGTTTTCATTTACTTAGATATATTATAGCGCATCACATTTGGCATCAGTCGTTTTCCGTACATATCAGTTTCAATACAAACTAGAATTAGATATGGTCCGCATCCCCGAATCTTAGGCAGAATTGTTCCTGCTACAAAGCACTTCCGACACTGCTTTTAGGATTTTCCTACATACTGAAAACGACAAATTTATTTTTCATTACCTGTGTGATGTAAAACAATAATTGTCACTTCATCTCTTCTAACTTGCAGTCTTCAAATGAACAGAAAGACGTACCGGTACTTAGAGATACTTTCACAAAGCGTTAAACAGATGCAAATAAGAAACTATCTTTGCTGCTTAGCTCAGAACATTTAGTTTATTTAAGAAAAAAACATCAACAGCATGACGCATGTGAAAGTTAGGTTGCTTTTGACAACTGGACAATTTGTTAACTTTATCATTGACGTAATTTGCTGATCGATGCACCAATTGTTACCACCAAAAGTTTTCAAACTTAATGGAAAATAAACTTGTCGTTTTTATATGAAGAGATCCAATTATGACTCATTTTCAAAACAGTCAAAATTGAAATCAATAAAGAAGTAAACATCTGTTTGTTTGAAATGAACTTTTATTGATGACATAGTAAGTCTAAACACTTGTTGATATAAAACAATAAACATTACAGCGTTAAAAAGTGTTGTAACAAGAATAAGTTTATTACCACAGCTGATCTGGTTTAAAAAACAGAAAGTCGTTGAGCAGTAAGCTCTGAGGCAGCAAGTCACAACTTTGGTAGGAGAAAAGTCACAAATAATTGTTGAACAATATTTTAAGATACAAAAAAAATGTCTTGAATATTTTCCATATACCATGTTAACATAGCCGTATTTGACACAACCTATTTAACTTTTGAACTTCAGTGCTGTGCAACTTCGTACTTTTTTTCACTTTCGATCTTTTATATCTGGGCGTCACTGGTGAGTCGTGTGTGGACGAGGCGCGTTTTTGACGTATTGAACTTTAAACCTGATGCTTTTTGTTATCTATTAATCATGTGTTTCTTTGTCTAATATGTTCTCCTATTTATTTGTATTGTAGTCCTGTAGTATTATGTTGTCGTTTCAATGTTATATTTAACATTGCCATTAAAGTGGGAGGTTTGGAATGCCACTAAACCAGGTTATATTATTGTTCGTTTCTGCGTGTTACTTTTTTAACGTTGCGTCGTTTGTTTTCTCTTACTTTGATAAAAAAACTTTTCCAAAGCAAATATAAAAAAGAAGATGTGGTATGATTGCCAATGAGACAACTATCCACAAAAGACCTGAAAACATGACATATAAATAAGCTGTAAATAAGCATAAAGCATACAGATGCAGATTTAACAAATAAGATGTATTTTTGGTCAATTATACCAGAACTCCTTATCAAAAAATATGGAGGCTTGACATTGACATCAGTACTAGTTAAGTAGAGTCATAGCAAGCATTTTAATAATAATGGTTAGTAAAAGGAAAACGTCGAAAACATTTGGACTAGGCTCTGGACCAGCAAAGGGCAAAAGAACAAACACAAGATGTGGAAGACCAACACTTAATTTTATGATTAGGAGAAAAAAGATTAAGCGGAAGTCTCTGCCGCTGTCCCTTGTTTTAAAGAGAATCAAACAGACAACAATTAGTAAGAAAAAAAAAACCACCAAAGAATGCCATAAATTATTAACTTCCGAACTATTAGAAAATGGATTAAAACTGAAAATCAGAGAAAGGAAAAGTATAATTTAAGCCCACAAGGTTATAGATTTGTGAATTTGGACTCATTACAAGGTCATGTCAGTGAAATAACTTATACTTCCATTCTTGAGGTAGAAGATTTTTCTTTTAATTTCATAATATGGTTTACAAGAATTTATCTAGAATTTAGAAGCCCACTATGAATATTCTCGTATAATTAGCTTTTTGCCACCATCTCTTTCTTCAGGCCACTATGAATATTCTCGTATAATTAGCTTTTTGCCACCATATAACTGTCCCCATACATTATTGGTATAGTGCATTCAAAACAAAACCCCTTTTCAATACAATTAATCAAATAACAGATTTTCTATATTGCAGATTATATATGGTACACGAAGAACCGATGACATTGGCTTAACTGATGGTGAAAGAATAGAAAGACTGTGGTCCTATTTAGGAGGCTTTGCTAATATATCAGAAGAAATTTCCCCAGAAAACAGATGTGATCTACTTACTGATGCTCTGATCCACTATCGAAGAAAAATTAGGGACAGACAAGGTATGATAAGATTTATTTTTATTTTTACCACTTTATCTTTAAAAGGTATGGTTAATACCAAATTTGTACTGACTGTGGCAAGTAGTCTTACAAATATAAAAAAAACTCGTACATGTGTCACATGTATTGAGTAATTTTGTTTTGGTATCCTCTCTTTGGAACTAAAATGTTATTTTAATTCTTTTGTTTTTACTGTTGATTTATTAATCATTTTTAATCAAGAATTGTTTATGTAGGTAAAACCATTTTTAGCTCACCTGCAAGTGAGCTTTTCTCATCACTTGGCGTCCGTCGTCGTTAACTGTTACAAAAGTCTTCTCCTCTGAAACTACTGGGCCAAATTAAACCAAACTTGGCCACAATCATCATTGGAGTATCTAGTTTAAAAAATGTGTGGCGTGACCCGCCAAACCAACAAAGATGGCCGCCATGGCTAAAAATAGAACATAGGGGTAAAATGCAGTATTTGGCTTATAACTCAAAAACCAAAGCATTTAGAGCAAATCTGACATGGGGTAAAATTGTTAATCAGGTCAAGATCTATCTGCCCTGAAATTTTCAGATGAATCGGACAACCCGTTGATGGGTTGCTGCCCCTGAATTGGTGATTTTAGGGAAATTTTGCTGTTTTTGGTTATTATCTTGAATATTATTATAGATAGAGATAAACTGTAAACAGCAATAATGTTCAGCAAAGTAAGATTTACAAATAAGTTAACATGACCAAAATGGTCAATTGACCCCTTTAGGAGTTATTGCCCTTTAAAGTCAATTTTTAACCATTTCTCGTAAATGTTTTATATCTTTTACAAAAATCTTCTCTGAAACTGCCGGGCCAAATAAAACCAAACTTGGCCACAATCATCTTTATGGTATCTAGTTTAAAAAATGTGTGGCGTGACCCGTCAAACCAACCAAGATGGCCGCCATGGCTAAAAATAGAACATAGGGGTAAAATGCAGTTTTTGGCTTATAACTCAAAAAACAAAGCATTTAGAGCAAATCTGACATGGTGTAAATTTGTTAATTAGGTCAAGATCTATCTGCCCTGACATTTTCAGATGAATCAGAGACCCCGTTGTTGGGTTGCTGTCCCTGAATTGGTAATTTTAAGGAAATTTTGCTGTTTTTGGTTATTATCTTGAATGTTATTATAGATAGAGATAAACTGTAAACAGCAATAATGTACAGCAAAGTAAGATTTACAAATAGTCAACATGACCAAAATGATCAATGGACCCCCTAAGGAGTTATTGTCCTTTATAGTCAATTTTAAACAATTTTCATAAAATTTGTAAATTTTTACTACTGGTAACATTTTCTGCAGAAACTACTGGACCAAGTTCATTATAGATAGTGATAATTGTAAGCAGCCAGAATGTTCAGTAAAGTAAGATGTACAGACATATCACCATCACCAAAAGACAATTTTGTCATGAATCCATCTGCTTCCTTTGTTTAATATTCACATAGACCAAGGTGAGCGACACAGGCTCTTTAGAGCCTCTAGTTATAATTATACATTTTTATTGATTTGAAAGTTGTTTCCTGTGATAAGTGTAATACCTGCATAACCATCTGATATTTTTTTCCATCTTAAATGGTAAATGTTAGAAAAATTCAAGAGAAAAAATGTCAGTTAATTATGTTTTAATATCATTGGTTAATCTTCCAACTCGAGTCAAACTTGTTATGCTAAATCCATACTTATGTTATTGCAGAAATTATTCTTTGATTTATTGTTGGTTGCTTAACGTCCAGTGTCGTATATTTCATACATGTTAAGGACGAGAGCAAGTCAATAGTGAATACAGTAGGAAGGTTTTGTAACTATAGAGGCTATCCAGGATTTTGGACTGCCACATGATTGATTGATTGATTGTTGGTTGCTTTTTACACAGCATTAGCACAAAAGGCTATATCGCGGCGAAAGTTAATTCTAATATTTTTACAATTAAAAGCATATTTTTAGAATAAGACAAAAAGTCCTTCAATATACTAAAATTCTTGACTAAAGCAAATTGGATATATACAAATAAAAATCAACAGTAAGATAAAAATTAAAAACGACTTAAATATAATATTTTTATATTCTATAATAAACTCCAATTTCTTTTTAATATGCAACAATATTTGTAAATGGAACATTATTGAATAAATCATACATATTATGGACATTGAAATGCTTTCTACGAATATCAGCAAAATCAATACAATTAATGAAAACAAGTTTAATAGTAAACTTGCAGTTGCAAGATACACATTGTGGTTCATCTTCATTTTTTAAAAGATACTCGTGTGTTATTCTTGTATGACCAATACGACATCTAGTAATATCACACTGATCTTTTCTGCACAAAAAATATTAGAAAGTTTGCCTAAATAAGGTATACATGATATATAAGGCATAGAGGTGTTATTGTTACAGATCAGCTCAATTATCTATAGTAATGGATCCTACAAATCAATGTGAGATACAGTCACAGAAAATAATTATATTTATAAGTACGTCGGATTCAGTGACACCTCTACACAAGATTTATCCATCAGATCACCAGCAATGATTTATTCGGGTTGCTAAGCCTCCCATACCTTTAGCAGATGCAGACAAAAAAATACGCAATAACACATGATTAAAGTCAATAAAAGAAAAAAAAGGTCAAATGTAAATCGGGAAAATTACAAATCGAGCATACAAACAGTAAATAATAAACACATGATGACTAGCAGTTACTGACATGCTAGCTATAGACCTTGCGTCCGTTTGGCTCCGATGGATAACTTAAGTTCGCAGTCACGTCCGCTCAGAATGGGGACGATGTCTCGTATGAAAAGAGTGCCACGCTCTTTTCACGTTAAGAACCTGTGCAACATCTCTTTGAGGGCCCGTAGGTGGTCTGTTGCACGGCAAAATGTCTGTCCCTATCCAATATACACCCATTTTTTAGTGGTAGTCCAAAATTCACCGACCATAATCCCCAATGGCCTCTATTATGACCAAACCTACCTATTGTATTTATTGTGAACTTGTTCTCATCCTGAATATGCATGAAATATTTGCCACTGGACGTTAAGTAACCAACGATCAATCAATAAAACGCATATTGAAACCGAAAGAAAATGTTTAATCAATCATTAAAGTCAATGAGCCAGAATCGTTACTTGACAGGAAATTATTGAACGGAGGTTTATGTTATCCTAACTAATTATACCCATATAAAGATGAAATGTCTCATTAGAACTCCTGCCACATCTTCCAATATCCACATAAAATTCCTTAAAGCAACAATTTTGTGACGCCGATGCGTAACTATGGATGGCACCAGAGTGATACCTATATGTGTCCCGCTGCTGAGTTTACACAGGCGACATTAAAATGAATTTAAAATGTAGGGTTTTTTTCCCCGGATAAAAAACGTACTTCTCCATAAAACTCAACTTGCAAAGTCTTTTTGATCTCGCCACTCGTTATCTCTCCAAAAGAAGTTCCCAGGATGTTGTTCCTGTCTCCCAAGATAAAATTTGTGTCACCTTCAAACTCGGTAACCATGTTGTCTTCCTGTCCGTACTTTATCTTTGGCAAATCGTAAAATTTCAACTGGATCTACTTTTTTCTTCTCTAGTCATGACTCGATTATTTTCTCAATTGTACCATTAAGGTCAACTACAGAGTTGTCCTCCTCACATGAAGCTGCTATTTCGCTGCCTTAAGTGATATATACTGCATTGCTTAAAGTTCAAGGGAATCAGCAATTTAATTGTCATGCTCAATGGGAATATACTATTCCTCAATGTTGGATCCACTCTGTATTTAGCATCATGTTATATAGTGGATTATGATAAACCATCTTTTTTATTCGAAAATTAAAGCATCACATCCTTAACATAATTTGTAAGAAAACTTCAGATAGCATCACAGTTACGAATATAATTAGTTATCAAAGGTACCAGGATTATAATTTAGTACGCCAGACGCGCATTTTTATTTTTTTTATTTCAAAGATCACCTGTTTAACATGTAAGCCTATGAAGCAGTCAATTACAATACTACAACCTGATATAGGAATGTTAGTGTTATACATTTAATGTCAAAAATATTATTAACTGGTGGAATTGTTCACGTCAAATTTATTTTACGATGCTAAATTCATGTTCGAAGCAGCTGAATAAACAGTACATCTTTTACATGTTTTAATATATCATATTTGTTTCTAATTGCCTTCTTGAAGAACACGAACAATTAAAACTGGATGAAACAGTCAATTATCATATATAGAGAGGAATAAGTCGGAACCGACGTTAATATAGCAGGACTCATGGAATTTGTTATGTTCTTCACAGGATCGCCTTATATGGTCATTCGTTATTCCAGTCGTGTAGCAATTTTAGCTTCCCTTGACCCTCTTAATGTAAAGTTCAGTTAACATTATAAGTCAGATTTACTTTAATAAACAATGTAATTACATTTCGTAGTGTTCTTGTAATTGTGTATTTGGGGAATTTGTCGATCCCTTAGAGGAATGTATGTAAATGACAAAAATATTTATAAAAACTGATGGAATTGTTATTGTACCGATCACGTCAAATACATTTAACCATTGATTGATTGATTGTTGGTTGCTTAACGCCGCATTAGCACAAAAAGGCTATATCGCGGCGAGAGCTAATTCGAAATTTGTTACAATTTAAAGCATATTTTTAAAATAAGACAAAAAGTCCTTCAATATACTAAAATTCTTGACTAAAGCAAATTGATTATATACAAATAAAAATCAACAGTAAAATAACGTGATAAAAATTAAAAACGATTTAAATATAACATTTTTATATTCTATAATAAATTCCAATTTCTTTTAAAAATGCAACAATATTTGTAAATGGAACATTATTGAATAAATCATACATATTATTGACATTGAAATGCTTCTTACGAATGTCAGCAAAGTCAATACAATTAATTAAAACATGTTTAATAGTATACTTGCAGTTGCAAGGAACACATTGTGGTTCATCTTCATTTTTTAAAAGATACTCGTGTGTTACTCTAGTATGACCAATACGACATCTAGTAATAACACACTGATCTTTTCTGCACATAATATTATTAAAAGGTTTGCCTAAATTAGGTTTAATTTCATGCAATTTATTATCATCTTTTTTACTCCATTTATTTTTCAATATATTAAAAACATATTCTCTAATATTAGATTTAAAATCAGTATATGGTATATCACAGTTAGATAGAGGGTCACCCAGGGCATTCTTTGCCTCAAGGTCTACAGCCGTGTTTCCAAGGATTCCAACATGACTCGGAACCCATAGAAATATTATTTCTTTCATAAGAATTTTTAAATTCCTCATTACATATAAAATTTTGAGAATTGTTGGGTTTTTAATTTTAGTATTTCGTATAGCTTGTAAGCATGAAAGTGAATCCGAACATATAATAAATTTTGATTTATCTGAAGAAGCAATAAATTTCAAAGCTAAAATTATTGCTTCTGCTTCAGCAGTAAAGATGGATGCATCAGATGGCAAACGGAGAGTTGCAGCTCTGTCCCTGAAGACAGCAGCAGATGCAACTCTGTCGCCATCTTTTGATCCATCAGTATAGACAGTTGAAAAATCTGGATAATTGGCTTTAATTTCAGCAGTGTTGCTGAATTAAAAGAGGATTTGTTTTATTTTTATTGTGTTCACGGAGATCAAATATCATTTTTGGTTTGGGAAGTTCCCATGGAGGACATTTGCAAGTTTTAAATTGAGCAACAGATTTTAAATTAAAAGAAGCTAAATGTGGTTTTAAACGTAAACCTAACGGAGGAATTTTATTTTCATGTTTTGCAAAAATATCTTCATAAATCGGATTAAAAACACAGCTGTAGGCAGGATTATCTGAATAGGCTTTTAGTTTGACAGCATATTGAAGTCCAAGCTTCAAACATCTGTCAGAGAGTGAGTGCTCATCAGCCTCTACATACAGACTCAACTGGTGAGGTTTTAAATGCGCCAAGACAGAGACGCAAACCTTGGTGATGCACAGCATCGAGAATCTGTATGTAGGACTTCCTTGCAGAGCCATACACTATAGAGCCATAATCTAGTTTAGATCTAACTAGAGATCTATATAAATTAAGTAAAATGTTGCGATCAGCACCCCAGTCAGTGCTGCCGACAACTTTTAAAATATCTAAAGCTTTTAAACATCTTGATTTTAACATTTTGATATGGGGTAGAAAGGTTAACTTTTTATCGAAAATTAACCCAAGAAATTTGGTTTCATCAACCATTTTAATTGGGTTGCCGTACAAAGTGAGTTCTGGATCAAGATGCAATTTCCTTTTGTTACAAAAATGCATCCCGACCGTTTTTGACGTGGAAAATTTAAAACCATTTTCCGAGGCCCATTTTTCAATTCTTCCAAGACATAATTGTAATTGTCTTTCTATGTTATTCATATTTTTGCTTCTGTAACATATTAAAAAATCATCAACGTACAATGAACCTTCAATATTACTTTTTAAAACTTCAACAAGGCTGTTGATTTTAAGACTAAATAATGTAACAGATAAAATACTGCCCTGAGGGACACCCATCTCTTGATCATACAGATCAGACATGGTCGAATTAACTCTAACATTAAATTGTCTGTTAGAGAGAAAATTAGAAATAAAATTAGGCATGTTGCCTTTCAACCCCATATCAAATAGATCTTTTAAAATACCATATTTCCATGCAGTATCATAGGCCTTCTCAAGGTCGAAAAAGACCGACACCACATGTTCATTTTTCGCAAAGCCATTACGGACAAATGATTCGAATCGAACAAGATGATCAAGAGTACTGCGTCCCTGTCGGAATCCACACTGGATATTGGCTAATAGCCCATTGGATTCCAAGAACCAAACAAGGCGATCATTGACCATCCGTTCGAGTGTTTTACAGACACAACTGGTAAGAGCAATTGGTCGATAATTAATAGGATCCGTGTGATCTTTACTTGGTTTTGGAATAGGCACGACGGTTGCAAGCTTTCAGATCGATGGTAAATCACCAGATTCCCAGATGTTATTCATGAGCTGCAAGAGAGCTTCTAGCGAGGAATCTGGCAAGTGTTTTAAGAGTTGGTAGTGAATATTATCAGGCCCACAAGCTGTATCATGGGCTTTTGACAGAGATGTTTTAAGTTCTTTAAGAGAAAATAGTTTGTTATAATTTTCACTATTTTTTTATTTAAAGTTTAATTTAATTTTTTCTTTTTGTTTTTTAACTTTTTTAAAGTCTTCCCTGTAGTTGTTACAAGAAGAAGATTTCGCAAAAGTTTCACCAAGTTTGTTGGCAATATCCTTTTCAGATGTTAATAAATCATTGCCGTCTTTCAAATGTTTTACAGTGGCTTTAGAATTTTTACCTTTTATTTTGTTTACCATATTCCAAACTTTTGTCATCGGAGTGCGAGATGTAATCCCCGAGACAAATTTTTTCCAGGATGTTCGTCGGGCTTGCCTACAAGTCCGTCGTGCCTTCGCGCGAAAAATACGGAAATTACTTAAGTTTTCCGTCGTTGGTTGTTGATTGAACCGTCTTTCAGATTTTTTACGGTCACCTATGGCTTGATCACAAGCGTCATCAAACCATGGTTTGCTGGGATGTTTGGGATTTGCCGAGGTCTTAGGAATAGTTCTGTCAGCAATTGACGTTAAAACTGTATTAAAAGTTAAAATTGGATCTTGTACAATCTCAAACATCTTTGACTGAAGTTCCGCTTGACAGAGATTCTCAAACAAGAACCAGTCCGCCTTGTCAAGTTTCCAACGTGGTACTCTCTGTTGGGCATGGAAACAACGGTAAGATTTAGTTGTATCTATTTATTATCATTTTTTTTAAACATAATACTAATTATCATTAATCATAAAACAAGTAGAGCACATTTTAATAAGATCAATATAATTAAGATATATGAAAAGATACATGTATTTATTGTCTATTGAAATAATCAAGTAACCATAATTATTTTTTTTTGTTCTTTGTAAGTTTGGGGGACCCGTCTCGTGTCTTTTCTTATGATAGTTCCCGAATTCTGTCCTCTCCTTCCTTTTCAAATGCATGATATATGTGATTTAATATTAATCGTATTTGGTCATAAATAAAGGCAACAGTAGTATACCGCTGTTCAAAACTCAAAAATCCATGGACGAAAAACAAAATCGGGGTAACAAACTAAAACCGAGAGAACAACGACACAACACTGAAATGGAACACACACAGAAACGTCAGGCGGATGACGAGCTTGAAAGAGATGAACCAGTACTGCCACCAAACAGTAATTCTGACTATGAAGAATATAATTCTGCAGTTGATGTTTTGCAGGTTATTCATGAGGAGTGTTCATAACAAACAGCATAAGAGGAAGGTAGTAACACAGCAAAAAAAGTAAAAGGGTATATTCAATCTGTTGGAACAAGCTGTTCATGGCCTCACCTGTAGTGAGTAGTTTGGTACCTGCTGTAGCCGAGTCGGGCAGTTCTGCTTCTGTGCATAAGAAAAGCATTGTCCCAGATGCCCCTGTGGTAGGACAGCTCTGTGCCGCCGTGGCAGTGGCCACTATTGAAGAAGACGCCCAGGAGGTAGGGAAAATACCTCAAGAGAAAACCCTAGAGGTAGCTACATCATCTAAGGCAGATATATTAGAGGTAGAGGTATCGTCCTAGGAACAGCATCTTCAGAAGGAAATCAAACAGAATCCTGAGGGTAGGTGCATCGTGTTCCTCGTCTGGGAAAACATAAGAAGAATGGTGCCGGTTCACTCTTTGGACAAATTGAGGACTCTGGCAGAGGAGCGGTTCCCGGGTAATGGGGCTGCAACACTTTTCTTTAAGGACACTTTGCTTGATCCATTGATAACGTTACACGACATCGTTGAGATGGAGCCGCCTTTACCTTCCATAGAGGTCCGTTTCCTAGATTCAACCAAGTTGTAAAGATAAATATAGGAGAGCTCAACAGCTGGCCCTTGATGGACGTTACTATGTGTAACAGCTACGGGATGTGAGGCAGGATTAAACTAATGAATTATATGATCATAACAAAAATAAGGAACATTTCTGTGTTAGTATCGAACATTTATTTTATATGTGACATTATTTTTATATATCTTCATGTGAAGGAACAGTTAATTATGTATATGGAACTATGGATTTATAGAAGATGTGTGGATTTATATATATACAGATAACACCGTGATTGGACAGTGTGAAATATGGACAATTATATTCAGTGAAAAGACTGTTGGAAGTATATAGTTATAGCAATTAGGAATTTTAAATGTTCGCCTCGCATCCAATGTACAGTGTAAAATTCGTTGGAAGTAGATCAACCGACGGGACTTGGTATTACCAACATGACCAATGTAAATATTAGTATAAGTAGTGTAGGAGTTAATTTGGTGATGGTGGGATTTGGACCACAGGTCAACTTTTAATGGTCATGTGTTGTTATCCCAATTTGGGAGTTATTGCCTTCTTTGTATATTTTGTCCTTACTTGTCGGGTTGATGTCGTTAAAAGGGAAATAATCTGTGTAGCAGTAGTTAATTGGAAATTTATGGCGGTATTAATGAATTTGTCTTGAGGACAGTAGTTGATTGAAAATTTTGTGTTTTTTAACTGGTAGTATTTAGTATTTCAGAGTAAGTCAGAGTAGAATAAAAAAAAAATAATACTTTTTTAATAAGCTGTTAAGTTGTAGGTTTACCTATTGTTCCCCTTTTGTGGAAAGGTTACCAATCGATTAAGTTTTGCTGTTTAGTTCATTCATTTTTAGGGAAGTTAAGTGATTTTTGAATCCATATCATAGATTCAGGAGAGTGGTTATTTTTTAAAGATGTCTTGTGTAATGCTTGAGTTAGTAAAAGACGTTGCCAGTCTTATCCAGGGGAGTTATAAGTTCTCTAGTGTCCCTTGTCGGAACTAAAGTTCCTCCTTTTTAAAATGGAGGGGGTATTGTGTAATTGCCCAGTAGTTCTAGGGGGTTTCCTCTGTCTGTTGTGATCTACTGGTAAAGAGCAGAGACACCCGAATGGTGACGTGTATGCCCTGGTCGAGACTGGAGAGCCCCGAATGGAGACATGACACAGGGGTCACGCTTGACCGGATACAGCCTCTTCTTGACCTAGATGATCTCGGAATAAGCCTATCGATAGACAGGCCAAGTAACGCTTTATTAATTATTGTCTATGTTTATAAGTCATCCTTGGTGGATGGATGGATCTATCTTATATAGTTGTCACTTAACAGTAAAAAAATGATCGTTTTGAATACATTTAATGCGGTGCAGCATCTTTGTATTGTGAAATCAACTTACATTATCTATAAATTTGTAATTGCAGTGTGAGGTACTGGAATCAGTGGGGTTCGAGATAGGGGATTCGGAGTTGACCCGACGGAGGAGGTGAACCCAGTGGTGTTTGCCTCAAGAGGAGCACTGCCGTTTTTCAACAGGAAAAAGCAGGAACACTTTCAAACTGATGTGACAGGTATTTTATGTAAATGGTGACGTTTAAATTTGTTTTGTAAAAGTTGGCTGCTATAAGGAAATATTTTACTCTTATTTGTGTTTTTGTTTGTAAATGGTAATTGTCGAAACGGCAATAAATAGCCAATTTGATTGTCAATATAACAAGTTTGAAAATTGACAATTGGTATTTACTACTTCTCTGCTGAGTACATGGTACATAGGAGTAGGGAAATATTGATAGTTTCGGAGTCAAACTAAGGCCGCCTAGGTAGAATGATTTGTTCCACTGTTACCTAGTGAACTAGCACGTAAAAGATCCGGCTCATCATCATCATCATCATCATCATCTTTTTTTAACAGGAAAAACACAAGTTGGGTCTAAAGAATTAGAAAAGGTGAGGAAGCAGGTTAATTCTACATGGGGTACATAATGTAGAGAGAAAACAAATAAAGATAAGCTGAACACACATCTGATATGCGCCAAGTGAAACAATCATTACAATAAGATTAATAAATTAAAATAAGTATACTGGAGGATAAATTTTTGATAACAGTCAGCTTGATTTGCGTAATTTACCAAACTACAAAATCACCAAAAAGGGGAGAACCTCTATTCAATATATTTCCTTAAGGAATATCACATAACCAACACGACGGGTGCCACATGTGGAGCAGGATCTGCTTACCCTTTTGGAGCACCTGAGATCATCCCTAGTTTTTTGGTGGGGTTCGTGTTGTTTATTCTTTAGTTTTCTATGTCGTGTCATCTGTACTATTGTTTGTCTGTTTGTCTTTTTTATTTTTAGCCATGGCGTTGTCAGTTTGTTTTTAGACGTCTCATTATTTACTCAAACTTAGACTTAACAAAGAAGGAAAATATTTAGCTTTTAGTGAAAGTTGTCCTGTTGCTAAATGTTCATTAATATCGTCTAGTTTCTACAAAGAATCAAAGAATTTTATTAGTGAAGTAAATGCTTTTTTTCTTTTTCTTACTTTAGTATATCGATTCCTTACTTCATTTTTATTTATATTATCAAAGCAAAAACATCAACTTCAACAAAATGACCATACAAAGATGTCAAGGATGGAAAAGTGGATGTAGAGATTAAGGGATTGCCGGACAATGTTGGGCTGAAAGATCCGAGCTGGTACGGGATAAAAACACTGAAGGCCATGCTGGATTCAAATATAGAGTTTAAAATTCGGTAAACAAGTTAGCATTTGGTTAGACACATATAAGATACAAAAACGTATTAAAAGATAATATACACATTCGCTCGAAAAAGAATTGGATGTTTCTTTTCTTTTTTGGCGGGATTAAAAACTGTTCTGCATTTAGTATGATGCTTAGCCATGACATGCATTTGGTATGAAGCTGAGCTTGTGAAAAGCAGACAAAACTGTGCATCTTATAATCGGCGTGACTTTATCAGATGACAATACCAATACTAAAATAAGGCTTACGCATAGTTATATTCTTTAAAAGAGGGACGAAAAATTCCAAAGGGACAGTCAAACTCAAAAATCTAAAACAAACTGACAACGTCATGGCTAAACAAGAAAAAGACAAACAATAGTACACGTGACACATTATAAATGTTTTCTGGTCTGTCTGTCCGTTCGTCCCTGTTCAGAATAAAGTTTTTGGTCGAGGTAGTTTACTAAAAAATTTGAAACTTGAAACTTAGTTCATGTACCCTATGATATGATCTTTCTAATTTTAATGCCAAATTAGAGATGGGATCCCATTTTCACGGTCTACTGAACATAGAAAATGATAGTGGGGATGGGGCATCTGTGTACTTGGAACACATTCTTGTTTGATACTTTTGAAGATATTTTACCTATTAGATTAATTTAGTGGTTGTTGGTTGGTAATGTCCAATGCAAATAGTTCATGCATGTTTACACAAATGGATTAGAACAAGAACAAGTTAAAATAAATACATTATTTGGGTTATTTAATATGCTAAATTGAACCATCTATAGATTCAAATTTAAGATGTTACAATTGGATCCCATTTTCAATCGTTTCACGTTGATTTCAAAATGGTTAAAAAAAATGTTGTTTTCTCTACAAGAATAGAGTTCTTGAGGTTCTTTCATAAACAAAATGCCAATGTTTAATATTTAGATTTTTAATTTTGGTCTGGTTTTCGTATTTATCCACATTTAAAGGTCAAAACGATACAAATTTTAACTTGGTTTAATTTTAACAAAAATTGAACTCTTATATTTAGGGTTTTTTGATATACAGATATAATAAAATATCCTGAATATATATTTGTAAATATGAATTTTAACTTAGATTTATGATTTTGGTCCTAGTTTTCAGGTTGGTTCAAACACTACAGGTAAGGGTCCACAATTTAACCATGTTAACTGTTTATTAATACGGAAACAAAAAGTAAAAATAGAACCAGGAATATCAAGTACATCATTTACATTGAAAAACATGTAGGACATGATGCTACTGAGTTTACGTATTGGAAATCATTTGCAAAGTCAATTTAGAGCGATATTTTTACGTCTCTCTCAAATTTTCCCTTTAGATCTTGCTTTCATAAACGACAGATAAAACGTAAAAGACTCTCATGAATGGTACTTCTTCAAAGTTAAAATTTTGTATAAAAATGATAGAGAAATGCCAGAAAAAAAGACAGAAAGACATACGTACAAATGACACTTAACACATCATCTATTTGTATTATTTCAAGACTACTCGATATGGGAGTAAAATTATTTTGTTGAAAATGTTTATATTTTGCTTAATTATTAGTCCTGACTGCATCAAATATTTGCCACTGCCCATTGTGAAATAAACGATCATGTAATCAATCACTGTAATAGAAAATACACACAACTGGTTATATACCAAACAAAAGAAGTTATATAAATAAAGTACATGTACATGAAAAGTACGATGACAACTGAACTGGCAGACTTACGGATGGTTATATAGCTGTATTTATAGTACGAATCACACCTCTAACACAATTGTATAAAGTGAGGGAAAAAAACACGAATGACACAATTCTATCTTTTCATTTTATCATAGCCATATATAATACCACCAGTTATTTAATTGTAAAAGCACAAAAATGGTAAGAGACAAAAATCGGAGACATGATTGTGCTATCTCACAATTATTTAAATGTATTCAGCATGTCCATCACATACGTTTTCTTCACCAAAAGTTTCTCTCTTTATTTTCAAAACTTCGTGTTACCGTAACGAAAGAAAGTTTCAGCATTAGTAAAAATCTTGTTTTCTAAAGAATGATAATTTCTTCTTTGTGGCTTAAAATGTGATTACACTATTTTGAATTTCGATATAAAAAAAAAAGAAAATTCATAATTCGACCCTAAAAAAAAAGACCAGGATCGACCTTTTAATCTGAGTTTTACGTTTCCGCAAATTGGCATTACTTTTCCGGAAAAAAAGATGACGTTTCCGGAAAAAAAAGTTTACGTTTCCGCAAATAAATATTTTACTTTTCAGGAAAAAAAGTAACTATTCCGGAGAAAAAAAAACTATTGCTTTACAGCAAATAATTGAGGAATATCTGTTGATCGAAAGCCGTGATATAAAATAAATATTAAGTAAGTCAAAGGTCATTATAACATGCAAGTAAAACTCATCATTTAAATCTATAAAAACGTATGTTCAAAAGTCAGCACTAATCAGAAATATCTTCATATGAGTTCATAAGTCAGTTCTGGCAGAATATTTGTAGTTAACACGCCGTACAAAGCCGACAGTCGTACATTCACCGTTTACAGTTTTGTATTTTGTTCAAGAAGGAAGTTTTAGTTTTGTTAGTGTTCAAATCTATTTGTCTTAATGTCTCGTGAATTTCTAATCTACATTTAAGTAATTTTGAAAACTGCTTCCGCCTGTCTCTGTATAAGGACATAGCAACATTTTTCAAGTCAATATATATTCAAATATTTATAATTTACCAACTAAATTTCCGGAAAAGTAATAAATACAAATTGCGGAAACATATACTTTAAATTTCCGGAAACGTAGCATTGGGACTTTGAAAAAATTAGCGGAAATGCAATACGCCCCTTTTAATAACGTATACCTTCAGTAAACGATATGTCTCCCCTTAGGTCAATCATACAGGTCTTATTTCCAGAGTGAAACCGATGCAAGTGCTATGACAATTCAATAGTACATACATGTTAACTCCATTTTCCATGATTTTTTCTATTTTATTACCACAACACATAATTTTTCATTTGTTGACCGATTTTCTCCAAATAAATTACAATCCGAACAACTATTATAACCAGACCATTTTTATTGCTTCCGCATCATGGCATTTTTTACTAGCCTGGGGTCCTGGCTAATCTTGTCAGTATAGCCAGGCGTGTATCAATGTACTGCCTGTCAATGATTGGTTAATACTAATTTTGTCCTCAATGTTTGTTTTACATCTGTATCCAATCAATTCTTGTTTAACATCAATTAGTAAAAATTAGACTGTAATTATTTTTCTTTATGAATTGATGTAAAGTGTTATCATATCTAATTAGTAGTATGATGACAATTAGTAAGCAGAAAAGGGTTAATTCTTATCAGCAATCGCCTGGTGAGAAAGTTTAAAGTTTAAGATTTCACATGTCCAAGGTGTCAATTGGATTCCAATTGTGCTGGTTTACATCAAACATCAAAATTGATGCAAATATTTATTCAGCCTCACTTTAGATTCAGAGTCAACTGGCACTGAATCGATCACATGGTATTTGTTCCCCACCTGGCCCTTACGAGGCGCAGCTAGATTGGGCCGGATCCCAGGCTAATTTCTTACTTGACACATGTAACGCATATTAATTATAGACTGATAAGATGAGTGCCCGATAATTTAAAAATAATTATGATAAGTAATTAGTCTATTGGTAGTATGTCGGCACATATAATTTACATTACAGGCCACTACGTGCCGTGCTGTGCTTTTGATATTTCGAAGGATACTATATGGGGCTCAGTGTGACATATTCCGGGTACTTTATCTATGGCTATTATATCTATGTTAATAAATAAGAAAAATAAGTATAAGCTTTTCAAAAAAAGGTTAGCGGTCTCTTAGCTAATGAAAATGGAATGTATTTTCGCTTTGCAAATTAATTTATTCAGATTAGCCTTGCATTTCAATCAACTAATGATCAACCAAAGGGAAGTAACAAGAACAAAATTAGAACCATAGTTACTATTTTTCTTTTTTTAATTAAGCATATGTTCTTATTTTATTTAAGGTTTCTGTGTTTCAATATATTTCCATGAATATAATAATATGTGAACAGAACATCTGTTTTACAATAAAAAAAATCATGTTTCCAGAATTAAACTTGTTAACAGTAACAAAATATAAATAAAGGTCATTTTTAAACATACTCCTAATGTAACGTAAATGGTTTTTCGTGTGAAAACAGTTTTCCTTTCATATAAAGTTGCGCCCTGTATGAAAATTGTTTTTTAAACAATTGTAAAGACTTTGTATTAATAAAGATAAATGACATTTTTCATTTTTTTTTCCTTTTCTACAGAAATTTGTTTGAAGGATTAAGTGTTAGGTTTGTTTGTTATCTTTTATAGTATATACCATGACAAATTAAGTTATAGATCAAGTTAGAATTTCAGTCCAATACAATGATCAATAAACTGTGCAATATTCGCACAATGCTAATTTTAAGTACAATTGGCATATAAATGTCATAATGAGACATAATAAATGCTTTTATTAATTTAAAAATATATTTCAGACCATGATCACAACAGTTTCAGTCATAGCTGCTGCTACTGCAGCTATGACAGGTTTTCAGAAACATGGGATTCCAGTAAGTATTAAACTATTTAACGATAGATATTCACTTAATTATCTTAAACAATGAGCAAATCAATTTTTCATAGTTAACTTAACAAACATAATTTATTTATAATACTTATACACAAAAAGTATTTCTTAATGCAATTTTAGTTTTCACATTTGACTGTATAAGTATAAATATATTCTTTTATATGTTATCTCATCCGAAATGTAATGCATTTTTATGCATTTTTATTATTTTTATTATGTGTATTATGTTTTTAACTTCTCTGTAACCTTTGCACTTGCATGGTTTTATGAGAATAAACTATTTATCTATCTATAACTGAAAGAGATCCTTAAATAATAAGAAATGAAAATGGAAAAACTATTCTAATTATAACAAAACACATTTACTTATGTATGAAATTGAGCATTAAACACGGTTGTGAAATTACCAATAGAAATAACTAAAAAGGTTTCATAAAAAAATATATAAAAAAAATATAAGAATGGGAAAAAACTGTTATATAAATTACGTGGTACAAAAACTTATGTAAAAAAATCGATTAAACTTGGATATACAGTTAAAAAAAATCTAATGTATAAGACAATTACATTAATTCAATTATGTTGACAAAAATGAATGCTGTTTTTAATTTTTGATAATATTACATATCATAAGTTTGCTTTTTTTTCACATTTGTAACGATTGAAGAAAATGACTTCATATTTGTTATAAAATTTAATCAATGAAAATTAGTATTTTGTTCCAGTACAATTAATTTATAAAATAAAGTGTAATATGCAACACATTTGAATACTCTCAAAATGCTTATTATTTTTTTCTTATTTATTTACAGATGAAGATTATTAATAACATAAACATAGGATCAAACAACATTATTATAAATAAAGGTAATAACTATTATAAATTTCCAACATGTCTTATTTATTATGTCTGACTGATGCTAGTACCTGATACATGTCCGTTCAATTGTTAAAAAAGCAAATATTTAGTTAACAACGGTATTCTATTTTCCAATTGAAAATGGATATGGGGAATGTCTCAAATAAATAAAAACCCGACCAAAGAGCAAATAACAGTAGAAGGCAAACAATGGGTCTTCAATACAGTCAGAAAATTCAGTACTTGGAGAAATACTTAAGCAGGACCTTAAATAACAATTTCAGTGATAATCAATGTCACACTAACACCCAAATATACCATAAAAAAAGGTTTGAAGTCAACGAATATGTTACACTCATAAATATATAATATATATATCAAAATAAGAATAGTGCTACAAAAGATAACTCTTCTTTTTAGAAGTAATAATTACAAACACTTATATGTTAATTATGAAAAAATAGTTCTCTGACCTCTGTCTGTCTGATTGTCTGTTTGTATAGTTAGCATTAAATATTCTTATACAATTTAACCACTATAATCTGAATTAATAATATTCATTTTGTATCATAAATATTATTCTCATACATGTTTTTTTTCAATTTCAAAGAAGTTTTACTATACTCGACCGCCATGGCAACATTTTAACATTAGCTTTTCTAAAAAAACAAATAGATACACATCCATGAAGAGGGAATAATTTGAATGATGAAACTTCTGATGTCTAGATAGAAATATAACTTAAAAGTATTGCACAACTATCAACACCAATTTACCAAGTGCGTATCAAAATGAAATCATCAAAATAAATTCGACTGACTTTATCTGAGAAAAGGCGAGGGAAACTTTGAAATAAACGCTGTCAAGTCATTTTTTTTTATAAAACTGGATACCATAACTTGAACAGAAGTGCGAGCTAACGGGATTTAACAGCCTAAATGTGAAGAACTTTCCTTGATTCTGCAAGGACCATCATGTAGCATGGCAACTTTTTGTAACATTTCACACTTCTGCTTTAAGCGAAATAGTTGTACTATATATTAATTATTTAGAAAATAATCAAGGAGATTCTTCAGCAGCTAACTGTTCTTATAAAACAGTATTGTTCCATACTCCTAGACATCAATATTTACAGGTGCAAATTTTCGCAGGCATTGATACATTTACGTGTGGTAATGAGGCGCAATAATGCCAGGCTAGTTGATCGTGCAAATATTCATTTTAAAGAATTGTTCTACGGTCAACACCACCCACACTACCAGAGCATTGAATTTTTTTACACCGTTCAATACAACACAATGCCCAATATGGTGAAAACTATTTGGGAAAACAACATATATTCTACGGTGTGTGGAGACAACTGAAAAAGACAAGATTTCGATTTTCGGCTAGAAGAAAAACAAGAGGCTCTCAAGAGCCTGAATCGCTCACCTTAATTCTTTTGGTTAAATCTCTCATCAATGATTATTTTGGCTTTTCAATTTATTTAAATGTTTTTTGGATCGTCCTATTTTCTTCAAAAGCCAAAAAAAATAATCATTTTCTCCTATGTTCTATTTTAGCCATAGGAGCTATGTTTCTTGACATACAAGGAAATAAAATATAAAATTTATACTAGATACTCTGAAACTCATTTAGCCTAAGTTTGGCTGAAATTGATACAGCAGTTTCAAAGGAGAAGATTTTTTAAAGTAAGTCAACATGATGAACAAATTGTGAAAAAAGTCTTTAAAGGGCAATAACTCCTTAAGGGGTCAATTGACAATTTTGGTCAATTTTGGTCAAATTGACGTAATTGAAGATCTTACTTTGCTGAACATTATTGCTGTTTACAATAATTAGCAAAATTTCCTTAAAATTATCAATTCAGGGGCAGAAAAACCCAACAACAGGTTGTCTGATTCATCTGAAAATTTCAGGGCAGATAGATCTTGACCTGATAAACAATATAACCCACGTCAGATTTGCTCTAAATGCTTTGGTTTTTGAGTTATAAGCCAAAAACTGCATTTGACCCCTATGTTCTATTTTTAGCAATGGCGACCATGTTTGTTAATAGATCACAACTTCGGATACAATTTACAAACTAGATACCCTACGGAACATTCAGTTAAAGTTTGGAAGTATTTGGCCCAGTAGTTTCAGAGGAGAAGATTTTTGTAAAAGATTACTAAGATTTACGAAAAATGGTAAAAAATTGACTATAAAGGGCAATAACTCCTAAAGGGGTCAACTGACCATTTCCGTCATGTTGACTTATTTGTAAATCTTACTTTGCTGAACATTATTCCTGTTTACAGTTTATCTCTATCTATAATAATATTCAAGATAATAACTAAAAACAGCAAAATTTCCTTAAAATTACCAATTCAGGGGCAGCAACCCAACAACAGGTTGTCTGATTCATCTGAAAATTTCAGGGCAGATAGATCTTGACCTGATAAACAATATTACTCCATGTCAGATTTGCTCTAAATGCTTTGGTTTTTGAGTTATAAGCCAAAAACTGCATTTGACCCCTATGTTCTATTTTTAGCAATGGCGACCATGTTTGTTGATAGATCATAACTTCGGATACAATTTACAAACTAGATACCCTAAGGAACATTCAATTAAAGTTTGGAAGTATTTGGCCCAGTAGTTTCAGAGGAGAAGATTTTTGTAAAAGATTACTAAGATTTACGAAAAATAGTTAAAAATTGACTATAAAGGGCAATAACTCCTAAAGGGATCAACTGACCATTTCCGTCATGTTGACTTATTTGTAAATCTTACTTTGCTGAACATTATTCCTGTTTACAGTTTATCTCTATCTATAATAATATTCAAGATAATAACCAAAAACAGCAAAATTTCCTTAAAATTACCAATTCAGGGGCAGCAACCCAACAACGGGTTGTCTGATTCATCTGAAAATTTCAGGGCAGATAGATCTTGACCTGATAAACAATTTTACCCTCTGTCAGATTTGCTCTAAATGCTTTGGTTTTTGAGTTATAAGCCAAAAACTGCATTTGACCCCTATGTTCTATTTTTAGCAATGGCGACCATGTTTGTTGATAGATCAAAACTTCGGATACAATATTAAATTAGATACCCTAAGGAACATTCAGTGAAAGTTTGAAAGTATTTGGCCCAGTAGTTTCAGAGGAGAAGATTCTTGAAATAGTTTACGACGACGACAGACGACGGACGCCAAGTGATGGCATAAGCTCACTTGTCCCTTCGGGACAGGTGAGCTAAAAAACGTAATATTTTAGTTATTTTATGTATATTACAATTTCTTCCAAGGGAACATCTATTTAACTTAATAGGAGTTTTGTATTTTATTACAAAAACTATTATTCTGATCCCACCTTCATAAAATAAATCTGGTCAACTGAAAAAACATCGATTCTGAATTAAAATTTTCTCATCACATTAAAGTGGTCATTTTAAAAAAATCGAAATATTTAGTCGAAAAATAAAAAAAAAAAAAGGTTCGCAGTGAAATTGGATAAACTTACCTACTACCAAGACGGTTACTCCGTTATCATTTTTTTAATTACGTAAAATGTTGACCATCTTGCCTCACCGGCTCCGATTTGTAGAGATGACGGATTTTTAGTATTAAAGAAGTCACTTGCTGTCCTTCTTATTTAAACAGATGCCAATGTTTAGGATGATAACATCGAAATTGCTCCAGATTAAGTTGCAAACAAACTTACTGAAACATATAGCCAGCACAGAAAGTACATAGTTTACATTCCATTTTTTTATAATCTCAATCCTGGTCAATCTAATAACCCTAATCTGATAACCGCAGATAAAACAACTGGACTACAAAAGATGATGAAAAAAGAAAGGATTGGACAAAACTTCTTACAATCGAGAAAATTTTAATGACCACAAGAAATATTTGGAGATTATCAGTTGCTCTACATCTTTCATTCTTTGTGTGCTATGTCTCTACACTCACAGAAGAAGCGAGTGACGGTATTGAAGTCACATCTGACAAACTAGAAAATACACTAAGCGACTTCTTTTGAAAGGAACTTTAAAAGGTTGGTTTTTTTTTGCAGAAAGGACAAAACCAGAATGCAACATTAAGTCTACATTTAGAAGTTATGAGACACTGCGATGAAATTGATTATTTGGCTGTATCCGAAAGGATTGGCGGAGAAAATGTCTACAATCTATTGTTTGAAAATATTAAATCCTCACATCAGTTTCATTTCTGAATAATGCATTTAGCTACGTTGGATTTTGTAACGGGCTTCAGTTATCACATTACAGTTGCAGACCATTTCATCAGAAGTTAAAGCAGAGAAAGGGGGAAAGAAGATTAGCTACTTATTCATATATCAACTGATAAATTAAAATGATTGATTGTTGGTTGCTTAACGTCCAGTGGCAAACATTTCATGCATATTCAGGACGAGAACAAGTTCACAATAAATACAATAGGTAGGTTGTAGTAATAGAGGCCATATAGGATGATGGTAGGAGAAATTTGGACTGCCACTAGAAAATGAGGGTATATTGGATAGGGACAGAAATTCTGTCTTGCAACAGGCCACCTACGTACCCCTCAAAGAGTTGCTGCAAGGGTTCTTAACGTGCAAAGAGCGTGGCACTCTCTTTACACGAGGCATCGGATTTAACGTCCCCCTTCTGACCGGACGCGACTGCGAACTTGATACATCCCGTACAGCCAAACGGACGCCCCACTTCAGCAAGTGTTTTACTGCCGGTCGGGAGAAGAAAAAGTTACCATATTTCTATACCCCAGTCACCCTTGGGTATTAAATTAAAATGAGAGTAAATAAAGAGTACATATATATGAACTTGTTAAAACATATACACTTCAAGATACAGACACACGGGAGATAAACTTAAATTCTCTGCTGCAGTGGAGGATCGATAGTATCTAGGAGTGGTGACTGCCATCGAAGGAGACGATAAGGACTGGGCCTTCATTAAAAACATGCACCCTTGTGGTGAAAAATGAAATTGGCCGGGCAAGCAAGACTATTCCATAGCACATAGTAATGCCATGCTCTTCAAAGTCCATGTTTAGCTTGTCAGATGGCCGAGTATGGAGATTGACCAAAAATTGACATTACTTCAATTATTGAATTACTAGAACATAGTTTTATGAAAAAAATGTTTGTTAAGGAAAAAGTTTCAAATGCCAAGGATAACGAAAATGAATCAGATGGTGTTAGTGCGTATACAAAGTGGGTTTTAACATTATGTGTATAACGAATGGATCACAACGATGCAATTCATATGGGTGATGGATCAAGGATATCGAGAATTGACCAGAATTGAGCAGTTCCTCGTTTTGTACTCTAACTATTGGCATTGTACAAAAT
The DNA here is from genome assembly GCA_019925275.1 of Mytilus edulis. Classification (NCBI taxonomy): domain Eukaryota; kingdom Metazoa; phylum Mollusca; class Bivalvia; order Mytilida; family Mytilidae; genus Mytilus; species Mytilus edulis. Next base: position 49,787,816 of record CM034354.1, read on the forward strand.
ACGACTTTGGTACTTTTGGAAACTATAGCCCAAACTGAAGTTTCGTTAACCGAACGCCAGGCACACATACTGATACGGAACACAACTGTAAACCATAAGGGGGCCGTAAACACAGATCATCATAATGATTTAGATGTAGAACATTGTTACAAGGTGCTTCAATATGATGCCCATAGTCACAGAGGTGTTTTACTGAGAAAGCAGTTGCTATAGTAAGTGTGCTATGAAAGTCAATCGAAATTGCCAAAACATTACGAAATGAAAGAACAATGTTGAATACAATAACATTGACTTAAAATGTTAAGTTAAAGCTACATTCTGAGTGTCAAGGAGGCTAAAACAAATGAATACAACAACTAGCATAGCGAATGTCCATATTAGGAGATTCGATGATGAACATAACTATTTCATTGATTCTTTTAAATTAACGTGATTACCGACTTGTTCTTATTTTTAAAACAGAATAAATAACTTTTGGTTGCATTTTAAGTTAAACTCGAACTTCTTGAATCAATTTATTTTATGAATAATTTCTACAGCTTTCATTTCAACCCACAAACAAAGAGTTTATTATCATAAAATATTTTTGATGTGATCTGTTGATCAACAATTCCATTATTATTTAATATTTTTGTTATTTTATGTTAGAATGTTGCAGGCAAACATCACAAAATTGAACATCCACATTACCGGTTAGTTTTTCACTCAGTCGCCTTTGTATTTATCAATTAACAGGTCTTCAGAAAAAAAAAATTAAATAGATTGCCATTCTGTTACCATGAGACTTGAAAGGAGAAAAAAACTTGAATTTAATGGAACAAAGAGACTTTATGAAGATTTAGGATGACAATTGTATAAAGGCTTTGTCATAGCCATGACAGAAACTCATCTATGAGTTCATTCATAGAGAAAGACAAACCCAATGTCATACACTGCCTTGATACATGGCATGCTGGGATAGAAGTAAAGAAAGCTTTGACAAAAGTAGCAAACAAATGTAGAAGAATACATATTAACAAGTACCAAAACAGACAAAACTGTAAGCGGAGACTATATTTGTTTTGGAAATGAAAAGACAGGACAGCATGAAAAACAACAGGTTGCAATGAAACGCAGGTTACATAGTGGTGGAAAATACAAATTCTCACCCTATCTTATTAATCAAAACCGTTACTTAAGATTTTCGAACAAACACCATTCTGATGCTATCAATGAGTCTGTTGGGAAATTATACAGTCTGGTAAATAAACTAACTTATGTAGAAGATTGTAGTATTGTCTGTTTCACAGGAGATGCATGCAACGCCTATTCATAGATTTGTATAGGGACAGAAAGTGATAATTTTACCTGAACATGTCAGATGCCTATATATGACAGTGATGATAGCAAACCTAGTACACAACTGTATGAACTTAAAATTTGATAGAAACTTTGAGAAACGCGATTAGAAAACAAGTACCACACAAATGTGATGCTTCAAACAGAGGATATAAGAGGTATAATCCTAAAGATGTAACATTCCAGAGAAATTCTTGCTAGAGTCCACTCCATTGTATGTTTGATATATATTATATTTTTAGCAGAAAAGAAGGAGTGTTAGCTGTGCATGTCGGTCTTGCAGGTAATATCTTAGCCTGACCTCATTTTGGTGGTGCATTGGTCAAAGCAAAGTTTTTTCTCAGATAATATAAGCAATAAGGCAACTATATTCAGTGTATTGAAAAATTGTAAGGTGTAGATGAACATTTTAGTTAGTGATATTAAGTAAAACCTTCTCACTATGTTTAGCTCGAAATATGTGTGTATCATGTCACTTGGATTGTTTATAATCTTGGAATATTATGTGTTTATTTTAGCATTAGAAATATTAAGTAATTTTATTCACCTGTTTTATCGTTTGTTATGCTTCTTTTGGTTATTTGGTTTTAAAAACAAATGTCAATAATTTCGTATTGCCCCCAAGGGCAACTGAAGTATATATATATATATGTGATTATTATACCCGGTACGTTTATTTGTGGAGAAGCTAATAAAGGAGCATAAAGAGAAGCTCAGACGCTTTAAAATAAATACAAGAAAACCAGCATAAAGTGGATATAAAGGACAAGTTCAAAAGGAAATGTTAAGTTCATTATTATTCGATAGTGGGACCAATATACAAGCTTTTGGCTCAAGTACTTATCCGCCTTCTTGTTATGTACTTAGGATTAGTCTATAGAATTCTACGTGAGTTTTAATATTATGTATCTTTTAATGTACGAATGCAGTTAGCAATTATGTTTTCGTCCGTTCAGTATTTAAAGCATTTGCAGTTATATATAATGTCATAATCTATGTTAAAAGTGTCGGACTAACGGTGTGTCGGACCAATGGGGTGTCGGACTATTGGGGTGTCGGAATATCGGGGCGACCCCGATCTGTACAGTAGCAATTCCATAACAATTTCAAAATTTAGTTATATTATGTATATTGCATATAATACTATTAATCTATTGTATTGGGGGACTTTGGTACCTAAACTTTGTACTTAACTCCAGGTCGATTCCTTGTTCCTTTTATAAAACTAATCCACTACAATTGCTACAACGTAGTAGATTACAACAAGGATATTGTTTTGCCCGTAAAACTAAATGACAATTCTTTTTATGTACCCGTTAATAACGTTGTTTAAACTTGATATAGATCTGGTATTATATAAATTGTGAGCAATTTTTTTTTCTGTCTTTTATATTAACTTCCTATTGAGCAGTCCCCAAGGGTGATTGGGGTATAGAAATATGGTCACTTGGTCTTCTCCCAATCGGCAGTAAAACGCTTGCCGAAGTGGGGCGTCCGTTTGGCTTTGCGGGATGTATCAAGTTCGCAGTCATGTTTGGTCAGAAGGGGGACGTTAAATCCGATGCCTCGTGTAAAGAGAGTGCCATATGAACAATCATAAATGCCTGTTTAATGTTAAATTAACAATTAGTTATATAATGGAGTACCTTTAAGTGTGAGCTAGGGAACCAAGACAGCAACCCCGTATATCTAACACTTCTTATAGGAGTAAATGGCTCAATTGAAATAAGTACCATCACCTGAGCTGATTGTATGTCTAACTTCCCCCACCGGAGAAGTGAACATGATTTTTATGAGAGGGATATTGTCGATATGGCCACTCGCTACCCAGGTAACGGTTTATACGAATATCACAAAAGATTTTCTTAAGATGCTGCAGCTCACAGCTTTAATAATATTGCAGTCGATTGGTCTATCAGAAATAATACTCTCTTTTGTAACATATTTGCTAATACACGTCACACTTTTCACACTTCTGTTTTTTTTGTAATCAAAACAGTCAGAATACAGAGTAAGGAATTATGAATCTGTGGACTCCTATGGAAGAAACAGATCGTTTCATTTAGATCGGGAAATTTGTAACAATTTCAACGGCATTAAATGGTGTGCAGCTATTAGATATCGCAATAATCATATTTGTTTGAAATGTTAAGGGGAGCATCAAAAAGCAATGTGTATACAGACAGAAAACGGTAACAATGTGCCTCAGCGGATCGGGCCCACAACCAAAAGAAATTTTAGATCCCCAAATCAACTTTGACTTTTCAATACCTACACCTATCAGAGTTGATATTTTATCAGAACATTTGATTGATCATCAAGACTATGAATTTAAGGATGTACTTAAGTGAGGTTTTGGAAATTGTGTCTGATGTTTGGACTACTTGGTGTTTTCCATACCATACAAAGTAAAATATTTTGGCCCATAACACCTGTTTATCTTTTAATATAATACTTGGTAGCTCATAAAAAGTCATTTGACAAAATTTAAGCTGATTCTTGATTTTCTTTCTTTTGATTTGAGGCTCTAATAATACCAATGCAAATGTAAGGTAAAAGTCCCATTCAGCCTTTTCCCGCAATATTATATAAATAAAATGTCTCGAAAAGGAGTTCCAATACCTATACATTTTTTCGCTTATTTTGATCATTAACCAATACTCTTCCAGCTAAATGTCTCAATTTTGGATTCTTGATTTATTTAATTTTTTCTAAGATCCCCTAGGTACATCCTTAAGCAGTATTTAATTGAGGGGTTAAGTTCCGGATTTCAGACAAGATTGATGACTCAACTGTCTAGCTCGATTATTTGTAAAAATATGGGATCAAACCCATCATTTGTATCCGAATCATTACTTTCTTTTAATGTATCTAAGGAGTATTTGCTGGGACCTTTTGATAGTATTTTATTCACATACGTTCGTATCAATTCTAATAACCTTGACGAAGACAGTAAAAAGACGTTTAAAAAGTGTTTGTCTAGGTCAACATCAATATAAAAAAAATTTCAGAAAATAAAGGTAATCTTGTTAATCCGATGCAATCTTCGCTAGCCAAATTTACGAAATTTATATTTAATCTTATAACTGAACGTAGAAATGAGCTGTATTTGACAAAACTTTTAGTAATTTTGGTCCTCAACACTCCTCAACTTCGTACTATATTTGGCCTTTTTAACTTTTTGGGATTCGAGCGTCACTGATGAGTCTTTTATAAACGAAACGCGCGTCTGGCGTATATACTACATTTAGTCCTGGTATCTATGATGAGATTATTTTCAATGGTAGCCGAAACAATTCCAATACAGTTTGTCTGTGTTAAAATTTGAAGTGGTTTTGAGTCCGAAAGAATATCCCTAAATCCGCCTGAAACTTTTGAAAATGTGCCAAAAAAAAGATGATAAATTCAGTGATTCGATGCTTGCACCGTCAAGTCTCAAAGTATAATTTGCACCTTTCCGGACTTGCACTTTTATTGCATTCAGAAGCACATTTCCGACACCTGAGGTGCAGAGCAGATGGTAGGCATTAGAAAATGGAATGAAAAACAGTCACAGGACAAAAGTCACAATTCATTTTTTCTTTGAATAAAAAACACTTATTTCTACAAAAATATTTTTGTACTTCTCTTGAACTATTGTTTAAAATCTAACTTTGTAAACAAAATTTTAAAATAAAAATAGCAAAGTAAATAAAATAATTGATAAAAAAAACAAAATGTCAAAGTGGCTTAATGGTGCCAAGAAATCTTTTTTTTTGAATGATTAAAATTAAATAAATCTTCATGTTTCGAGTATAATGACACATTTCCTAAACTTTAATATGAAAATGTGAGTATTTAAAAGTAATGATTTCAAGATATTTCTCTTGTATATTCAAACAATTATCAAAATATTAATTTTGACTTTTTGTTCTACCAAAGGAGTAGGTCCGATAAGGACCGATTTTGGCCTCAAATTTCAGGTTCATCTGACGAAAGATTTTGACCACTTTTTAAACACTTAAGTGTCTATTTCATTTGATTCAATTAGTTAATGTGAAAGATTTTATCTGATTTAGTCATTAAAAACGATCTGATTCAAGCTCAAATATGAAAAATCTACCAAATATGCCGAAAAATGTCACTTTTCAGATGGTTTTTGTCAAAATTGAAAGTGGCCGCATACGTGTTCATCCTTAACCTTTATATATGTTATGTATTATCATAAAATACAACTTGCATTTCAATATTAAGGATGAACACGAATGCGGCCACTTCCGTTTAACACGAAAACCGTCTAAAATTTAACTAAAATGCAAGAATTGTGAAGATTTCAGTAATTTAGCATGACTTTATGGTGCTAGTACCCGATATATGTGCATGCTTTTGTCAAAAACTGCCCATATTTATGTAGCAGAAGCATTCTACTGTCCAATAAATAACTAAAAGTTTACATTTTAACAATTTTGTAAAACTGCTATATTTTGGGGCCAAAACGGGGTCTTACTGGACCTACTCCTTTGAGACTTTATGTCCTGGTATTTTCTGTCCATTTACCACATCGAAAGATACTCGTTCTGCTGCTTCAAACAAAGAACTTATCATGGTTTACGGTTAAATGTATTTGACGTGATCGGTACAATAACAATTCCATCAGTTTTTTTTTAAAATATTTTTGTCATTTACATACATTCCTCTAAGGGATCGACAATTTCCCCTAATACACAATTACCGGAACACTACGAAATGTTATTACTATGTTTTTTTTTCAAGTAAAGTTGACGTATAATGTCAACTAAACTCTACATTAAGAGGATTAATGGAAGCTAAAATTGATACACGACTGACATAACGAATGGCCATATAAGGCGATTCGTCGAAAAACATTTCAAATTCCATGAGTCCTGTCATATTACCGTCGTTTCCGACTTATTTTCTCTAAATATAATAATTGACTGTTTCAACCAATTTTAATTATTCGTGTTCTTTAAGAAGGCAATTAGGAACACCTATATCAAAAGATACACTGTTCCAGGATCTATTTATTCAGTTAATTTAGCATAGTAAAATAAATATGACGTGATCAGTAGAGTAAGAAATCCACCAGCGAATAATATTTTTGTTTTTAAATGTATAACACTAACATTCCTACAAGGGAACGACATTTTTCCTAAGAACACGATTGCCAGAACAATATGCACAATACACTGGGATAAATATGTATCACTTTTAAGTAAGACTATAGATTATAGCTCTCATCAGCTTTTGTAATCACAATGTCAGACATGGTTCTTTATTGCATTCCATTCATTTTAGATAGTGTGTTGAAAATTTAAAGTTCAATTTCCAAAATTTTTGGAAATGTAAGTTTGATTGCATTATTAGGAAATCAAGGTGTATAGAATCGGACGTTGAGTCCTTATGTTGAAAAGCGGACTTGTCCAAGGACTGTGTTTGTGTCTATCGAAAAAGGTAATTTGGAAACAGGCCCGCTATTCATATAAGTTAACTTCGATACAAGTCTTGCATACTTTAACATACGTTAATTTTGAAGGTCTTTCCTCTACGGGAGGAAAGACCTTATTGTTTTTCTAATGTTTTATTTTTTTTCTTCATTTTTTTATTTGGCATGCCCTTCCCCCGTTTCTGTAGAAGTTATTAAGAACAAATATGGACCATTTATAGACCTCATCATAAACTTTTACAAGATGAACTTTTGTAGGATTTCATCATCCCCTTTAGAAGTTATCTCCCTTTTATTGATTTTTTTCAAGATAGCCCCCTCGTTGTTTTTAAAGATATCATGACCTTATTTGAACAATAGGTAGATCTCATCCTATGGATCAAAATATGAGGCTGAATAGGATTTCATCGTCCCCTATGAGACAATTTTTTTCCCTTTGCATTTTTCTCAAAAAGTATTAGAGATAGAATTGTTTTGAAAACGGCAACATGTACAGGAACAGACGGCAATAATTTTGTTATAAATCCTTATAAGGAGTTATTCCCCTTGAAAATTGTACACAATTTTTGAAAATTTTATTCCGAGAACCGGAAGTCGTAGAGACTTTGGACCTACACCAGTAATCTTAACTTCACGTGACCTTCAATTTGCACCCAAGGTCAACGGTAACCGAGTGCAACAAAAAATTACGCTGCAATTTCAAGCTTGCATATTTAGAAAACGATGAGAGTTTGCTGCATACATACTGCGAATTAAATGTTCCTCTTGGTGAGCTCTTCATTTAATACATTAAGCTAAAAAAAAACAAAAAAAAAACGCCCGACCGTCTGTTCAAAAGTTACGTCAACATAACTATAGTAACATGTGTATATCTTTTATAAGGTACCAGATATCAACCTACTATAAACTGTAAAGATGATCAGTAATTCAAGACCTTCACCTTGAGGCCAATGTCGGGTCATGATGAAATTTAACCTGACCTTCCACTGGACGTTATCATAATCCAACAGATTTGTATGGCACCCTCAACGGAGTTGGGGTGACATATTGTGATTGTTCGTTTCTTTTTTTCTTATTATATTTATTCTTCCACACTTTTTTTACCATGCTTATTCTCACGATTCGCTTGAACACTATTGATGGAACTTAATGCTAGGAAGCATCCTTTCGAGATCTCTGTTATTTATTTTATTTCTCCTGTTATTGAACCAATCTAGTACATGATTTAGAATGTTCAATCTTGCGTCGTGTATATCCGTCACTGGCCGAACTTACTGCTTGACTGTTTTTTTATGTGTTATGTTTCTCAAACTTGTTCTCGCATACCGGACTCTTTCGATACACTCGGGATTTTACTTATTCAATAATAAACAGTTAAAATATCGTACATAGTAAAAAATAGTGCGGGAAAATGTTCATTCATGAAATATTTATGAATGAAACGCTGTCTCGCGTAGATTTCTTTTGATTTTCTCTTCAGCCAATGGCCGATCCGCAAAGTGTTTGTGATACTTATTTTCAAAATGAAGTTTAAATTCATCTGAATTGTCGGTGAACATTCATTCCTTTTTTATTCAAGATGTAATCTTTTCAAAAGAGTAGCAACTCAAAATATCCAAGAATCAGAATAATTTCGAACACTAGTACTACATTATCTTGGAGCAGAACATTGTGATAGTCTGTCTCACCGGAAGTTGAGGCCGACGCCTAAGGAAAGTAGCTATAGCAAGCTATAGCAAACTTTCCAAAAACGAAGAATATCGCACCGAAATTTAAAAGTATAAACAGAAGCATAGAAATTACCTGTTTCAACCCGATAAACATACATCTGACAGACCAAGATTTGTAATAATAAAGAGTAATATGCAATTCGTAAATACGTGTGTTTAATAATTAAAAGAAATGCTCATTGATGATTGCTTTCTTGTTTGAATTGTTTTACATTGTCATTTTAGGATCTTTTATAGCTGACTATGCGGTAGGGGCTTTGCAATCTACAATGTAGTTTTCACCATATCCTTTCTTATGTAAACATTGTGTTATTAAAAGATCGGTTTAATTAATACCTATTATTGTAATAAGTATCTGTCATGTCAGTATGACTATCAGTATTAGTATCCAGAATATTTTCAGTTCCATTTTCATCCTCTACAGCATTGCTGTAAAATATTCAATACACAATTTCTAATAATGAAGTTCACATCAAGTGAACCAAGATCAAACAGCAATAAAGCTATATCAATTTCTTAACCAATTTTAAGCTTACAATGTAAAGTCAGAACTATTTGCAAATATTGCGATTGAAAGAAATTTAAATGACAATGATTTAGATTTGTTATGAGAATTTATTAAAACCATAAATATATTTTATATAAATGGCTATTTTATAACATTCTATGATAAAATTTTGATGATTCCTAACACACCCCCCCCCCCCCCCCCCCCCAAACTCTAATTTGTGTTAAGAAGGTCATGCATTTGTCGAACATTTCTTTCTTTAAAATAAAAAAAGACTTATTTCTGTATGCTTTCTGTATGTATAATTATATGTCTGGCAAAAAAAAACAAAAAAAAAACAACATGTATACATGAAAACTAACCTCTTTTCAGCTTCAAATGCCTCTCTGCATCTTTCATTCATACTTAAATTGGCAAAACCTTCTATCATTTCCCCTGATCTCTGTTCCATAACTTTTAAATTCTCAAGTAAAATAGGTGGCAGGTTCAAAGTGGGCAGTACATATTTTATCCTCTGAGGACCACCTAAGGCATCAATCATTGCAGAAGAAAGTAAAACATTATACATTATAATAAAATTGAGAATGGAAATGGGGAATGTATCAAAGAGACTAGTTCTTTCATTTGTCTTTGTTCTATTATTAATATTACTTTTACTGTTGAATGGTTTCATGTGATATCCGTTTCACGTGGCTCGGTACTTATACATCTCGTCAATGTGTTTGTATTGGCTTTCTTTTTTTGTGGTTTGTTTTGTGTTTGCGATTTTTGTATTTCTTTTGTTCTTATAACGTGACTCTGTACTTTAAAAGATCCCGTCAGTATGATATTGTTCTATTATATGTCATTATGATATATTTCTATTATGAATTACAATATACGTTGAACCACAAACGTCAAAATCATTCAATCGCGTAGTGAAATTAACTATTTTTGGATTCTTATAAATTCTATATATAACTTTTGGACTAGTTTAAATCTCGGTCTATTTCTTAAATTTATTCTTACATACTTTTGATTTTTTAACCCTGTATGCTAACATTCCCAGGAAAATTTTAAAATTGTTTGCACGCACATTGAACGACAAATTTATGTGACGTATAAAATTTTCTGACGTCAGACACTCAAATCAATAAATGTGTTCGTAGATAGTAGATGTTTTTGTGTTCTGTTAAATTGTTCATTTTAAAATTGTTAAACGATGATGACTGATGTACCCATATTTTGACTATTATATTTATTGTGTCTGTTTATTTAACGCATCAATGTAAAAATATCGGAAATTGATGAGACTGTCATTAAAGTGAGAGGGTTAGCGCTATAGAACCAGGTTTAATCCACCATTTTCTACATTTGAAAATGCCTGTACCAAGTCAGGAATATGACAGTTCTTGTCCATTCGTTTTTGATGCGTTTTGTTATTTGATTTTGCCATGTGATTATGGACTTTCCCAATTGATCTTCCTCTAAGTTCAGTATTTTTGTGATTTCTCTGTTTACCGAGCAACAAGTGTTTGACAAAACTACAACCTTTCTAAGATGGGCCCCAGAAAGACGTTAAAGTTATCACAGTTAATAAATCAGTTTATTTCAATTTAATCGTATTGATTTTGTCTCTATAATCATCACATACAGTTGCAAACAGTATAACACAAGATGCAACTCGAGCGTCACCAAGATGCATGCCACATGGAAATGGTTTGTTCAGACGTATTCTGTCGCCATTGTCACCTACCAGGAAATATAACGTTGTAAGTTTGGCATCGATGCAGTCACCAACACTACATACAACTAGAATACTCAGCTCTTCAAACAGAACAACTAGTGTGTACCTCTATCGCCAGAGTTCACCATAACAACCAATAGTTCCTACTTTATGACAATGAACAGAATGTGGAGTGCTTACTTTTTATAAAGTTTCATGGAATTCTGTGGTGTAGTTTTAGAGTTGTGATGACAAAATTAAGACTGACAGACTGATATGTCAAAAACATTATATCCTTGAAACTTTGTTGCGTGGAGAATAATTATATTACTACAGTTTAATGTTGATAACAATTTTGTCCAAATTACCCTTTTTGCTGCTTGAAAGAAATACCTGTGTATTGCTTTAACAATTTTTTTGTCATAGGGAAGACAAATTTCAAATATAATTATGATCACTTATTGCAGTTGAGTATATTAAGGATGTATTCTTCTGACTTTTCAGTCTCGTTGAAATCTCGTTCTTGAATTATTTCCAAAACATGTGATAGAAGTGGAAAATATCAATGAATTTAAAAAATATTATAAGCAAACATAAATCTGTGAAAAAAATTTGTATTTACAATGAATGGTTTTCGCGTAATCCAGTTTTCAAATTTTATGACCAATCAAGTCAATATTTTTAGCCAAAATTTTGAGAAAATGGGTGAGGGATTCAAAAAATGATTTTACAAGAATCATGTACATCCCATATCATTTTGGTCTTTTCAAATTTCTTAGATATGTCTTTTGTCATTCATTTATAACAAAAAAGTTGAAATAATATGCATTTTGTTCTTAAAACTGAGAAAAATCACAAAAATACAAAATTGACAGCATGGTAAATTTTACACAAAAAAGCGTCAAAATATGATAAAACTTTCTTATATTAACACCTACCTAATAGTTTTTGTAAGTAAAATTTATTCAGATTGGTCCACTTCATCTTTATGGAAAGTATGAGAAAAAGTTTAATTGTGAAACTGTATTTTTTTTCATAATAATAGCCCAAAAATAGGTAAAAATCGATGAAAAATGGGCATTTTCAAAGGGCCGTAGCAAAAAAAGAAGTACACCACCATATGATTTTTTCTTCACCAATTATTTTGTTACAGTATTATAAACCCAAAAATCAGGTTAAGAAAAAAAGTTTAATTCTAGAAATTTTTGGCTCCTCAGAGGTGTACATCCTTAATCCTTGGTTTCTCTTAAACAAATGAACAAGGATTTTTGATAAAACAATTTATTGAAATGTCAACAAGTAAAAATTTACATCTAAAAAGTACATAAAGATAAGCATATCAAACCTTGATATAAGTATGAAAATAAACATGTAAAAAACTGGTGTACAGTATACAGTAAAAGTATACAAAACATAACACCTTAAGTGTAGTCATACTGACTAGATAAGCATATCAAAACCATCATATGAAAATAAACATATAAAAAACTAGTCTACAAAAAACAGTAAACATGACACCTTGATTGTTATTCATATTGACAAGATAAGCATACCAAACCATGATATGAAAAAAATATATAAAAAACTGGTGTACAATATATTTCTTCCGACTTAAAACAAATATATGAAGAAATTAATTCAATTTTAAAGCATCAATGTTACTTAAATGTACTGAAATAAAATAACAATTGTAAATATTTATGTTAAAAAAAACTCAAAGTATGCAAATCCAAAACAAAACTTTTACATCCAAGTTTAAATATTACCAATGTAAAGATTAAATAAAGCACCTTAGGTGTTATTCATTCTGACTAGATAAGTATATCAAACTTTGATTGAAGTACAAAAAGAAACATATAAAAAACAAGATTAACTGTGAGGTAATACTCACAAAAGTATACCCCCGCTAACGATATCATTATAGGAATCCGCAAGTCCATAAACAGGAAGTAGAAGAGCGACAGACCTGAAAACCACTTACACGGTACAGCATCCCAACCTGATGCTTGATACCAAATATCTAATAGCTGTGATACATAGTAGTTGAGAAAAGTGTTACGAAAATTTTTCATTATACCCCTATGTCTTAATATATGTACTAAGTCCGTAAACAGGTAGTAGAAGAGCGACAGATCTGAAAACCGCTTACACGGTACAGCACCCCAACCTGATGCTAGATACCAAATATCTAATAGCTGTGATACATAGTAGCTGAGAAAAGTGTTACGAAAATTTTTCATTATACCCCTATGTCTTAATATATGTACTAAGTCCGTAAACAGGAGTCGAAGAGCGACAGACCTGAAAACCGCTTACGCGGTACAGCACCCCAACCTGATGCTAGATACCAAATATCTAATAGATGTGATACATAGTAGCTGAGAAAAGTGTTACGAAAATTTTTCATTATACCCCTATGTCTTAATATATGTACTAAGTCCGTAAACAGGAGTCGAAGAGCGACAGACCTGAAAACCGCTTACACGGTACCGCACCCCAACCTGATGCTAGATACCAAATATCTAATAGCTGTGATACATAGTAGCTGAGAAAAGTGTTACGAAAATTTTTCATTATACCCCTATGTCTTAATATATGTACTAAGTCCGTAAACAGGAGTCGAAGAGCGACAGACCTGAAAACCGCTTACACGGTACAGCACCCCAACCTGATGCTTGATCCCAAATATCTAATAGCTGTGATACATAGTATCTGAGAAAAGTGTTTCGAAAAAGTGTTACGGACGGACGGACTGACAGAATTAAAACAGTATACCCCCCTTTCCTTTGGAGCGGGGGTATAACTAGTCTACAATATACAGTTAAAATATATGAAACATGGCATTAAGATATCAAAACTAAACTGTTTAATATTGCTTAGAAACTTTGCACTTCTTTTCAAGTTTCTTCTTTAAATTCAAAAGATATATTAAAATAATTAATCCAAACGTTAAGCATCAATGGTATTTATATCTACCTGCATGTCTTGTTTTGTCTAAAAACACAAAAGTACAAAAGTCAAACTAACTTTTTATCAAATGCAGAGAACAATTAAATTGATTTAATATTTTTTATGATGTCCCCTTCATTTTGGAAGAACACTTTTAATGGCAGCGTTTTCTTTAAAGAAGATATTGCTTCATTTAAATTTGTTCTGTTCACTGGGATAGTAGCTGATTCCAACAAAACTTTGAGTTGTGGTGTAAAGATAGTGAGTTTCTGCACTGGATAAGTGTCTTTAAAACAACAGCATGTCCAGCTGTTGTTGGTGTAAATATGTTCCCACATTTTGGGCAGGTAAACTTGTCATTCACTTTTTTATAATAGCATTTTTCATTAAGACAACACCTGAAAAATATATATAAAATACCTAATAGAAATTGAAAACTTGCCATTTATTTTTATGTTGAAATTATGTCACAAATTTGTAAATCAATATAAAAAATGCCATTCTATGACCAATGATTCACTATTTTAACATTATATACAAGGAAACTAATACAATTGGCAAAATATCAAAATTGTGCATAATTCCTTTTATCAAAATCTTTAGAACGATTTGTAATTACTTACCCTTTCCAGCCATATTTTCATCCACTTTCAATGTCGGTAAACAGGTAAATTGATAGCTGTGCGCGATCCCACAATGCAATATTAAAAGGCGAAAACAACCGTGATTGTGCAAATGTAAACCCCAGGTATGATTAAAGCTTTATAGGGACCATATCAAAATCAAAATAAATTGCACGAAAGTGAAAGAACAATCTTGGCAAAAACAATCTTTTCATAGCGAAAACAGGTTGATTAGATAAAAAGATTCTTATTCATAAAAATATGTCGTAAATTCAACGCATTTTTTACATTTTAAAACAAATTTGTTTTTAGAAGCTCAGAAACAGAATACCCATATTTTCTTTCATTAGTAGGTCATGAGACAACGTAAAGTGTATATTTACATCATTGTCAACACATGCTACTTCGAAATAAAACGTAACTAATGATTCAGTATTTCACATAAAATATAATTTATATTTATCAATTATAACTTGTTTATATAAAAGTTTTTTTACATTTCCATATCGTATGCCAAATTGTCATCATATTACCGTTTTTGTATAAAGTATTCTTTATCATCAACACTTCACCGTCTTTTCTTTTATTAATAGATCATAACTCAACATAAAGTGTATATTTACATCAATGTCAACACATGCAACTTCGAAATAAAATGTAACTAATGAGATACTTTTTCACATAAAATATAATTTATATTTATCAATTTATCAATTATACTTGTTTATACAAAAGTTTGTTTCCACTTCCTTATCTTGTGCCAATTTGTCATCATATTAACATTTTTGTTTTTATCACCAACACTTCAACGTCCCTGACAGGAGACAAAATCAAGCGTCTAAACAGAAATTCGTCACTTTAAACGTTTTAAAGATTATATTTTCAAAGTAAAGTCTTGTCTATCTTTATATAGTCATTCGCCGACGCGAATGACAATAACAATACATTTTAAATACTTTTTAACACCATCTAGTTTCGAACAAGTAAGTAATAATTCGCTTAAAGTTGTGATATGCCTGTCCTCTTCTCATGCATGTCATTATTGATATCTCTTTCTTTCCGTACCGGGCTCCTGTAGAACATTATCGCACAATTGGATTTGATACAGTCGTTGAGGAAATAATTTTGTCATTACATGTATCTCCAGCTGTAAATAAATTATTGTGTGTATTTGAAACACTTTAATCACTAATATTAATGTACTAATGGGTCATTTTCAAAAAAATGTGGATTTTTCAGTTGTGAAGTATTAATACAAAAAATATTTTCAACTTTGTAAAATAATTATTAATAAATGAAATTGAATAGTTTAACAATACAACCGGAAACAAAAAATATGCAATCTTAAATGCTACTAAAAACATTTAAAAAAATAAAATAGAAACAAGTATGGAACAAATGTCAACTACATAACGGATTTAGTTTCGGTCCGTATTTTTTTTTAATAATATTTACATTTTGCTTGATATATATTACCATAAAAACACTTTTTTCAAAACAGTTAAAATTACTATTTTTTTAAACATATTTTTAACATTATATATAAAAAAAGAAGATGTGGTATGATTGCCAATGAGACAACTATCCTCAAAAGACCAAAATGACACAGACATTAACAACTATAGGTCATTATGCAGATTTTTAATGGAAGGGTCAGAGACATTGATCTACGCGAAAATTCAACGAGAAAGAAGTTATTACAGGATGCGAAACTAACTTTGAATCGTTGTGTAGACAGACATCTGCCGCGACAAGACAAGTATACAAATGACAGATATTTCACAAGAGGTCCCGTCCCGTAGGTAGAGAGACTGGATCAGAAACTCAGAAAAAAAGAAGAGGTAGGTCTTGTCATAATAATGTATTTATTGTTAACTTGTTCCCGTCCTGAACATGCATGTAATATAAGCCACTGGACGTTAAGAAACCATCAATCTAGACTGAAAGTACATTTAGATGACCTGGAAAAAAGGATGACAAAAATCAGGTATATAAAGGATTCTCAAAAAAGTTGTATGAACTGTAAAAGATGTTTAAATAGTTGAAACACCTGATTTCATTCCCTAAATATTGAGATGCTTCATGCATGCTTTCAAAGAAAAGTATGGATCTGTAGAACATTCAGCTAGCTTTGAAGAGAACGGTTTACACATCTTTGGTTTCCACACCTTGTGTGAAAATGCAGAATGGTGCACACATGTAAAAGATCCATTATATTTCAAGCAATATATTTTAAAATGCATGACAAGGATTGATTGATTGTTGGTTGCTTAACGTCCAGTGGCAAATATTTCATGCATATTCAGGACGAGAACAAGTTCACAATAAATACAATAGGTAGGTTGTTGTAATAGAGGCCATCTAGGATGATGGTCGGGGAAATTTGGACTGCCACTGGAAAATGAGGGTATATTGGATAGGGACAGAAATTTTGCCTTGCAACAGCCCACCTACGGACCCTTAAAGAGTTGTTACAAGGGTTCTTAACGTGGCACTCTCTTTACACGAGGCATCGGATTTAACGTCCCCTTCTGACGGACGCCCCACTTCAGCAAGCGTTTTACTGCCGGTCGGGAGAAGACCAAGTGACCATATTTCTATACCCCAGTCACCCTTGGGATTGCATGACAAGGACTAGTGGATAAATGGTAATAATTAAAATGCAAATATACCTAATAAAACACTAGTAGATCGGGTATGATTGCCAACAAGATAAATCTCCACCCAGGACCTTAAGTAGTTAATAAAAACAGTTAAAGGTCAAAAGCCTTCAGTAGGGAACATTGACTCAAACCACAAAGTAAGCTACAAATGGTCCCAAAATAAACAAACATCCAGATTTATATAAAACATTATCAATGAAAAAAAACAAATCAGAAACACAGCAACAAGCAACGACCACTAAAATTACTGGCTAGTGACAGGAGCATATAGTATATATATATATATATATATATATATATATATGCCTGCAAAGTTAAAAAGAAAGTTGTGTTTTGAATATAAATACAGAAGATAAGGTTGTCTAGTTATGGACAGCTTCTTACCAACTGCATCTTTTTATAACAAGTACAGAAAGTGCTAATTGCACAGTTCACCATACATTTACTTAGGGTCAAAGAGTGAATCTAATTTTACAGAGTTTAGAGATTAGAAAAGGGTTTTAAAGATCAAATTTAACACCATATATGCATTGTTTAGCGTTTCCTGTGTGCCATGTT
The DNA here is from genome assembly GCA_019925275.1 of Mytilus edulis. Lineage (NCBI taxonomy): Eukaryota > Metazoa > Mollusca > Bivalvia > Mytilida > Mytilidae > Mytilus > Mytilus edulis. Next base: position 49,805,333 of record CM034354.1, read on the forward strand.
TATTCCAAACTATGTTTTAAAGGACAAGGTGTGGGAAAAAATTGATGTAATTTAAAATGAGACACCAACGTAAATCTTAAAAATTGGACGGTCCTTCTGATGCACCAAAGTGAGGAAAAGACTTCACTATGCTAACTCTGAAAACATTGAAAGCGACCGTAAAAGAGAGGTCAACAGATAGGTGGGAAAAGTTCTAAATAGAAATGGGAAAAATGAAAACAAATTCAAGGAGAAACTTCATACTGCCACATGATCCTAGACAATAAGTGTCACAGGTAAAGGAAAACAACTTTGTCGATTACAGTATAATGAAAATTGTAGTATATTTTAATGTCAATAGTATAAACTGATAAGCAGCACAGCCTCCTAAAATTGGGATTAAAACACTGCACCCGTTGTCACAGCAAAGGATTCGGTTGTTGGGTTCAAATGACCACACAGGTAGAATTTGAAATCAGATGATGGTGTAAATCTGTAGTGACTAAACAACACAACACAAAGATAGATGATGATTTCAACCTGCATTTAAATTTTGAACTATTAGTAGTACATAGAAATTTTATTGTGATCTTGGAGGACGTCAAGGTTAAAATTATACCCGAGTGATTGGTCTAAGTATTCTTTTCGAGTGACAACACTAAAACTCACTGAAGAGTCGTATGAAGACGAAACGCGCGTCGGCGTATTAAATTATAGTTTAAACATATTGTTTAAAAAGAATTCTGGTACCTTTATACTAAAGACCTCTTTGACCAGAGCAGGACTAACCTCATCTGAAATTCTTTTAGATTTTATGTGAAACTTGGTTATCAAACTAGCCTTACTTTGTTTCGTACTACCAGAATTTCCGGGACAATTAGAATGGTGCCTCTACTATTAGAAATCAAAATCAACCAAGACATGATGGACAGGCTCTATACTTTTCTATGTCAATAGGTTCGGACTTTTAAAATTCGACGGGCCAATATGATTTCTCCGGTTTTACTTTGATTGACTTTCATGTTATGTTGATGACATCCATTTAATCTAAACATCAATCATTCTTTTCTCTCTTTCATAATTTTCTTTTTTTCCATCAGAAGTACTGTTTGAAATATCTAGTGTTATAATTTCTTTAACTTCTAGTTCCTCCTTATGTTTAAAAGACAATATATGGTGGGAAAAATAGTCTTCATTATGCCACGAAATGGGCAGAGGTGGTTGGAATTATACACAATGTACCCTGTCTGTTTTCTTCATTTTACCCAATTGATAGGCGAGTGTAATATTTGAAAAAGACGTCTAGTTAAGGACTTTAATGCACCCACCTAACACATGGCTAATTTCTTTTTTTAAATGAAAGAATAATGATTTAACTTTTATTTTTGCCCGGTCGTCACAAAATCGTACGGTGCAGTTTTTGTAAAATTGACGTTTATTTCAGAAATTAGTTGAAAATTATAAAATTACATGTTTTTCAAGCAAAGGAAATTAGTCGTATCTCTTCTTTTAGACAGAATAGTTAAGCAAAACAAACAAACAACAAACAAATATTTTATTCGCCAATCACAGCGCCCAGAATGAGCAGAATAATTATAATATAATTTTCAAACATAATGTAAAGTAAATTCAAAATAGGTTAAACAAAGTACATAATATGATTGATTTTGATTTGGTTGATTGATATAATATTAAAGAAAATGAAGTAGGCAATTTGTAAATAATAAACATATAATACAATATGACCAATAGTCTGTTATTCTGGTCCCTTTATTGGACAGCACACCTCGTAGTAAATACTAATAATTTATCAAATGTAAAAGAAATAACTTATGTAAATGCATATTTGATCATACATAATTTTATATAGAGAAATCTAATTTAATATTGTATTTCTGTTTATATTTAAAACCTCTAGTTTACAACACTTTATTTGGTGAACTGTATAGTGCTCATGATTCAATGGAAGATGTTGTTGCTCTACGTCGCTTATTTGAAAAAATATCTCCTAGTCTTGTATTGAAATCCAAATTCTCTGGTACTTATGAATCTGTTATGCAGTTATATCAAAACAGAAACTGTACCAAAGGTTTGCATACAACACTGAGACCTCTAAAAAATAGCAAAACTATCACGAACTGTATGGTTACGAAAATTGCAAGCAGTGGATTAGGTCTAAGCCATCTTAAACTGGCACATAAAAGAGACGGACAACATGGAATAGAGAATCTAGTTACTGAAATATGTGGACATACATCCAAAGCTCGTGTTACAAAGTCAAAAAAAAAATAATTCAGGCAATATCAACCTATCTGAATGACTTGGAGGAATAAATTATAATACACATGTAGATAGAGTTTTATTGACAAAATAGACTAGCTTGATTTTATTTGTAGTTGATTTTTTTTTTTACTATATATCAACATTTAGATAAAAAAAAGAAATTGTATTTGAGTAAGAGCTGTGTCGTAAAATAATGACCCCTTAAAGGCAGAAAATTATATTCTATCATATGGGTGATAAGGGTACTCGTTTATGTTTATTATTTGGTTGAAGTGGGTAATTGGATGTTTCATGAAACTTAACAAAGCTACTGTACACTGCTTATGCTGTACATAAAAGAATATGATTGCAGACCAACAGTGTAAAGGAAAGATAACCAAACTTATGATAGATTTGTTCACTATTTATCAACATTTAGATGGAAAAAAAGAAATTGTATTTGAATAAGGGCTGTGTCCTAAAATAATGACCCCTTAAAAGGCAGAAAATTATATCCTATCATATGGGTAATAAGGGTACTTTTTTATGTTCATTATTACCTTGACGTAGGGTAATTAAATGTTTCATTAAACTTTACAAATCTACTGTACACGACTTATTATGTACATAAACGAAAATGATTGCAGAACAACAGTGTAAAGGGAAGGTAACCAATGTTATATTTTTAAAAGGGGGTTATACTCCGTCTCATTCCTTATTGATATAGTTAGAGTGGGGGGGGGGGGGGTATCTGCATCTTAGGCAAATACCAAGGAAGGTCCTGGATCTTTCTTACCTAACATACACTTTTTTTTCTGTCTAGAAAATAGCAAAAAAAAAAAAAATCATACATCAAGTAAAGCAGAATTTTTTTTTAATACAAACATAAGGAAACGTGGATTATTCAGATTTAAAATTATTTCTTTTGAACAAAGATAGAAATAGATTATTTTATTCCCAATAACTTGGACATAAACTTTCTGAAATATTTTTAAAAGATAAAATAGTGAAAAGTGCGGGAAAATTTTTCCTCCAAATTTCCCCTATATAACCAGTCAAAAAAGTCCCGCCATCTTTTGGCTTGAGTTGAAATTTTAGGTTTACAAAATTTGTCTTCAGGGCAAAGTAACAACATCTTAAATGTAAAATCATTTTATACTTTTATTATGTACTGTCTACTGCACCATTATAAGTTGGACAAGCTCATCATAATTTGAGATGGTAAAGTTATATTTTTCCTGTTATTGTAACTTTTTTTCAAAATTATGTACCCATACTTTTTGTCTGTAATAATTTAGCTTACTGTAAAGGCTTTAAGATGATAAAAAAAAAGATTAATTATTGCAAATTATATTTTATGTCATTTATATAGGCAATGGTTATTATAAAATCAGTGAAAATTTAGTAAATTTGGAAATTCTGAAATATCTTATTCAAACAAGTTTGTGTAATCTCATATTTTTTTGTTATTTACCAAATGCTGATGCCATTGACATGTTAATACTAACAATACATTAATTTCCAACAAATGCATTTACTCTTTTTTTTTAATTTTTACCCTTATTTCCTTCTTCTGAGAATATACACAAATATGTTATATTCAGAGGTCGTTGCCATGGAAACGGTGTCCATGTACATGCCAATTTCATTTTATTTTTCTGACAATGGATATTGTCCCTTTGAGTACATAACCTTTTTATGCTACTTTAATTATTATTTTGTCAGGTTCATATCACCTTAAGGTAGCACAATACAAAGATTTTTTATCCCCAATCAGACATCTTTAAACTGTTGTAATTCCACTCATCTTTCTTTAAATTTTATAAATGAGGTACCAAAGAAAAAAGAAGGATTACTGTTTCGAATTGTGATAATTTCATTATAACATAATTATTACATAATTAATTGTTATGTAATTAGTTGCCATATTGTGATGTCCATACTTGAATGAATTTAGCTTCTTTGTTATTCATAGCATTCCAAAATATTTTATAGATTCTTGCACAACACAGTTTGACCTCCAAAACTGTGTCTCAGATTTTTCATGTAACATAAATTTGTGAATGTAATATATTTTTTCTTTTGTATTATTGTTGAACAAATATTAAAAAAAATAATATAATTTATAGTGAATATTGTTTTATTTCGAGGACAGAATTTTCCAAGCATTAACTGGGTTATTCTTAACCAGATATTCCCAAAATTTCCTACTTAGGACTGTTTTTATTTTTTTCGCAAAATTATCCGGGAGATAAAATGTCTTTGAATATTGTTTTAGTGTTGGGGATATAATTTGTTGCAATTTTCTATCTAAGAGGATACAATATTCAAGGAAATTATCCCCCGGATCGTTTTACAGGGGGGATCAAATTAATTGTTACATCGGAAGTGTATACTATAAGAGTTATGTCATGAAGAGGCAAACATTATAGAATTTTTTTTTTTGTTCTAAGATCACAAGCTTGATAAAAATTAATAAAAGTGCTATGTTACAGGAAGGAAAATGAGTTACAGGTTAGTTTTTTTATTCGTCATGTTTATTTAATGCTAAATAATTCTGTTTGAAACTTTCGTTTCTAATAGCAAAAAAGTGGACAAGATTATTGTTTTCAATCCAGATACGGCCAGAATTTTTGTTTTTAAATGGCGAAAACCAGAGTCAGATTTTTTCTTCTCAAATAAATGATTCGTACGTTCGACTTTAAATCTATCTAGAGCTTATACTGACTGGGGATCATCATTCAGCTGTTATTTCTAGTTAAAATAGGATGGGGCGTTGGGGTTACACATGTTTTCGTAGGTAAATAATATTGTTTAGGAATTTTTTTCATGAAGTTTATTAAAGTATATCTTTCTGTCTCGTGGAATTTGTGACGAAATTTGAACCTAATTGATGGGTGTGGAGGTTGTACCCTCCCGAGGTGAATCAAACATTAGGACTCGGATGGACAGGAGCCCATCTCTTGATAGAAACAATTACTGACGTTACGTACAAATATCTGAACAAACAAAAAGTATTATAGTGCATGTAGATAATTTGAAACAAACTTTAAATATATTCATTTACGACAGGCGTATGAATTTTCGAGTTCCGGTAGCGGGCTAATTGTAATACAATAGAGTAAAAAGTTCCGTTAGTATTTCAAGTCGTGCGTGCACGAGAAATGTTATCGACAGGGGTGGAGACCATCTAACGAGTAGTGTATTTGTGTATAGGAAGATTTGTAATGTCCGACACTAAAGTACCCATACCAAGTAAGGAGTCAGTTGAACCAGATAGAAATTCCGACGAAGACGTTAGTAATGCCGATTAGTTTTCTTTGTTCACGACTTACATGAACAGCAAGTTGACAGGTATCGAGAGAAACTTGGACGACAAAACTCGCAGCCTTGCTAAGAGGGTAAAGAACGTTGAGATCGCGTTTAGTTTTAAAGGTAATCAGATACAGTTTGAGTTAAATTCTGACATTATAGACAGTATTGACAGTAAAGGGCCCGCTAGAGCTACGAAGCTTATTGAAGAGTCCAGCAAAACACTTAAGAAGCGTAGCAAGCTGATCCGGATAGCCGATAAGTAGTTTTTGCACCTTTACATATCTATGTAATAAATAATCTATACTATAAGTTGGTTGTTGTGAGGGTTACTAGATGAAGAAGTCAGAGTTAGAAATCGACATGGTAGAAATTTGTCAGTTAAGGTTCTTATATACGTTCCTCATTGTTGTCCGTGTCTTTTATCTTCCGATAGATGGCGCACCATTGTTATCACAAATGTTGGCTCAATCCGACAAGGGCGAAGAGAGCGGGAGTGGATCGTAACCCTTGGCTAGCGAAGATGTGTGTACTATTGTTTGTCTTTTTCATTTTTAGCCATGGCGTTGTCCCTCTTTCAATTAGTTGTTTCCCTATATCATCATTTCTACTCTACAAAAGTCGGTCTAAAGCATTTCACAAGTGCACATGTAATTCTTACAAAGTTCCCAATATGTGGAACGTAGTGGTTAGCAACACTTTTATCCAAGACTATCCACTGATTTATTCTAACGTTTGCACTCTTCATCAAACTTAAGTTACCAGTCGTGTTGTATTTTCCTAATCGACTTGTTTAACCCACAAGTGACTGGGGAAACGAAATATGTCACTTGATCTTTTCCATACAGGGGTAAAACGCCTGCCTAAGTGGGTTGTCCGTTTGGATGTGCAGAATGGATCAAGTTCGCAGTCACGTCCGGTCAGAATGGGGTCGTTAAATCCGATGCCTCTTGTATAAAAGAGTGCCACGTGCACGCTTATTGCACGTTAATAACCTATGCAATATTGCCGTTACAAGGCCAAATATCTGTCCCTATCCCACATACCTTTATTTGCAGATCATAATCCCGAATGGCCTCTATAATGACTAGACTACCTAAACTATTTATTATTAACGTGTTCTCGTCCTAAACATGCCTGAAGTTTGACGTTAAGCAATCAACAACCAAGCAATCATCGACTGTTTGCTGCTTTGCCCCCTTCTTAAAAAAAACTTTGCAATTCATTCTTTTAAACAAAAACTATTCTGTATCACGAACGCCTGTGTCTTCAACAATAACATTATCCTCGTGCATCTATGTATTAATCTCATTAGCATTGGAGATTTTATAAAAATGACCATATCAATGAAAATTGATGTCAGCTACTGGTCTTGTGATACCCTCTGGGAAATAAATCTCCACCAGCAGTGACATCGACCCACTGGTGGAAGATAAACTCATTATAATTTATTTATTTATTTATTAATGAAATGCACATTTATACCCCTGGGGGTTGAAGGCATATAGAAACAATACAATACAATATACACAATAGAAAAATTAACATATTAAACATCATATATAAAGCGGTAAAACAGTAATATTTATGCAGGCGTTGTGTCCACTCCCCTCAGTGCAAATGACTTTTTAATGAACGGAACAGTAAGCTGCATAATATCAAATGAGGATAGAATTAATTGTAATCTATCTGTTTCAGACAAATTAAAGTATTCTGGACATATATTATTTATATCTTTTTCAAGCTGATTACGTAAAGATTTATTAATTTTACATTTTAAGAAAAAGTGGGTTTCATCTTCAACCGCATTTATATTACAATGTTTACATATTCTATTTTCTCTTTGAATTCTTTTATATCTACCCCTCTCTATTTCCAAGAAATGGTCACTTACACGCATTTTACATAATAATTTTCTATTTTCAAAACTATTTTTAGAAATGTATTTGTCTATTTCATATTTTGTTTTTATTTTACTGTACAAGAATATTTTACTGGTTTCATTAGTTAATTTTAATTTTTCAAAGAAAATATTTTCAAAGCTATCTTTAAGTTCTTTTTTAATATTTTTTAAGAATGAACTCTTCTCTTGTTTATAATTTATATCCTGAATTTTATTTATATCTAATTTATTTACATTGGCTATATTTTCTACATATGAAAACCATGAAAATATACCGTTAGTGCTAAGCCATTTAGATAAACAAAAAGCATCATATAATAAAGGGTTATTTTCATCACTAGAAATTCTTGCAAAGTACTTCAATGATTGTACTTTAATAAAGACATCTATGGGATACTGAGCTAGTTCTGCTCTTGTAGATACAAGGATAAAAATGTACCCGTTAAGTCTACAAGACTTGTCCGTGACGCTCAATTTTCATAGGGTTGTAAAAGCGTGCGCACATTTTAAGAATGAAAAGCTTCTGCGCTTCATATTAAATATTAATCGGACAACGCTTTTACACCCCGATGAAGTCACAAAAAGAAGCATTCAATTATTAAATGCAGTTTCTTGAGATACCGTTTTAGGGGTTTTAAGTTTGTTACTATTCAATTTCTGTTTTCTTTGGGACTAGAAATAATGTGCTGTAAAAACCTTTTACATTATGCGGGAAATGAACCTTTTTTGTTGCGTCTTTTTCCAATAAAGAATTTATTTCTTGCCTCAAAATTCCTAGAGGTTTTTGAATGAATGCTAGATAATAACCCTCTTTTACAATTGAGAGATATTATTGTTCTTATTGTTTGGCCCACCTGATACACTACAATATCTGGAAACCGAATTGTTTCCCTTTTCACGAGCATTAATTTCAAACTTCCTCTTTCTACTGAATTCTGGTGAAAGATCAGTGAGTTGTTCTTTTTGTTCTTTGCGCTTTTCCAAAGCTATCTCTAGCCCTTTGCTAAATACCCCATCATTTGTAAGAGGGTAGATATTGGCATTTACTGCTCATATCTTTCAACACTGTTAGACCTGAATCCTGAGCTGAGTTTACAATCTTTAGATTAGAAAGAAATGCGGACCAGATCTATAACTTGCTAAAAAATACAATATAGTTAATTGCACCTTTTCATACCATAAACGATAAATTTATTCATTTACCTGTGTGACATACACACAAAATTGACACGTTACGTATAGTTATACTATGAAAAAAATCAAATGATATAGTTGTCTAGGTTTACAGTTAATTAAGACATTTCGACCTGATACCGACTTGATTGATGTTAATTGTTGGATTGTAAACTTATTGAATTAGAAAGACCAAGAATTTGAATTAAATCAATATTTCAAAAGTGTATGTAATATTGTTAATGTTAAATGTTACATCATGCTTGATTGATTGCTTAACGTCCAGTGGCAAATATTTCATGCATATTCAGGACGAGAACAAGTTCACAATAAATACAATAGGTATGTTGATATAATAGAGGCCATCTGGGATGATGGTCGCGGAAATTTGGACTGCCACTGGAAAATGAGGGTATATTGGATAGGGACAGAAATTTTGCCTTACAACTGGCCAACTACGGACCCTCAAAGAGTTGTTGCAAGGGTTCTTAACGTGCAAAGAGCGTGGCACTCAATTTACACAAGGCATCGGATTTAACGTCCCCCTTCTGACCGGACGTGACTGCGAACTTGATACATCCCGCACAGCCAAACGGACGCCCCACTTCGGCAAGCGTTTTACTGCCGGTAGGGAGAAGACCAAGTGACCATATTTCTATCCCCCAGTCACCCTTGGGTCATCATGCTTGATGAGTATGGTGAATATGTAAAGACTGTATAGTTACATGTGAGTTAAATTTATGTCACGAGTCTCTGATATAAAATTCTCGTTGTCCTTCAATGAATTTGGGATTTCGGACAGATTTTGACCATAACATAATTAATCATGGTGATGTTTTGTTAAAAAATTAGAATCGTTAACACTTTTCACACAGCTACACAGGAAAGAACGAAAAATTACAATATCATTTCAAAATCAATTTTGAGGTATGGAAAAAGTATACAATTGTAATTCCAAATAAAGAGTCAATGACTTTGAAACTTTCGAAACTTCTCGAGGATAATGATCCATCTCGGGACGGGGTAATGAACTACAACTGTGCCTTAAAAATGCGGATCAGAAAGGAACATTGAAAACCGCGCAGAGTCACCACCGAGAAAAAAAACATGAAAATAATATAATATTTTTATTGAATAATAATTCATACACAATCCTAAAATTGACTTCCTGTAAAGCAGAACAAACTCTATAGATTGTCAATATATCTAATTCATAATCATTATTTATACTATTGAATATTAAAAGTCATTATTTGCAATACTTATTATGTTTGACCAACTATAAAATGTATTTAATTGATATACCATGGGCCTTAACCATTTATTGTTGATGAGTTTGTGCTAATAAAATATTTGTATTTGTATTAAACTATTTTGGAAGTTTTCATGTTTAATATGTTCTTTAACACTTGTAAGTAACATTGACGACATATTTCGTGTCATGATTTGTTATGCTACATGCAAAGGTATTACTTTGTTCAAGTCAGAATTTTGTATAACATATGATAATCCAAGTGATTAATTTGATATTATTGAATAAAAATAATATTTTTTACCCCAAAATTTACTATTAAGCACACCAGTTTCATCTTATGGTTTTTGTATGTAACATTGACATACAGTCTATTTACATTTCTGTCCATGTTACATGCATGAACAGAACTGATAATGTCCACACAAACTAGTGCTTGCTTAGCTTTATAAAGAGATTATTGATAATTCAAAAATAAGGTGTAGTATGATTGCCAATGAGACAACTCTCCACCAGAGACCAAATGACATAGAAGTCCCTGTCAGCCAAACAGATGTTGATTTCCCTGTCAGCCAGTCCGATGGTGATGTCCCTGTCAGCCAGGCAGATGAAGTCCTTGTCAGCCAGTCAGATGGTGATGTCCCTGTCAACCAGAGAGATGGTGTCCCTGTCAGCCAGACATATGGTGATTTCCCTGTAAGTCAGTCGGATGATGTCCTTGTCAGCTAGTCAGATGGTTATGTCCCTGTCAGCCAGACAAATGGTGATGTCCATATCAGTCAGTTGGATATTGAAGAGTTCTAATTGACTGCGTTGGACCTTTGCCAAAGACCAAGACTGGAAATGCGTATTTATTGACATTCATGTGTACATCCACTCGCTTTCCTGAGGCTATTCCGCTAAGAAATATCAAGACACCTACTATTGTCAAAGCACTTATCAAATTTTTCACATTAGTAGGACTTCCTAAGTCTATACAGTCCGACCAGGGATCAAATTTCATGTCGGGTTAATTTCAGCAAGTCGTGTACCAGTTAGGGATTGCTCAGTATAGATCAAGTGCGTACCATCCAGAATCTCAAGGTGCCATAGAACGTTTTCATCAAACATTGAAGAACATGATTAGAACTTTGTGTCTTCAATTTGACAGAGACTGGGATGATGGAGTTCACTTTCTACTTTTTGCAGTCCGAGAGGCTGTTCAAGAATCCTTTGGATTTAGTCCCTTTGAGTTTGGCCATACTATATGGTGTCACGATATCACAGTAGCATGGGTTCGAATCCCGGCGAGGGAAGAACCAAAAATTTGCGAAAGCAAATTTACAGATCTAACATTGTTGGGTTGATGTTTAGACGAGTTGTATATACATTATGTACACAGCCATGTATCACCATCATTGATGGCGATCCGATGGATACATCTGTTGTAGAGTTGTCACTGACTCAGACGTATATCTGCTATATTTCTTCCACAGAAACAGTCCACTCCTCCAGTGGTAGATGGTCGGTCGGTTCACCAGGTTTGTAATTTAATAAAGCATGCTGGGTTCAAATGCAATTTATATATTTATGGCAAAATGTGATCTAATTTATTAGGAAGAGTAAATGTAAATGAACACGTGTTTAACATTATTTTTGCATAACGTAAAGCAACACACGTTTCCTCTCAATGACACCATTTGACTGTAAATTCAGTGGTTTACTATTACAGAACAACCACTCAGAAGACCACCATCCACCCCATTCAACTGGCTTGTAAGATCCAGCCAGGAGTCTCCCCAAAATACAGAGTCATTGCCTGATATAGGTCAGCAGTCCCTTAATACAGACTCACTGCCTGATATAGGTAAGTCAATGACAATTCTTGAATAACCCAATTATATCCTCACATACGATGAAGAGTGACCCCAACCTCTGATGGAAGAAGCTGCAATATATGTAGCCAATCACATGTTTACTTATTCTACTCTCAATGGCAGATAAAGAGGTTTATATTAAGATAATGAAATTCTGGAAAGAATACTTAATGTATAACTGGTTTTTTTTGCATAACGGCAAGTAACACACGTTTCCTATCAATGACAACATTTGACTATTAAGACTAAGTGTACATGTTAAAGTTTTGATGTAGATTAAGTGGTTTACTATTACAAAACAACCATCATCGACACCAGCCACACCGTACAACTGGGTGGTAGCCTCCACCTCAAAGGCTGCCACCTCAAAGGATTGTTATAATAGTATTGTAATAAGCACACACACAGTACCCTGACGCGTGACTTCGGGACTCTTGTATTCTTGGGGTATTACTCCTCAGCTCATCAATCCTAACATGGACATATCTTTATTGCAGACATGAGCCCCATTACGCAGGACATACAGGAGGCTACTGATGTTGGTAAGTCAATGACAATTTTTAGGATGAACCGTCTTACTCCCTGATTTACACTATTCACCTACGCGAAACTGTCAATCCATGTAGGTGCCGAAATGGGGGTTATCACTGTATTATATGTATGCGATCACAAGTTCAAACCTCCTTCTCTCAACTGTAGATCAACACCCCTTTCATTATTTTTACATAACGGCAAGTAACACACGTTTCCTATCAAGGACAACATTTGACTAAGACTAAGTGTACATGTTAAAGTTTTGATGTAGATTAAGTGGTTTACTATGACAAAACAACCATCATCGACACCAGCTACACCGAACAACTGGATGGTAGCCTCCACCTCAAATGATTGTTATAATATTATTGTAATAAGCAAACACACAGTACCCTGACGCGTGACTTCGGGACTCTTGTATTCTTGGGGCATTACTCCTCAGCTCATCAATCATAACATGGACATATCTTTATTGCAGACATGAGCCCCATTACGCAGGACACACAGGAGGCTACTGATGTTGGTAAGTCAATGACAATTTTTAGGATGAACCGTCTTACTCCCTGATTTACACTATTCCCCGACGCTAAACTGTCAATCCATGTAGGTGCCGAAAAGGTGTTATCACTGTATTATATGTATGCGATCACAAGTTCAAACCTCCTTCTCTCAACTGTAGATCAACACCCCTTTCATTATTTTTACATAACGGCAAGTAACACACGTTTCCTATCAATGACAACATTTGACTAACATTAACTGTACATGTTAAAGTTTTCATGTAAATTAAGTGGTTTACTATTACAGAACAACCATATGCATCATCAAGACGCACGACACCAAAAAACTGGCTGTTAGCCTCAACATTAAAGCCCTCCAACTCACAGGCCTACACCTCCGAGGAGTTGTATAGACCCTGGTCGACCTCAAAGGCCTCCACATCACAGACCTACACCTCAAAGGATCCAGTCGGTAAATTAATGACACTACATCCATTAACCCCATAACCTCATCACACACAGTACACTGACGCGTGATTTGGGGACTCTTGTATTTTTATCAATAATAGCATGCACATATCTTTATGTGTTATAATTTTATTATATGTATGCTATCACTCATTTCAACATCCTTCTGTCAAGTGTAGACCAGCACATTCCAATACAACTCTCGATTCATGGCAGTAGTCTGTCGTCGCAAATGACAACGGGTTAACGCTTTCCCTTTGTATCTGTATAAATCAGCAACATTTCACACTGATCTTGCTCAGTCAATGAACTCCCTCATAGACACTGTTCGCGTACGCGAAACTGTCAATCCATGTAGGTGCCGAAAAGGTGCTACCAGAGTCTTATATGTATGCGATCACAGGTTCAAACCTCCTTCTGTCAACTGTAGATCAACACCCCTTTTATTATGTTTGCATAACGTCAAGTAACACACGTTTCCTATCAATGACAACATTAGACTAACATTAACTGTACATGTTAAAGTTTCATATAAATGAAGGGGTTAACTATTACAGAAGAACCAGATTCATCAAGACGGACGACACCATATAACTGCTAAAAAAAAAAAACTGCTCTTATCCTCCACCCAAAACGCCTCCACCTCAAAGGCTTGGTCGGATCCAGTCTGGATTTCGGTAAGTTAACAACACTACGACAATTCACCCCAAAACCTCCTCACACACAGTAACACTGACGCGTCCACTTCGGACCTTGTATTTTTTGGCTATTACTCCTCAACTCATGAATAATAACATGGACATATCTTTATTTCAAACATCCTACTCTCAACTGTAGATTAACACATTCAATACAAGTCTCGTTCATGCAAGTCATTTGTCGTTGCTAATGACAAAGGATCACCGCTTTCCCCTATGTATCTGTATAAATCATCAACATGTCAATCATAACATTAACATATTTTTAATTGCAGACAATACTCCTCCTGAAGAGATTTTAACTGTAAATTTGACATTTTTTGGGATAATTGTATACGATGTTACCTTATATCGGTCATTTGAAGACATTTTCTTTTATATGTATTGAGAAATGTATTAGAAGTAAAATTGAAACAACCACCTCTTTATTTTAAAATAACACCATTTTCTCAGTATTATTTTTTCAGTAAATTTTTCTACTTTATAGATATTCATCCGATTCGACCTTTATTGACAATTTTTTCGACATTTTAACTGTAAATTTGAGATTTTTTTGGATAATTGTATACGATGTGACTTTAAATCGGTCATTTGATCAAGACAATTTTCTAATATGTATTGACAACTGTATTAGAAGTAAAATTGAAACAACCACAGCTTTATTTAAAAATTACCCCATTTTCTCAGTATTATTTTTTCAGTAAATTTTTCTACTTTATAGATATTCATTCCGATTTGACCTTTAATGATAATTTTTCAACATTTTACTGTTAATGACATTTTTTTGGATAATTGTATACGATGTTACTTTAAATCGGTCATTTGATCAAGATAATTTTCTAATATGTATTGACAAATGTATTAGCAGTAAAATTGAAACAACCACAGCTTTATTTGAAAATTACATCATTTTCTCAGTAATTTTTTTTTACTTTTTGATATTCATTCAGATTTGAACTTTATTGGTATTTTTTATACATTTTACTGTAAATTTGACATTTTTTGGGATAATTGTATACGATGTGACTTTTAATCGGTCATTTGATCAAGATGATTTTCTAATATGTATTGACAAATGTATTAGCAGTAAAATTGAAACAACCACAGCTTTATTTAAAAGTTACACCATTTTCTCAGTATTATTAATATTTTAGTAAATTTTTCTACTTTATAGATACTCATTATGATTTGACCTTAAATGATAATGTTTTCAACATTTTACTGTTAATTTGACATTTTTTGGGATAATTGTATACGATGTTACTTTTAATCGGTCATTTGATCAAGATTATTTTCTAATATGTATTGACATATGTATTAGCAGTAAAATTGAAACAACCACAGCTTTATTTAAAAGTTACACCATTTTCGCAGTATTATTTTTTTAGTAAATTTTTCTACTTTATAGATAATCATTCCGATTTTACCTTTAATGATAATTTTTTCAACATTTTACTGTAAATTTGACATTTTTTGGGATAATTGTATACGATGTCACCTTAAATCGGTCATTTGAAGACATTTTTTTTTTTATATGTATTGAAAAATGTATTAGAAGTAAAATTAAAACAACCACAGCTTTATTTAAAAGTAACACCATTTTCTCAGTATTATTTTTTCAGTAATTTTTTCTTCTTTTTGATATTCATTCAGATTTGACCTTTATTGGTAATTTTTCAACATTTAACTGTTAATTTGACATTTTTTTGGATAAGTGTATACGGCGTTACTTTAAATCGGTCATTTGATCAAGAAAATTTTCTAATATCTCTTGAGAAATGTATTAGAAGTAAAATTGAAACGACCACAGGTTTAATTAAAAATTGCAAAGTTTTCTCAGTAACATTTGTTTACTAAATTTTACTACTTTTTGGATATTCATTCAGATTTGACCTTTATTGGTAATTTTTAAAACATTCTTATATGTCCCCATTCAAATGCATTGATCGTCCAAAATAAAGGTGGGGTTCCAACCCCCGGAACCCCCCATCTGCATCCGCGGCCGCCTAAACCATATTCATTCCTGTTTTTCATTTCAAAAAGATTGAATGACATACAAGGTCAAGCTAATAGGTGACACATATGCATATCACTTTGCTAGACCATAACACCTGTCATTTTATTCCGAACTTAGACATCATGGGCTTGGGGTGAAGGTGGGAGTCATTTAATTTACTATGGACAGGTCAATCAGACCTCACCATTGATCCCTGTAGTAGTAATCATTTGTCTGATTTGTGTCTCATAACTTTTGTACATGAAAGACTCATGACCATTCGTGGTCATATGCCATGATATTGAAAACCTTGATAAAATATGATTTTTTTTATGTTTGTTCTTTTAATCTTGCCACATTTTTCATAATTATGTTTGTTTTTTGGTTAACTGCCTACAGTGCCTACATAAAATCTATCGTAACTTTCTACTTTTCGAAGTTGTTTCCCCACAAGAACCACAACATCATTACTATAAAAATTGACCCAATATTCATCTTTAATGATTATCCCAAGGTCGGTGGATGTGTTTCAAGACTTCCATCCAACATAACATGAACTTATATAGTCAAATAGGGTCTATTATAACAAGAACTTTACCTGATATTGTATACTGAAAAAATTGATGGAGTTTTGTTTTCCATAAATCCAACCGTTCATATCCAATTCTGTTGCTAGGCAACAACCGTTTTTCTTCTAAAAAATGTTGTTCTTTTCTTGTTACCTTCAATAATGACTGTAATTATCAGTTTATACTTAGTAACACTTTAAACTAATATAAGTTATTTCTACAGAGTTGAAAAAGTTGTAAACCAACTCAGTTTTATGGTTGCTATGGCAGCCCTGCCAAAAATAAAATTTTGGCCGTTGGTACGATCATTTTTGTTTTTTTACGTTAACTGTATCAAGTCTAAATCAGTGAATACACATAAGATTTCAATGTTTTTATTTTAGATTAAGCAGATGGTTGCTATGGCAACAGAAATACTCATTGTATGCATCAATATGAGAAAAAAATGATCCGTTTATGTTAATTGTTTTGGTTAATGTAAATTGATATGATACCAATAGTATTTGAAACCATTTTTTTTGGCTCTTTTGTTATTATAGCAGATCTACGGTATACTACTGAGAGTTCAATTACTAGTATACATAAGTTTATGTCCACAGGTGCTGCATAAACCTACCTTTTAAAGAGATCTCTGTCCTTGTCTTCTGATGTTGAAACATTCATTCCCCATCCTAGCCAAGAACTTGATGGTATTGATATTCACTTGTATCTCAACACATATAAAGTCCCCAGTAAGGATAGTTTGTTTTTTTCCTTTTCCATTTTTTTCTCACTAAAACAAATAAGTAATATTTAACATAATACTTCTTTATTTTTCTATCCCATACTTTTTTCATTTTCCTTTTTTTCTAATCATTAACTTATCGAGAACTATAAATTATTAATACATAGTACATAGGTATTGTTAATTTAACAGTGAACTGTTAATGCATGACGATTGTGACATTCACAACAGTTGATTTTTCTTTTCTGCCATTTCCTTTAACCCAATTTCTGACTAGTTTTCCTTCAACACTATGCCATTGTTTTGAAGCAGTTTCTTTCAGGTACTAAACATAGACACACTGAGCATTTTTCACTATAGAATACAGTTTTAGTATGTTGAACAGGCAAACTAAACATTTTTGCATGAGCATAACAAAACGTACAATGCAGTCGATTAGAGTTTTCATTAAAAGACGGGGTGCAATTAAATGATTCATGCTTCTTTTTTAATGATCCAACATCTAATAATGATCTAACCAAAGACTCTGAATTCTAATTGGCCAAAATGTGCAGGAATTGATCCAAATTTATTTGGAAATTCAGTTCTGAATTCCTGGAAGAGAATAAAAGAATTAACTACCATCATATCAAGGCAATGGAAAAACAATACTTCCCACCAAGATATTTGACAGATATTGGTTTGACTTGTCTACACCAAACATACCTTCGTTATAACTTTCAATACTCTCTGGTTGTTTTACAGCTTGTTTTTTTAAAAATATTTCTTACGTGATCAATTTCCGCAAAAAGGTTTAAAGGGTGAATGCCATTAGTATACATATCTTTAAAATTGTAAGAGTATTTCGTCCTCATAGCAGATCGTTCGCGCCCTACTCTGCTGGACTTCATATGTTCAGAGAAAATATTGGTCCTGTAACGACCGAATTTAGAAATATTATGATAACTACTTCCTGTTTTTGCCAATATTTGAATTATGATTGCATTCTTGTTATTAATAAACTCATAGATACCAGGACTAAATTAATACATTTAAGTTCATGTTTTTGAACCTATTTTGTTCAGAATGAAACAACTCTTGAAAAATGCAACACCATGTTGCAGGTGTTTAATGTTGTAGCAGTAAGTATTAATTATAAAGTTTAAAGTGAAACAATTAACTTAAGTTCTCATGCGAGAGAATAACACATTTTCATTTATTTTGCAATTCATGCAGAAACGAGAAAGTTGTTTACTGTATAGAAGCCATTTTTAGTCCATTAATTTTAAATATTAAAGATATGAAAGTTAAGGTTATGATATGACTGCCAATTAGGAAATATAAGATTTTAAATGACGCATACACTGGGAAATATTACAGATAAATCTAAGTTAGCATTACTTTTTTATCAAAAATAATAATTTGACAGGGTTGCTTTAAAACCCTTAATGTTGTATACACCACTTACAGTAATTACTTTTTTTCACATGCAACCTTTCACTTAATTTTGTTCGATTGAATTATGATACTGAGTCAATTAGCTAAGGTATACTATAACTCTTTACTTGCCTTCAATAACAAATTACTATGCCAAAAAAAATATTACAAAGAAAACACATATTTACTTCAAACTATGAAACTTATGATCTACATAAATTTATTTTCTGGGAGTTGTGCCCCGTTGACCTTGAAATTTTGGCCTTAAAATATTACTTCAAGTTTGTCATTTTAACCTTTCAGAAACAACACAGCATAGTTACATAAAACTTTTTACATAATAAGGATATGCTATGAATATATAATAATGACAGGAAATTGTGATTAAACAAGGAGTTAGGCAAGTATCTTTTAGATTTTTTTTCGCAAGTCCATGTACATGTATACACTTTCAAAAAAAATTAGTTTGTTCCTATATTTTGCATTGATATTTATTGTTACTTTGCATGTTTAAGGTTACCCACAGAAACCAATGTGAACTTTTGAAACTTAAATCATCATCTGTACTTGTTTATTTCTCCTGAAAAAAAATGTGAATATTGTATAAATGCATTTTCTATACACTCTGTTTCAGATATCTCCAAATTTGCAGGCACTTGACATTTAAGGAGACCCTAATGATCATATAGAGGAAGAGAATAAGATTGATTTAAATTTTGATAACTTGAAAGTCCATACAAGAGTAATGGACCAATTGAACAACAATGATGACATAGGTAATCTATTGCAGAAACATTAAAGTACAGTTCTGGTGATATTGATTTGATAGAAATGAACACACGCGGTCAATCAAATAATAATTTGTGGTTTGCAATGAGAAAAGGTATTATTACCGCATCAAATTTTGAAAAAGTTTTAAATGCTGTTCAAAGATGTCCCCCTTCGCTTTTGAAACAGTTAATCATGTTAATGGGGAAATACTAGAATGCTACTTCAGCTTCTTAAGATTGGGGTCGAAAAAAGGAAGAAACAGCTTTACACTTGTATATAAAAGTAAACACTTAATGTTGTGGTGCACATTTAAAAATATTCTCAGAAAGTGTAGGAAAAGGCAATAACAGGATAGAACACCAATAAGTATTTTCTAAATATTCTTACCTTGAATGGGCTTGAATTTTAAAACCTGGCTGCCTTTCCAACTATATCTTTAAACTAATGCATTTAGGAAATGATGCTCTTCACAATACATAATAGGAAAATAACTATTGGTCTTGTAAACGTTTCCGACCCCAAGGGTGACTGGGGTATAGAAATATGGTCACCTGGTCTTCTCCCAACCGGCAGTAAAACGCTTGCCGAAGTGGGGCGTCCGTTTGACTGTGCGGGATGTATCAAGTTCGCAGTCACGTCCGGTCAGAAGGGGGACGTTAAATCCGATGCCTCATGTAAAGAGAGTGCCACGCTCTTTTGCACGTTAAAACCCCTTGCACAACACTCTTTGAGGGGTCCGTAGGTGGCCTGTTGCAAGGCAAAATTTCTGTCCCTATCCTATATACCCTCCTTTTCCGTGTCTGTCCAAATTTCTCAGAGTATCATCTCAAAATGGCCTCTATTGTATCAACCTACCTATTGTATTTATTGTGAACTTGTTCTCGTCCTGAATATGCATGAAATATTTGCCACTGGACGTTAAGCAACCAACAATCAATCAATGCAAACGTTTTCACAGGTTAAAAAAACCCCAGTGGTAACAGGAGGGAAATCACCCCTGGGGAGAATTTTGTTCTCTTAAATTTTGCAAAATTTTATTACATGCTATAGTGATAATATAAAAAGACAAATTAGGGTCAAGTTTATTATATAATATATCATATATGTGAGAATCGGACGCCTGTTTAATTTATTCGGATATTATTTGATGAATTAGTATTCAAAAAACACAGGGGACAACATGATTTTAGGGGGGTTGAGCATTTAAATTACAATATTTTATCGGAAGAAATATAAGAATGAGTGTTTAATTGGCAGGGGTTGATGCATTATTTAATTTAGTTTAAACTGAAACTTAAAATTTTCAAAGAAGATGGTTGAACAAAAAAATAATTGCTTAAGGCCACACAGCCCCTTGAACATGTTGATGTGGAAGAAGGTAACGATGGGGGAGTTAACAGTCAGACAGTTGAAGAAAAATTTGTTGGTATTTCAATAAAATAATTTCTTACATGGTTTGATGGGTAAAAATATTTATATGTTGATGCTTTAAATTCAGTTAACTGCAGATTGAAAATTCTTGTGTTTATAATTTTTTAATGATCTATTTGATATTTAGGAATAAGGGGGTAATTTTTTTTTAGAATTATTGAAAACAATATTATATTAAAACTAATTATTATTTAAATTAGACTTAATACAAATCATGATTATTTTTTTATAAATAAATACGGATACTTTTCATGAAAAGAATTATGTTTCAATAAGCAAATAGATAGTTTATAACCTGTTTCTTGTTTTTTTTTTAGGAAAGTTTGACCTTGACATTTTGTCAATCTATCCAACACCAGAGAAGTTTCTTCGGAGACCAGTGAAGCAACAATGGGTGGATTATTTACAAATCAAATTAGTGAACAGCAAAAGCCAAACAACCATCTTTCCGATGCTGCTTGATCCAGAGTGTGTAAGTTTTTCTTGATCATTGTTTTGAATATTATTCAGTGTGTATATATGGAAAATAGTTAATGAAAAAAACTGTAGTGAGTGCAGGGTTTGAATTAAGGTACACTCAATTGACAAAAACTAATAGAAATTATTTGATTTTAAGTTTGATTTATTTTCCCTGCTTTTGATTCCTCGGGTGTTTTCTTCTTCTCTATTCCCGAAAATTGTTTTGTGCTGTTCTAATTGATCATGAGCAAGTGCAGAATAATTGAAAATCCTGTAACAAAAAATACAGTTCTTGTATAGGTCTGTCACTGCACATTTTTCACATCTAATACGATTCATTTCATTACAATCTACTGTATGATTTAACCAATCACAATCTTTTTCACAGTATTTGTTGAGGAAGGGCATTCCGTTTGACCCTTGTCTGTCTGTGCCTACGTACGTCCGTCTGTTCGTCCAAAAAATGGTTTCCGTTCTCTAACTTGGGTTTGCCTCAACCAAACGTTATGAAACTTAACATACAAATTGCTTATTACCAGGAAACACAGATCAAGTTTGAATTTTAAGGGCGTCACTTTAACCGTTCTAGAACTATGCTCCTTTAAAAATCAAAAACAATAAAAAGAAGTTTCCGTTTTGGTACAGAAGTTTGCCAAATGAGATGCAACTTATTTATGATTTTTATCGTTACACAATACAGATCAAGTTTGAATTTTAGTAGCATCATTCTATCTGTTATAAAGTTATGCCCCTTTACAAATGGAAAACTTACACTTTTTTATTTTCCATTCTGTAACTTACGCTAATTTCAACCAAATGTTATAAACTTATATATATACACACTGTTTATTACCACAAAACACAGATGTGGTTTGAATTTTTGTGGCGTCACTGTAGGCGTTCTAGAGTTATACTCCATTATGCATGGAAAAATTGTTAGATTTTTAGTTTCTATTCATTAACTTAAGTTTGCCTCAATCCAATGTAAAACAAGAGATGAAACTGATACTTAATGCTTATTCTCACAAATTACATATCGAGTTAAATTTTGGTGGAACCGCTTTAACCATTATCGAGTTAAGCCCCTTTAGAAATAGAAAAAATGCAAAATATTTAGTTTCCATTTTGTAGCAACGTTCGAGTTTGATTTTTTTGTTTTGGTTTGATGGTGTTGTGCAGAGTTATGACCTTGAATTTTAGAAAATTCACTCAAACCATCTGTTTCACGATTTGTTTCGTCATGCTTGAAGATTTCGACTTGAAAATTGACATGCGGTTTAATCATGTAAAGTTACTGATCAAAATCGAATTTTGTTTTGGTCTGATGATCTGGTGTAGAGTTTTTGTCCTTGAATTTTTCAATTTAATGAAATAATCAGTTTTCATTTTTTGTTTGTCGTGCATGAATATATTGACTTGCTATTTATTACATATACAAGTTAAAGATCAAGCTAAAATTTTGTTTCAGTACAATGAATTTTTAACCGGTAAGGGACTATGTATTGTCATGCAATACTCACAGAATGCTTGTTTCTTTTCAAGGATTGGTGCTTCAAATACAGTATGTGAAAGACTAGGTGGTCTGGTCAATGACGCAGAAGAAGGTACTAAGGAATGTAACAGTAAAATGAAACTTACTGTGGTTAACAAGTACCCAAGACTTTGCCTTTTTCCAAGCGTGATATTAAGAAAGGGGAAGAAATTCGTTATGTTTATGGAGAGGAGTCGAAGAAGTTGCCATGGGTACTAATCATATATTATGTAAACGTTATACAATAGGATAGATAGATAATTTAGATTGCATTGTGATTCATTTGAAATTTGTCTCACCAAAAAAAGCTTTTAACACATTTTCGTCCATAAACTACAAATCAAATATAAATATTTACTTTTGAAGAGACAGACTATCATGGTAGGTTTTCAATTTCATATGTATCTTAATCCTAATGACATTATGCATATAGATGAAGGTATTTCATCGGTTGATATAAATCATAGTTGTGGTGTTTTCTCTATGTTGAAGTGTTTTGTCATCACTACACATTATTGCACAAAAGTGAGCAATTTCAAATTTGGAGGTATTTGATCGGTTGATATAAATCATAGTTGTGGTGTTTTCTCCATGTTGAAGTGTTTTGCCTTCACTACACATTATAGCACAAAAGTGGGAAATTTCAAATGGAAAATAATACAAATCTCTTAACCAATTCAATTGGAATGCATTTAAAGACTCAAATTGTTTGGGTTCTTACTGTACTCAGAATTATCCCAGGCATAGATTACCTTAGCCATATCTGGCCCAACTTTTTGGAATTTTGAATCATCAATGCTCTTCAACTTTGTTCTTGTTTGGTTGTATAAATATTTTGATTTGAGCGTCACTGATGAGTACTAAATTAAAATCCTAGTACCTTTGATATCTATTGGATGCTGTGAAAGGACTTTTATTCGTAGGTACCATCTTATCATGTTTTTTGTTTGTTGATGGCATTATCCACTTGTATTGATAAGGCATGAAAACTAATAAGACACTTCTCCATCTTAGTCACAATTTGCAATGAAAGGCCCCAAAAATTGCTAGTACAAAATTATTCAACTGAGAACCACAACGGTATAAGTAATGCTAAACAATAATCACGTAAGAACCACACCAGCAAACGACAACTACTGAACATCAGAATATATTTATGACCTAAAAAAGGACGATATAAAACAGAGACTACAGCAAACGACAACTACTGAAGATCAGAATATATTTATGCACTTAAAAAAGGACGATATAAAACAGAGACTACAGCAAACGACAACTACTGAACATCAGAATATATTTAGCACTAAAAATGGACGATATAAAACAGAGACTAGACATCTTACAGCAGATGAAATGCAACGCATTCAAGACTTTTACCAAAGTTAAATTATTCAAAGGGAAATAAATAACAATATACCGTCGTGTCTCTACATCTTATGGAAATATAATCAAATTAAATACATACCTTTTGACCACTAGAACTCCAACTCCTCCTCCATCTATTACTTTAAGTTGCTTCTGAATCAGATTTGACATGTTTATCCCAATTGAAATTCTTGCTATTGTACAACATTGTGCAATTAGATATTTCTTGCTATTCCGCATTACTGTGCAATTGAAAATACTTGCTATTGCGCAATACTGTGCAATTGGAAATTTCTTGTTATTGCTGAGTACTGTGCAATTGAAAATTTCTTGCTGTTGCATAATACTTAATATAATAATTTTAGATCCTGATCCAAATCTATGTCCGGCCTCAAATCTATGTCCTTTCCCCAAATCTATGTCCTTTTTTAATATTGCGTCATAGATGTTCCAAATCTATGTCCTTTATTTACTCAAATCTATGGCCATTTTTGGCTCAAATCTATGTACTTTCATTGACGTAAAACATAACAAAACGTCATCAAGTAAACAATGAAAAGTTAACAATTACAGGTGTAAGTACGGCCTTTAACACGGAGCATTAACTCACACCGAACAAACTGGCATTGAACAAGTGGTTTATATGACAAAAGCAAGGTTAGCATTTTGTCTATTAATACATATGGTTTAAAAGTGCTTTATATTTTTTTTTTTTTTTTAAACTGGAGGAAAATCTGTTATGAATAGTGGACTGATGGATTATTTTCAAATACGTCAACTAGAGATTTATTCTCTTGAAATGTTTTCTGACAATTATCAGGATATCTTTACTTACTCCTACTTTTTGGGAATATTTATCATTCAAAACAAATCCAGCCATGAACAAAGGGACTGCAGTGTTTACATCTGATTTCTGGAAAGAAGGAATGTGCAGAAACATAAAGAATAATTCTTTTCGGGGAAAGATTTTTGTTATTAAAGACATAATTACAAGTTTTACATTTGAACTAAATAGATATCAGCTAAGACCAAACAATTGATATATGCTCTATTGTGATTCACAAATATTGTAATTAAAAATATAGAGCACGTAACTTTTATTTTTATCAATTCAGAATGATTTTATTGATATTTAAAGTAACATATAATAGATAATGTGGTATAAATGTCAATTAAACAGCAATATGAGAGAATTTAGAGACAATTGAAGAACGCATAAGTTGCATACAAATAGTAATTCTTTACTGTCTTTTTAGTAAAAAAAAAGTGTAGTTTAATTCTTCAAGACGGCATACAATAATAACACACACATGATTTTAACCACAAACATGGAGAAATTACTGTATAAAACAAAAATCATACAAGACCGTACTTAAAAAACAATATTTTAAATCAGGGACTTTCGTAGTCTCTGTTTAAATACAAGCGAAATAATCTAGCTCGTATAAAAAAGAAGATGTGGTATTATTGCCAATGGGACAACTTTCCGCAAAAGACCAAAATGACACAAACATTAACAACTATTGGTAACCGTACAGCCTTCAACAATAAGCAAAGCCCATACAGCATAGTCAGCTATAAAAGGCCCCCGATAAGACAATGTAAAACAATTCAAACGAGAAAACTAAAGGCCTCATTTATGTAAAAAAAAATGAACAAAAATGTAACACATGAACAAATGACAACCACTGAATTACAGGCTCCTGACTTGGGACATACACATACATAAATAATGTGGCGGGGTTAAACATGTTAGCGGGATCCAAACCCTCACCCTAATCTGGGACAGTGGTATATAGCAGTACAACATAAGAACGAAAGATTTTCTGATACTTGAGCTCTTGTACACACATGTAAAACACATACCAACAAATAAATATTGACCTATGGAAAATGACTTAATAAAAAAAAAAACTATAAGTCCGAAATTATTAGACGGGCATAAATTTGCGCATGGCTAAAAAAAATTAAACATTACACAGTTTTAAAGACTTTTCTTTTATAACGGACATAAATTTGAGAAAAAAACGTTACAATTAAAAATCGGCCACATATTTGAGGTCGAATAATTTTTTTAAGGACATAGATTTGCGAATGACGTCATGATTAAAGATCGGCCACAGATTTGAGGTCGAATAATTTTTTATGAACATAGATTAGCGATTGACGTCACGATTGGGCATAGATTTGAGAAACGGACACAGATTTGAGGTCGTACATAGATCTGAGGTTTACATATATGTAAATAATAGATTTGCACGGACTTAAACAAATAAACTTGCACTTATATTTTTTACAGTAAATGTATATATATGCTACAGAAACTGTTTTCTTGTCCAGAGGAAATTAGACCATGTGAAATTCCAAAACGCAGTAGTTCGTGGTTTGATCGGGGATTTTAGAGGAGGCAACAGAAGGAGGGGAGAAGACCAGACAACATTCCTATTGCAAATGCAATAAGGATGCATTTTCTTGATGTTATTCCTGATGGCAAGAGGCGAAAATGTGTTGTGTGTTCAGGTTATAACAAGTACAGGAAATCCCGTATATCAACATGGTGTTCTGTATGTGGCGTGGGTCTTTGTGTTGGTCGATGTTTCAGAGAGTTTCATTCATATGGACAGGAAGAGTAAACAGTTGAATTTTGAAAAATTTAGTTCTGAGTAGGAACATAGGAGACCGGCAACTTATGACTTTACTAAGAATAACCTTTTTTACCCTAGGAAGAAGCGTGAAAGGCATGACCTCAAACATGACCTTTTCATTTTGCAATGTAAAAGGAATAGAGATGGCGAATATTTCAGATGTGTTGTCTATGCCTAAACCCCACCCATATTTATATTCTATCCAAAGAAAAAGTAAGTAGGTTTAAATTTACTTGTACATACCAAATACAAAGCATTTGGTAAGGGAGAGACCAAATTATAGTCGCCGTCACGTAAAATTGTCATCATGTTTTTTGTCAAAATTTTCTTAAATATCGCCCGCGTTTACTTAAGATCCTGTTTTTCAATTAGCGGAAGACAAATCCTGTCCAAATATCCACTACTGTTCTACCTGATAACCTAGATGTTTTCTAACATATCTAAGGAAAATAATTTAACCGAAAGAATTCCTTCCCATGTTCTCCATGGTTATCCCTCATTTCTCCACTAAATTTCATGTCAAAGTGCTTTTTCTTAAAGCATGGAATGCACTTTGTAGTACACATCTGCGGGAAACAATACCCTTTTGCTTATCGTCGATGTTAATGTTGTTCTGGAACCCTTGAACAATTCTGAAAAGAAAAACTGGTTTAGGAACTGGTCCCATAATTCTGCAATTAGAATTTAGCAGCTTAAATATGTACTGAATATGATTCAACATCATTTAATAGATTTAAGTGTTCTCCACTCCCCATACTGTTATATTTTTTTTATAAATGTAACAAAATAGCATGGGGTCAAATATACATGTGCTGAAACTTTATCAACATTAAAATCATCTAAACCATTCTAACAAAAGATATCTTCACTGAATACTAACCCAGTTGTGTTGTATGCAAGAATACAGCTTACATTCAAGTCTTTGTCACCTTGTTACTTAGTGAGAGATATGACAACATTAAAATCTTAAAAAAAACCCTGGTAGTACTGAACGTCCTCCTTGGTTGAATATTGTAAAATAAAAAGTGTTGTCAACGGTTAACCGGACTTTTTCAATCTTAATTGGTTTGATTTGAATATGTATTTAAATCATTACACAATTTTGTTCTATTTGTTCTACAATTAAAATATTGGTAAGTATTTTGACAGATCAATTGTCCCGTTAATTTGATTGCTAATTGTAATCCATACAAAATATTAAATTAATTATAACTTGGACAATTTGTCTATTAACTAGGTGCAAGATCTGAAGTAAACATATTTAGTATACATGTTTTACAAGGTAACTTGAAAACTCAAGATGGTGTTGATGAAGCAGTTGAAAAGCTTACTCATATTTTGCAAAATATTTCTGAGATGGCATGTAAGAAATATTTTGGAAGTACAAAGAAAAAGAAAAAGAACAAAAAGACAATCTTGGTCAGATAATGTAATTTATGAAACAAAAAGAGAGATTAAATCAATTGGTAATAAAATAAAAAAAATAGCCCTATAAATAATCATTTAAAACAAAAATATTTTCTTCTATGCAAAAATCTTAAAAAGATGGTAAAGCTATAGAAAATAGAATATAAAGAAAAAAATATTTGGTTCACTTTCGGATAATAGTGATAAAAGTCCAAAAGAATATTGGAACATTCTAAAATCATTTATAAAAAAGAGAACAGATGAAACGGATGATATCCCTGAAATATTAAAAGAAGAAGACAAACTGATCACGCACTTTATAGATCAAGGAAATCCAACTAAAATTAATACCACCTTCCAAAGGAAAATAGAAACTAAACTTAAGAATATAGAAACTAATATTATAGAACATTTAGAAACAGATAAACCATTCAGTTTCTCAGAAATATAAAAAGTTATAAATGGACTAAAATTAGGGAAAGTTCCTGGCCCTGATAGAATTGTAAATGAAGTTATAAAATACTTTAACCCATTTATGATTAAAAATTATGTAAAAATATTTAATCTTATTCTATTAACAGGGAAATACCCTCCAACATGGAGAAACTCATTTTTAGTCCCATAACATAAATCTGGAGATAAACATGATCCCAATAACTACAGAGGAGTCTCTATGATTAATTGTCTTGCAAAAATATTTAATGCAACTCTAAAACAATAGGCTCACTAAAATTATAATTAAAAATAGATATTTATAAAATATGGTCGATTTAAGCTATTAAACATCTAAATGCATTACCAAATTAGTGGTAGAGTTTGCAGAAAATGATAGGCAAAATGGAAGAGAGCATGACAGAGATGCAGAGGAAATTACTTTTTCCTCTATAGTTTTGCATATTGCTATGGTTAATCATTGAACATGTACTTAAGAATTGAATGCTTCTTTTTGTAACTTCATTGGGGTGTAAAAGCGTTGACCGAAGTACATTTTGTATGAAGCGCGGAAGCGCTTCATACTAAAAATGTGCGCACGGTCAACGCTTTTACAACCATATGAAGTTACAAAAAGAAGCATTCAATACTTATAATTACATTTTTTAGCTATGATCATGAAACCACGAATTTTATAATTGTTTTATTTAATTCACCTGTGCACTTTATTGTGGGACCACGTGTTATCATGAATGGAAAGTTTTATTGGGTGATGCAATTGCTTTCGGAATAACACGTGATGTGCAGTTAGCCAATCAAAATAAAGTATTATGATGAAACATACATCTAATGTAATTATTTAACATTAAATTATAAACAGTCATTGACTATCCTAAAATATCATAAAGCACACAGATGATACTGTACTTTTTTATTCCAGCAATTGGTATGGATTCATCATTCACAACAACCAGTAGAAGCACCATCAGAATCTGGACCCTTTCAGATTGTGATGGATAATTTAAATCTGCACAAGAAAACCAGATACAAGACACTGGATACCTCCAACAATTACATAGTCTGGTGCATTCAATAGGAATACAACACAGAGTAACCACAGACTTGGAGTCACTTTTACCACAGGCAAACATTTTGTCCATACCGAATCCAAACAGTTATTACACACTCTCCATCCAAATAACAATTTAAAATGTAAACCATTATAGGTTAAAGTACGGCCTTAAACGGATTATTTTAGATATGAGTGAATGTAAGGTAAATATAGGTAATTTAACTGCAACTTTTAACACTTTCGGAATTTATCGCTTACGAGTTCATATTGTTGAACGTGAGCTTATTTGACGAAATTAAGCCAGCCGGTTACAGGGCAGGAAGTAACAAATATATTTTCTTCGCCCCACAGGTAATTGAAATGAATTTGTCGTTTGCCGTATGGAGAGTTGCCGCTAACGATTTCTACATGAAAAATATAACAAACGGAAGTAATTAACGACCTTGACTGGCTATACATCCCGTGCACGGTAGTTACTATCATGAAAAAAACAGCAGTATTCGAAGTACATGTGGCAGATGTGGTTATTGCACACATTTTGATTTTTAATTTCATACATTTTGGTGCTTAATTTTACCTGTGCTCGCTAGTAATTCTTTAGATCTTTTTGATATAAAATTCCCATGCTTCTTTGTTGACATTTTCCTTTCACTTAAGGTGGATCAACACTAAATATTTCTTGAGACAGAATTTTTTTATATTTTATGTAAATGCAGTTTATAAAATACTCTTTCGAAAAAAACAATAAAAAATGGGGGTCACCGTGCTTGTTTGGTCAGTACCCTCATCCAAAGTATTGTGTATTTTCGAGGTTTTTTACATAGATATTACAGGGAAATCGGCATTTGTAATCTTTCCCTAGTTGAGAAAAAAATTCCATGAGACAGATTTTTCTTATTTTCTCTAAAATTGTAGCAAAGATATAGATCTAAAAAAAAATAATAAGAAAACATAGGGTCACCGTGCATTTTAAAGAAATATTTCATCATTTGCTTGAATATTTTCGGATTTTCAGAAAGGGGAGATAACTGTACCCAGATTTCCCGGAAAAAGATTAATGTAAATACTCATTACTAATAGAACTAAATTAAGTCAATTCTCAGTCCTAATTATTATTTGAAACACTTTTTAGTTATATTGAAGGAAAGCCTCATAAGTAATTTTGAGATATCTGGACCAAAATTTGGGTAAAATCCAATTTTTTTAACACAAAATCCCAAATTTTGAGAAACTAATTTTTGTACTTGAATTTCAACCAAATTTATATACAATTTAGAAAATGTTATGTTATTAAAACTTGATTTTATACACAAAAAAATAATTCGATCTTGTAGATTCTTCTTGTTTTAAAAAAAAATCACAAATTTTGAAAAATGATGTAAAGGTAGTGTTGGGCGTTCCAAATCATATCCAGATATTTATCAAAAATTTTAAATATGTTGTAAAAACTGACTTTTTGACCCCATGAATTGGAGTTGCATTCACTGGATGATCCAGAAGTAGGGGTCTGCATCGGTCATGCTTCAGGGATTCCCTACATAATCAACCCCCCCCCCCCCCCCCCAAAGCACTACCACCACCTACACCGCCCCTTTTTCCTGCATGCATCAATCTCTCTGTGTCTCATAAAAATGTGCAAGTGGTTTTGTAATTGTCGTCTTCTTACCTTGTTTTCATGTCAATTTTTTTATCATGTATTTTGTGGGAAAATGCTAATTTTGATGTACTATTTGTGGATTTTGAGGATTAGCATCTCTTTCTGAACAATTGACCAAAACAGTTCCAACAATCAATTATCAATGTCTTGAGTACTTGTAATTACCGTTTTTACCATGTTACAGATTTTAGTGGAAGCCGTTTTGCTAATGATAATACCATAAGATAAGGTGACCTATTGTTGCTTACTTCAAACTACACCTGAATAGTTGTTTCATTGTCAAAAATATCACATTCTTATTTTTACAATAAAAATTTGATTAATGTTTACATTTCAACATTTTCACAAAAGAAAGCAAACAAAGATTTGTGGCTGGCCATGTGTTGTGGGCTTTGATTATTGTTGAAGACTATGGTTATCAATCGCTGTTTCTGTGTCTGTGTCATTTGTTCTCTGGTTGAGAGTTGTTACATTAGCAATTGAACCACATCTTTTTTACATGTATGCTCTGAGATATAGTTAAAATGAGTATTTATATTGTGTACCAATTTGCTGAACACACATTCTTTTTACAGGTTGATCAATAATTTGAAATGGTCCTCTATATGTTAATCAGAAAGAGAGATGTCAATTGGCTTTGTTGACTTTTATTCCATTTGCATCCAAGTCAAAAAAAAATTATAAAATTAATTGAAGAAAACACATGACCTCAATCTGATGAAAGGGATATGTATTATGTATCCAAGATATATAAGATTGCACTTATTCTGTTCAATATACAAAAAGAAATACAAGCACGAACTATAAGCAATATTTATTTATTAAAATAATAGACTTGTAATTTAGTCCATTATGTATCATATTATAAATAAATATATATATATGAATTATAATGTTTAACTCTAAATTAACATTTGCAATTTTATTATCTGTCACGAAAATTTATCACAGTAGTAACAAACACTAATTGTATTATACAATACAATACAAATAGTTTATTTACGTCTCACCATCAATATCACAATACATAACATAATACACGAATACATACAATAATATAAAATATTAATGCCATTTTAAAAAGAATTATGAGAGACGGGATTAAAATATATATATGTATATATATTGAAAATTTAATATCACTGTACAGCTAGATTAAAAAAAAAATCCTTAAAATATTTATATTTACAGTTACAAAATGTTTAACGATATAAAAAAACAATGTCTTCTATCTAAGATAAATTTTCAGATTTTGGCACTATAAATAATAATACTATCACAGTTACTGGCTAGAACAACAGACAATTTATCCAGATTAGAAAAATTTAAAAAAGTTTGAGTGTTCTGACAAAATAATTTTAAAAAGTTCATTTCGCAGATCATCGTACAACGGACACTCTAACAAGACATGTTCCTCAGTTTCAATATTACTTATTGAAAACTAAAATGTCAGTAGGAACAGTAAAATTTAAAAACCAGCAGTCAAGATAATCTGAAAAAATGTGTTTATGAAAAGAAAAAGACTTGCAACCTGTATAAAATTTAAACCACATCAACTCTTATTGATCTTTGCAAAGTGTTTGAATTCTTTATTTGATAAAAGGCAAAATAAATTCCAGCACATATTAACATACATGCAAGAACAGTACTACATCATAACCCTTCATGTACAAGATTGGTAAAATAACAAACCAGATACTCACATGTACCTGTATTTTCTCATATCATTTTTCTATAAATTTTCTTTATAAACATTTTTTTTTATAACAAATCATTCTCACAAGTCATTCTTTAATACTATCATTCTGAACAAATATCTATCTTACAAATTTCATTAATAATCATGTTAATTTTGGATAAAATTTTACCATCAAGTGTCATATAAAATAGAATATTTCATTTTAAATTAATAGAAACATGATGTTATAAACTATATATATACAGTAGATATAAGTTTAAGTGGTCTTTTTCTTGTCTAACAACCAACAATCAATCAATCTTGTCTAACAAATTACATTCACTAGTCTAATATGGATCACACAACATATGTGTGGTACACAATATGATCATTCTTACTGTAGTAAAACAAAATGTCACCTTTGACTTTAAATCCTGCATTTTATTTAAGAACTATAATAGATAACATTATAAAATACAAAAAATTTTACTACTAAAAATTCTATTTCCTGACATTCAGCATGGACAGATCAATCAAATTGCTAAAAATAAGGGATGTGTAGTAGACTACAGGACCACTCAAAATTTTCTAAACTCTTATCCAAATATTTAGCTCACAAACAAACATTATTCAATCTTTATATTATTTATATTGACCTGATTCGCCATAAGGTCAAAGATTTGGCATCATAAGAAATGAGTTTCTTTGATAATAACAATTATTGCTTATTGATATAATAGAAGCATGGTTACAGGAGCAAGACATAGTATGCCTGTAGATTGAAATTTCTGTTAATCTCTAGTAGCATTCACTATAATTGTATCATTTAGATTCTACAATGTATAATTAGATTCATATGGAATCTAAAACAATTTACTCTTCATTTCACATAACAAAAATCATACACCTTCTGAATTATAGATTTTGATGCTGTAACACGTACTACACCTGAACTATTTTTTTTAGACAAAAGTGCCCTCAGTCCATCAATACCATTTCTTTGAATTGACAAAATAAAGTGCTTCTTGCACAACCCAGTTGAAGCTGCCTTTTTGGCTAATTGTTTTGACATTACTTTATTTTCAACAAGAGCTTTAAAAGATAAGTCATTTTGGCAATATTTTGGGTACATTCCATCAAATGTATGCTTACAGAAATGAGAAGCTAAATTTCCATGTAATTGCACCAGTTTAAATAAAGATTTACAGTCATACAAAGCATTATGTGCATCATAGCTTTCCCCTAAAAAATCTGACACTAAATCACACTGCTTGTAACTTTGACGACCTGGATATTCACTCCTAAACAACATTCTTGTGTCAATAAACCCATTAAAATATAGGCAAAATTCATCCCACATCTTTAATTTATTCAACTGATTATACAGTATATTGCAGTCAAACGTTTTTATATTGTGTCCAACAAGTGTTGGTTTAAAAGGAAACTTGGACAAAAAAGCAATAAGATTAGTAAAGACTTCAAATGGTGGTGAACTTTCCACAGGAACTTCATCATAGTACATTTGCCCATCAAAGAATGCAAGTTTCGTTATATCAGATGCCTGTGGTGTTATCTTCTTCGATGGCATAACATAGGCTGAGAAAGTTTCATTTTCAGTAACAGCTGCTATTTGTACAATATCTGACTGACGAGCTGAAATTTTTAAAATGATCTGTTAATCAAACTCAAAAGATATAAGAAGATGAGGTATGAGTGAACTGTTCATCCAAGTCACAACTTATAAAAGTAAACTATTATAGATCAAAGTACGTCCTTTAATATGGACCCTTATATATATAATTAGCTCACATCCAACTACAAGCTAGAAAGGGTCCCAAAATATTACTATTGTTAAACCATATAAAAGGATAAACAAAAAATGATTGACAAGAAACACTTATATACCACATCATCAATGGACAACTTCGGAACATCTGGTAAACGAATTTGTTATTTAATTTATGAAATAAAATGTTAATTTAATAAAAAAAAAAAAAAAATAATAAGCTCTGTATTTCTGTAATTGTTTTGTACATAAATCAGGTGGATAGTTTTTTTCTGGTTTTGTCATTTTGTGGCCTTCCATACCTGACTATGTGGTATGAGTATTGCTCATTGTCAAAGGCTATACGGTAACCTATATAGTTAACCACCCCTTTGCTATTTAGTCTCTGGTAGAGAATTGTCTCATTTGGAAACCATACTACATCTTCTTATTTTATAATCATTATGATAACTTCAAAACACGAACAACTGAAAATGCCAAGAACGGTTCTGTATATATCAGAGTTTTATTGTCGTGTAATAGCAATGACTTAGGCACATTTAGTATTCATTGGGGAATCAATTAATAATTAGAATATTTTATTATGAGAATATACCCAATACTATCACAAAAAAGAAGCATTCAATCTTGTAATTATAATATTAAGCTACCACCCAATGAGTATAATATCCCGATTTCGTTCTTTTCCCATGCATCATTGTGACATTGTCATAGGAAGCACACACATTTATGAATGTTGTATTTTTTTGAAGAAAAGAAAGATATTTTGGAATTTTTTGTGATTTTTGTTAGCCAGCAAAAGCATACATTTTTAAGAAATGTAATTACATGTTAAAATGAAGCTGTTTACACTAATAAATTTTGATTGATTATGTCTCAGAAACACATAAATTTCTCTATAGGAATACTTACACAAGCCTGTAGTTTCAAGATCAAATACTATAATTGGAAAGTTTTCTTCAGCTGTAATCTGTTTCCAAGTTGGAATTTCTTCCAGTTGGTCAGTTATATCATCCTCAATGTCTACAAAATCGTATTAGTTACACATTGTGTAATTGTCCTAATACAAGAATTTATCGGGTGAATAAAATTCATATTCATTGAGGCAATGCAAAACCTGATATGAATTTTATTCACAAAATAAATTCCATATTAGGACAATTGCACATGTGTAACGAATTTCTCCTGATTTTGTTATATTACATATTATTATATTCATATTCAATTATTTGGACAATACTAACAAAATATATTTAATTTAATCTTTAAGTATTAGGAATTTGAAGCCACTAATTTTTCTTGTTTTTTTTCATAATCTCAATGGTATAAGGGAGATAACTCCAATTTATGTAATAGAAAATTGTACTGAAATTTATAAGGACAATATCAGGTAATCAAATTGTGAGAAACTACTCTAAATCATGATAATTATTCTTGTTATTTGATTATTGCTAAACATTTGGTTTATTTCTGTTAGTTAATTGTGCTAATGAGGATAATAGTTAAAGAAAGAGATATTCTATGTCATTTTGTAACTTGTGGAAAGTTGTCTCATTGGCAATTATAAACTGTTATATATTTGTTACTAATGATGTTGTATTAGAATTATATTTGGCTTATAACCAGAAGCTTTCAGGAGTTTGCTAGAGCTTATTTGCATTAACTGTGACATGAATGAGAAAATTTGATTTAAAATATGTTGAAATGTAAGGCATGAGTTTCTTTTCAAAAGAAAAACTGATTGTGAGAAGTGAATTAATAAAAAATGACCATGAATGCAAAGTGACGGTATCACCTCACCATTGCATCCAGCAAGGTGACCTTTAAATTAAAAGTGGCATTCTCCTGTGATTGTAATTGTGTCAAACATGATATTTAAAAACAGAAAGAAGATGCATGTACCAATATTGCTTTCATAAGTTGTTCCCTCTAGAACTTCTGCTATACCATTACTGTTACTTTTCTCTGACTTTAGCTCAATTCTTCTCCTTTTATATTTCCTCGTCTTCTGTAGTTTACTGTATTTTTTTCTGATTTTATCCATTAAGGTAGCACGCTTTATGGTAAAATTGCCTGGTGAGAGCCCCATTGATTCATGAACCTGTTAAAATGCATATCAGAATATTTTTTTTTTAAACATTTAGATGACTTTACAGAGTTATCTTCCTGTAGTGTTAGGTGCCTTAATAATTACAACTGTAAACATGTGCCATTTTCAGCTTTAATTTTAATATTGTACGCACTCACCGACTGAAATGTTATGACTAAAATTTGAAGACGATATATGTCTCTGTTTGTATACCTTGCTGACTCTACATAAATATTATTAAACTATAATAATATTGAGGATTCATTTATTTTGATGGGTATCAATGTTCTGTAATTTCTAAAACCGTGGGTTTACCATGTTTATGTGGATGTGATTTTGTGGTTCTGTCAAAGTCTGGATACAACTTTAGAAAAATTTAATAAAGAATAAAAGATGTTGTTCTAAATAGTTTATTTAATTACCTCATGCACATATCTGTGGCCTTCATTTTTCTGTGCCACTGTTGCACTGAACCTGTAACTCAGACTGTTAGATGAAGAGTAATGTTTATATTTAGGTGCTTTTGTTGCTAAAATTTGGTTGAGGTTTTCATTTGTTTGAGTGCTAGCAAGATTTGCAAGTTTTTCTGCTTGAATTGATAATTTTTTAATAAAAATTCTATCCAGTTCCTTCTTCAGCTCTGGATTTTGAAGTGGTTTGCCGTATAGTAACTTACTGAATTTTGCCAATGGGTTTTCGAGGAAGACACACCACTTGGTGTTACAAAAGCTATGGTCACCAAAAATGTGTCCTACCATGGCTTTCAAGCCAGTTGTTACACCTTCTGTGTTTTTTTTATTTTGTGCAACCATGTATGAAAAATTCTGCATGATGTAGTTGATGACCCTTTGTGACAACTCTTTGTAATTCTTTTTTATGGCATACAACTGTTTTGAGATGTTTTTCTTTATATGGTTTTTGTCTGATCTTTTCTTAAGTTTTATTTTAAGAACATTTTGTGCCCTTTGGAAACCTGTCGTGTCATCATCACCAGCAATTTCTTTTATATTGACACCCTTATCTATTACATCTCTTATCATGTCAACCACTAAAGCTGGCTCCATGCCTTTAGATGAGCCTGTATGGTTTTTGCTGCATTTGTGGTTTTTTGGAACTATACCTTTTCTTTTTGCAACATCACAGGTTCTGCAATTTTTGGATTTTATTTTTACATTCAATACCTTCCCGGTCTTCTGTCCAATCAGTGATGCACATCCTAAAACATGCGTAACATATCAAAAGATTTAATGTTGTTTGTATATAAACATGATATGTTTTGTGCATGTTATCAATAGGATAATAACAAGCATTCTGTGAGCATTTCCTTGCAATACATAGTCCCCATACAGATTGAAATTACATTGTACTAAAATAAAATGTTAACCAGAACTATAACTTGTCATTGTGTAAACTATACAACAAATATCAAGTTATTATTGTATTCAAAACTGATAAACAAAAATTTTTTGAACATTTATTATTGGTGATTTTTTTATGTCCAAAGACCATAACAAAATAATCAGCCTGGAACTCAGTTCAAACTTGATATTTAACTTGTCACGATAAAACTATATACCAATTTTCAAATAAATATCTTCAAGCAAGAAGAAAAGATGAGGAAAACTGATTAAGTGAGTGATTTTCATAATTGCAAGGACCATAACTCTTTACAAAATCATTAGATCAAACAAAAACTGAACTTGATCTGTAACTTGTTACGATAAGACTACATACCAATCATCAAATTACTATCTCTAAGCATGACTAAAAATTTGTGTTAAACTTATTATTTGAGTTGAACATCAATTGATAATTAAAAATAATATTCTTCAATTTTTTAAACATACACTGACATAACAAATACTAATATATATAGTGTTAATTTGTGTTACTATACCAGACAAACTGTTATAGGATTTCCCGGAGCCTTTTTTCTGCCAACAGGTATCAGTGGATACTGCAATCCCTTTGTTTTCTTCATTGTCATCAGAATCTTTTGATAAAATAACAAAAAGAACATGTATACAAAAAATTTCACAGAATAGCAAAGTCATCCCAAGGTATATACAATATTTACTCGTACATTATGAGAAAAAAATATGATTTATTTTACTTGTATGAGCTTTATAAACTGGAGAAACGGTGAGACTTGTTCAGCTTTTCCAGCTTTTGTAGAGAGTACAAATAAATTTTATATTTCAGACAATGTAAATATATATTTGTATTTTTAACAATCTGATGAGTTAAGGCTTTTACAACTGATTTTTATAATTCATTCTTATATTGTACTGTTACACCACTTGTTCTTGTATTGTAATGTTATACCACTGTCACTGTCCCAGATTAGGGGATGGTTGGGATCCCGTTTGTAACATGTAAAAACCAGCCACATTCTGTATGTATGTGCCTGTCCCATATTAGGAGCCGTACATTCAGTGATTGTTGTTAGTTTAGGTGTTACATATTTATTTTCGTTTTTTATACATAAATTAGGCTGGTAGTTTTCATCAGAGGCGGACTAAGTGGGGGGCCTAGGCCCCCTTTTTCTGGTAAATGTTGTTAGTGGGCCCCCCCACTTATGAAAATTTCTAGATGTCCCACTGTTCTTGTTTGAATTGTTTTTACATTTTCATTTCAAGGCGTCTTTACCTGATTATGTGGTATTGGCTTTGCTCATTGTTGAAGGCCATATTGTGACCTATCATTTCTAACATCCCTAAGTTACAACAAACCGTGAGTATTTTCCTGTAAATTAGACTCCATATTTAGATATTTTGTCATGGATTCTTCAGCATATGACTCCAATGCTGCTCCAACTTCTTCTTCTCTCGTCTTTAACCCAGATACGCTCAAATAGTGAAGATTCACTGAGGCCAACAGATTATTCAGTTGGGTCTCACCAAGGCCTACGTGAAGCATGCCTGTTGAAAATG
Source organism: Mytilus edulis (assembly GCA_019925275.1). Lineage (NCBI taxonomy): Eukaryota > Metazoa > Mollusca > Bivalvia > Mytilida > Mytilidae > Mytilus > Mytilus edulis. Next base: position 49,845,231 of record CM034354.1, read on the forward strand.
AAATTATAGCAGTGATTTGTATTATACATTTTTTTTGTACATGTTAAAAATTGAGAAAAATAAAAACTTCCTTAGTAACAGCAATAAATATTTGATTTAAAGAGCACTGATATATAATGCTTCTTCTGAAGACAAAAGAAGTAGTATAACTTGTGTATATACATATATTGTATTGCAAAAAAATGTTTAAAAAAGTATAAGGTGTGTGTATAGACTGAGGGTAAAGTAAATTAATACATGTATATAATAAATTATAATTTGTGTATATTAAGTACATGTATATAGTGTATTTAGTAGGTTTATATTTTAAATCTATATTAAAACTTGTGGGTCAAGTGTAAAGTAGTTAATCTAACATGTTTAATATTAATATTATTTTCAATAAAAATCTTATTGATAGATATATATATATATATACATGTATACATGTACATGTATATATGACATCTCATCAACATGTTTAACCCATGCTGCATTTTAGCGCCTGTCCCAAGTAAATAGCCTCTGGCATTTGTTAGTCTTGTATTATTTTTAATTTTAGTTTCTAGTGCATAATTTGGAGTTTTGTATGACGTTCATTATCACTGAACTAGTATATACTTTTAATTAAAAGAAAAAGAAGAAGTATAATGAAATTAACACAAATCTGGAAGACCTCTGACATCAGTACATGAAATAGCTGTAATTATGCATGGTTGTTGTTTATTATACTATTTATACTTTACCAAATTTATCAAACATTTGCCACACATGGAGCCATTCCAATTTTATGAAGTGTTTATAGGAGCTGCTTAATAACAAAGAATTACAAACAGTTGACATAAATAACAAACAAGCTGATTGTAATTAACAATTTAGTAAGCAGTCCTTAATCAAGTAGACAGCACTTCTGTATCTACAAAATATTTTTGTAATATTTGACACTAGTTTAAATATATCATGTACTGATCTCAAAAACTGCTTACCAATGAAAATAAAACAATCAACAGTCTTCTCTGATATTTCCATGCAGAACAAATTGTACATCATTCTCTTCAGGTTTCCATCAGTTCAATTTAAAATTACAGAATAAACAAATGGTAAACTATTCTCTTCAATTCCACCATTTGACATGGAAACCAGCATGGCAAGGAAAGAAAATCAACTGATTTACTAGTTTCTTTCACATTAATGCACAGTCCTAGCTGTTAGGGGAATTGAGCACTCACAAACTCTTTAACCCATCACCATTCTTAATGTGCCTGTCCTAAGTCAGGAGACTGTTCAGTCAAGTTCAGTGGTTGCTGTTGGTTCATGTCTGTCATATAGGTTTTTTTTATCAATTTATTGGTTATAAATTAGTCTGACTATAGTCTTCATAATTGAATCAGTGGCGCATCCAGAAATTTTTATAAGTGGGGGTCCACTGACTGACCTAAGAGGGGACCTGTTCCAGTCATGCTTCAGTGATTCCCTATATACAATGTAAGCAACAATTTTTTTCCCAAAAAGGGGGGGGGTCCCCTAAATCCGCCTCTGTTAATTGTCTCATATTTTTCATGTTAGGTATTAAACAGCTGACTATGCCATGACATAATTTTTTTCATTGTTGAAGGTATTATGGTTGCCTATAATTGCTGACATCCACCATGTTGTTTTTATTGTACATGTGGATGCATCATTTTAATCAGTTCACTTAAATCAATTTCTTATATCCCTTTCCTTTTTGGCTGTCAATGTCATACGTATATAACAGTACTGCATTTTTAGGCCTTTAAAACAGATTTATGTCAAACACAATTTACAATCCATGGGGTAACTGTTTAAGCCAAATTTCTCCATGACCCACCAAGAAACGGGCTACTATGCATGTTAATATTTTTTTCTGTCTTCAAATCATGACTGAATTAAACCTGAAGAAAAAAAATCATTCATTGATCACATATATAACAAAAATGAAAAAGCAACACAAAAATACAATTATAATTTTTCAGAGTGCCATACATGTACCTGTTGCAATTTTGGTGTTTACATCAAAAACTCCTGGACCCCTTTTGCTCGGTGTTGTGAAATGACGCTTGGACAGTGGTATTTTTTTTAACTCTTATACATTGTTTACACTCTATGTACAGCCATCCTCCTAAACCTCTAGGTAAAACACCTAATGAATCCTTCAGATGAAGGGGTTTCAAACAATTTGAACAGGACTCAAGGCCTTGAATTATCAGATCAATTTCTATAATAAATCTGCAAAAATTTAAAGGAACCAGGTTGTCTGGTAGAATATCTGTTCTATCATAAATAAGTTCAACTTCTTTATCACTTCTGCCTCCGGCGATACTTGACACAGGTTTTATAAAATTTAAATTGTCACTGACAGTTACACAATAATCGTGCTCTCTTATTCTAGATGCCAAATTTGAATTACACTGATTTTTTTGATGCCTGATTTTTTTAAATGTCGAAGATTTGTTGATTAATTTGTTTGTGGAAAATTTACCCTTTTTACATTTCAAAAATACCATTTTAAAGCGTTGCAGTGTTGATATTTACATCTTTACGGCTGAATGACGCTGAAGAATTTCGAGTTTCCGGTACAAAGTCGTAAATATGAAATGCGTCGGAAAAGGATCTTTATAAAATAATGATTGAGTTTTTGATCATTTATTAATAAATAAATTACCTCTTTAATAGTGAAAAACCCATTTTCATAAATTAATCCCGAAATAATATTTCAACATATCTGACAGTCTTCGGATCGTAGTTGCGCAAGTTTTATGCGCGGTGGTATTCAAATGACTTACCTTAAGCAGTTAAATATACGAAGTTTTTCATTGGTTATTTGTTAGGGTAGATTTTCAATTATTATGAATGACACCAAGTATTACTTCCCCTTATTTTGACGGATTTACAAGGTGATGAATTATTTTGTGTGTTGTGTATAAATTTCTAAATAAAGCATGTCATTTAGTTAAATAAGTTGTTAATGTAAGAAATTTAAGTAGTATCTGTATCTTTAGAATAGAATTTGATGACATGTTGGAGACTGAAATACGGTTTTAGACCGCATATGAGAAATATTATGTTTTCCTTCTTATAGTAAATGTGTCTCTTTGGTAATTTGTCGAATACTTTACTGTTTAAAGGTAATATGACCACTTGGATTTATCATTAATCCGCCATTCGTTTATTACACTTGGATTTATCATTAATCCGACCAATAAATGAAGTCTCTACAAAAATAAGTCTCTAAAATGTAGACTTTTCACTCTTTTGAACAAGTTTCTAGCAATTTATAGATTATAAACTTCACTTTAAAACTTTAGGAAAAACGTTTAAAATGTAGCTTAATATTTAACTTTCGCTAACTACCACAGTGTGTTCTCGCGGTTGATTATCCGTTAGGGTCGTGAGTGTTGTAGTCCTTGCCAGTACTACCTGTGTTTACTACTACATTTTGAGATTACTGTTGAATATTTATTCAGATCTATGTTTATACTGTAAACTGTTACACTTGTTTTTACACTTGTTATGTTTCACATTTTGTGATAATAAAGTATGTAAAACTGATTGAAATTAGAGTATTATTGCCAATATCATACGTCTCAGTACAACAAGGAAGAACCAGTCTGTGTGCACATAACACAAAAGTACATCACTTGTCGCATCCGTCGTCAGTCTGTCAGTCTGTAGTTGTGGCAATATCAGACATTTTAGTAGTCAGCAGGGTTTGGTGACGCATAGCCGCTCGACCCTCCTGTTACATTTTTGGTGGCCAATGTGTTATCTGAGAACGTGTGTATGTTGGCATTGAGTAACTTAAATGATTTAAATAGAAAGTCATAGGAACTAAAAATAAAAAATAAAAATAAAAAAAAAATAAGGGAATAATAAAGTAAGGGATTATGGCTGATGGTGGATATGAGACTTCGCGATCAGATGCTGATAGGCCCGATTATCAAAACAGTAGAAGGATAAAGCGAGTAAGTTTTTACAGAGATGATTCACCACCACCGCGACCACCACAACCTCGTGTGAATCTGTATGTGGACAACTCTTTAGAACGAGAAAGCAGATCATCGTTTCCGTCAATTACTGTGCCAGATACGCCAGAATTGTACAGAGAAAGGTCAGAATATGATCTGTCTGCACATTCAAGTTATCCTTGTGTTCGGCACAGTACGCCAATGTCGCAAACCAACTTGCGTCAAACGTATGATAATCGTCCAACGTATGATATACCTCATCCAACGTATGACATTCCTCGTCCAACGTATGATATCTCTCGTCCAACGTACGATATCTCTCGTCCGACGTACGATACTTCTCGTCCAACGTGGGATATATCTCGTCCAATGTACGATATCTCTCGACAAGCATCTGATATTTCAAATAATTCAGAGAATGAAAGTGGAACGCATGATCAACGGTTACATCGTGGATATCATGAGCAATTGTTCACACCAAACGAACATGATCAATTTAGAAATAACATTCCCAGAACTAATGATCGTGTAGCGAATGATTTTCAAGGTCTACCGCCATCGTTAAGAGCTGATCGATTTCGTATTACTACTCCCGTAGTAAGAAGGGAAAAAGAACCCGAAAAATTTGACGGTAAATCAACCGATTGGAAGGATTATATTGTTCATTTCGAACAAGCCGCAAAGTGGAATAGGTGGACGGACTTTGAAAAGGCACAACAACTGTCTATGAGCTTACGCGGTACGGCTCAAAAGTTACTCGGAGATCTTAAATATTCCGTTGTAAATGATTATGACGCATTAAAAGACATTTTAGGGCAAAGATTTAATCCTCGTGAACGAGTAACGGCATATCGATGTGAATTTCGGGCTAGAAAAAGAAAGTCAGGAAAAGCTATACCAGATTTTGGTTACGCGTTGCGTCGTCTAGTGAGGTTGGCATATCCAGATGACGAATATAGCAATATTCTGGAACAACTTGTTATTAACCAATTTATATTGGGTTTAGCACATGTAGAAATGGAAAAACATGGACAATTCGCTCATCCAACTACTCTAGAGACAGCAATAGCGCAAGCAGTCGAGTTTGAAGCATTTACAAATGCACAAGAAATGCCTCGAAAACCCAAAGCGGAAGAATTTTCATACAAAATCGCTGCCATAAATAAAGAAAATAAACAAAATATAAAAGAAAAACTTGAAAAACAAGTAGAGGTGCAAAACAATTCTGAAATTAAAGAGATAATCACTTCTTTCAATAAATGTTTTGAAAAAATATCAGAAAAATTAGATGATATTAAGAAACCCACTAGGGAAACAAATCAAAAGAGTTTTTATAGAGACAGAAGGGAACCAATTGAATGTTGGAAATGTGGAAAGAAAGGTCATATTGAAAGATACTGTTACAGTAAGACATCTGTAAATAAAAATGATGAAGTTCAAAAAGACTCCAAAGATAAGGACGAAAAAAAAATAAACAGGGCTGGTTCTGTGGCCAAAGAGTCAGTCCAAAAAGTTCAGCAAACCAAAAGGCCCAATATTCAAATAAATTATATTAAACAAAATTGCCAAAACTAAAATACAGGATTGTACTTTAAATTTTTTAGTTGATACTGGAGCAGTAGCAAGTGTGATTTCAAAATTTTCATTTGATAAATTGAAACTGTCTACAGATTTGTTAGAAGAGGTTCAAACGACATTGACAGCTGTAGATGGTGAAGAGATCAAAGTTTATGGACAAATTAAATTAAAATTTACAATTTCAAATAAAGTTTTTGTTCATACTTTTGTGGTAGCAGAAGTTTATGAAACATCTGGAATTTTTGTCATGGATTTTTTAGAAAAATTTGATGCAATTTTATTTGTTTCAAAATCACACATGATAATTGCTGGTCATAAAATTAGACTTTATAAATTAGGGTTTACTACCTGTGTCCACATTAAATTAGCTGAAAAAGTAGTTATCCCCCTGAGTCAGAATTAACTATAAAAGGCAATGTTTTTGGACAGAAATTAAATACACCTTCTGTTTTAGAACCCAGAAAGGATTTTTATAAAGATGGTTTATTAATGACTAGAACTTTATGTCATGAATCTGATAGGCATATTTTTGTTAATGCAATTAACTTGACAAGTCAGGCTATACATTTGTCAAAAGAAACCTTAATAGGGAAGCTAGATACTGTAGTTAGTATACAGCCTATTAAAAAGGAAAATAAAATAGAAGAAAATATAGAGCAAGTATGTTTACCAGAACATTTAAAATGTCTTATTGATAATGCTTCACCAGAGTGAACAAAGACAGCAGTTAGAAAAATGTATTTTTGAATATCAGGACATTTTTTCAAGTCCTGATGGTAAACTAGGTCGTACTGGCGCGTTAAACACTCTATCGACACAGGAGATGCAAAACCTGTACGCGTTCCACCTCGTAGAATCCCATTAGGTCAAAAACAAGTCATTGAAACCGAAATTGACAAAATGTTAAAGAACGATGTTATTGAGCCTAGTAATAGTGCTTGGTCAAGTCCAGTTTTACTCGTGACTAAGAAAGACAATTATGTTCGCTTCTGTGTGGACTTTAGAGCTTTAAATTCTTTAAGTAAAAAAGATGCCTATCCATTGCCCAGAATTGACTCTTCGTTAGATGCGTTAGGAGGCAACAAATGGTTCTATACCATCAATTTAACTTCTGGTTATTGGCAGTGCGAGATGTCCCCAGAAAGTAAAGAGAAAACAGCTTTTTCTTCTCATAAAGGGTTATACCAATTTAAAGTACTCCCTTTTGGGCTCTGTAATGCCCCAGCCACTTTTGAAAGGCTCATAGAACTTGTTTTGAAAGGATATCAGTGGGAACATTGCCTCTGTTATTTGGATGATGTTATTATTTTTGGTGATACTTTCGCAAAAACACTAGACAATCTTAAGCTTGTTTTTCAAAGATTCAGACAGCATAATTTAAAATTAAAACCCAGTAAGTGTACCATGTTTCAAACCCAAGTTTTATTTTTGGGTCATGTTGTTTCACGAGATGGAGTGAGTTGCGACCCTTTAAAAGTTGAAACTGTTAAAACTTGGCCAATTCCCAGAACTGTCACTGAAGTTAAAAGTTATCTTGGATTAGCTGGTTATTACAGGAAGTTTATACCAAATTTTTCACAAATTGCATCTCCATTAACAGGGTTGACCAAAAAGGCACGAAAATTTATTTGGACAGATGAATGCCAGTTAAGTTTTGAAAAACTAAAAGAATTATTAATATCAGCTCCCATTTGATCCTACCCACAATAGGAGGGTTCATACATTCTTGATACTGATGCAAATGGAATAGGTGCAGTTTTATCACAAATACAGGATGGTCATGAAAAAGTCATAGCTTATAGTAGTAAAACTTTGAATGAGCCACAAAGAAAATATTGTACCACATATAAAGAATTATTAGCAGTTGTCACTTTTGTTCAACAGTTTCGGCATTATTTATGGGGTCAAAATTTCAAGGTTAGGACAGACCATGCTTCCCTTATTTGGTTAAAAAATTTCAAAAATCCCGAAGGAATGGTAGCTAGATGGATAAGTGTCTTAGATACATATGACATGGTTCTCGAACATAGAAGGGGTGCCCTACACTGCAATGCAGATACTTTATCTAGACGTCCCCATAGGAAGTGTAAAAGGATTGTTTATCCAGATTGTACAAATGCAGATTTGTTGTCTGTTGAGAATACTGAAACTTGCAGTACAAAAGCAGCTTCAGAAATTCCTACTCCTATACGGGTTATTCAAACAGACCCAGGAGAGACTTAAATTGCAGTACATGACGATGTAGAGGATGATTCAATTCCTAACTGGTTGTCTATGTGGTCCGAGGAACAAATTTCATGCTGGCAAAAAGCTGATCCAGACATTAAAATAATTTTTGAATTAAAGTCGCTACATTTAGCCAAACCTCCCAAGGAGTGCATTCAAGGGTGTTCATATTCTGTACGAACTTTATGGAATCTTTGGGATCTTTTGATAGTTCAAAACAATGTTTTATATTATCTTTTTGAAACTGACACTTCAGAGGTTAAAAACTTATTGATAGCTCCATATGTGATAAGATCTAAAATATTGAATCATTTACACAATGCTCATGTGGCTGGACATTTAGGTAGGGATAAGACACTAATCTCAGTCAGACGTAGATTTTTCTGGCCTGGGATGACTTCGGATGTTAGTCAATGGTGTAAAACATGCAATCAATGTGCACAAGCAAAACCTGGTCCTGGTTTAGGTCATTATTATTTACAACAGTCAACGGTTGGTTTTCCTTTTGACAGAATTGCAATAGATATTTTAGGCCCTTGTCCAGTTACAAGAAATGCAAATGAATATTTAATTGTCATTACTGATTACTTCACAAAGTGGACTGAATCGTTTGCAGTGAGTAATCATACAGCCCTGACAGTAGCAGATAAATTAGTCACAGAGGTGTTTTGTCGTTTTGGTGTCCCAAGTCAGTTGCATTCGGACCAAGGTCGAGAGTTTATGTCGGATTTATTCACTCAAATTTGTGTTTTATTAAATATAGATAAAACCAGAACCTGCCCCTATAGACCTCAATCAGATGGCTTAGTGGAAAGAATGAATAGGACATTAATTCAAATGTTGTAAATTTTTGTGAATGACAATAGAAATGATTGGGATGATCATCTACCATACCTTTTGATGGCTTATAGGTCTACTATTCAAGATAGTACTGGGTTCGCCCCACATAAATTATTATTAGGTAGGGACATGATGTGCCCTATAGACATAATTTCTGGATTTATGCCAAAAAATGAAAATATTTTATGTCCTGTCCAATATGTCGAATGGGTCAAACACACCCTCTCGTTAACCTATGAATTTGTAAACTCTAACCTAAATAGAGCTGCTTCTCGTCAGAAGAAAAATTATGATCGTGGTGCAAAACCGCGTGCTTTTGACGAGGGTAATTTTGTTTGGCGTTGGTATCCCCCTAAGGCAGGATTAAAATTAGCCCTGGGATGGACTGGTCCTTATCATGTCGAAAAGAAGTTAAGCGATGTTTTATATAAAATAAGGTTGCTACCAGAACGACGATTTTTGGTCGTACATGTAGATCATCTTAAATCTTATACGGGTTTAAATAGGCCAAACGGTTGGGAAATTAGATAATAGTTTTGTGGAATTACCGGATGAAACCGAAAATATTGATTTTGCTGACGACTTGAATTGTTCTACGGAAATACCGAGTTTAAATACTCCCGATGCGAGGGTCAATAATGATATCCCTGTAGATGATAGACCAGTTACCCCTCCCCGCAGAACACGCTGTGGTCGTTCAGTTAAAAAACCAATAAAATATTCACCATCTTTATAGTTTACTGAATTAACAGAGTTCCTTTTGTAAATATGTATATATTTTGATAACAGTGTGTAGATATTTGTACCATCCTTTTGTTAAGGTAGTGGGTTGCACAGGCCCTATCCTCAAAACACATGCCAAATACACTGCTCATTGGAAGCTAAAGCATGTGACGCAAATAAATATCTTCTCTTGTCCACATAGTAAATGTAAGCAGAAATATGCAGAGAAGTGGAAAATGAACAGACATCTAAAGTCAACACATAAATATAGTTCAGAGATGGTTTCAGCCATTCAAATACCTGTTTCAAAGGAAGAAAACATGCACTATGTTTGTCCTGGAAATGTGCTCTATCGTAAAGTTTCTAAAGTAAACACAGAAGCAAGGGACGCCGCTAGGAAGGCTAGACAGGATTTTATTAGAGAACAAAATTTACCGGTTCGTGATCAACCGTCCGGAGATTTACAAGTGTGTAGAGGCCAATATGTGGATTTTAATAATAACTTAACAGAAGCTAAGGTTGTTAAACGTTGGTGAAATTTAGTTTGATCATTAATAAACTTTTCAGGACAGTGAAAAGGGGTGGTGCATTTATGCAAGTTTATACTATTTTGTTATATATATTTATTTTGTTTTACATACATTGCAATATTTTGATACTGTTTAATTTACATATATTACATCGTTATACTTTGATACTATTTGTCTACATGCATTACTATATTTTTGACACGTGTTACTAGTGCTTTTATATTTCTAAATTAATGCATTTAGAACAAATTATTATCAAAAATCTAATTTGTTCTGAGGGGAAGGAATGTGGCAGATGTGGTTATTGCACACATTTTGATTTTTAATTTCATACATTTTGGTGCTTAATTTTACCTGTGCTCACTAGTAATTCTTTAGATCTTTTTGATATAAAATTCCCATGCTTCTTTGTTGACATTTTCCTTTCACTTAAGCAGTTAAATATACAAAGTTTTTCATTGGTTATTTGTTAGGGGTAGATTTTCAATTATTATGAATGACACCAAGTATTACTTCCCCTTATTTTGACGGATTTACAAGGTGATGAATTATTTTGTGTGTTGTGTATAAATTTCTAAATAAAGCATGTCATTTAGTTAAATAAGTTGTTAATGTAAGAAATTTAAGTAGTATTTGTATCTTTAGAATAGATTTTGATGATATTTTGGAGACTGAAATACGGTAAGGCCGTACTTTAACCTATAATGGTTTACTTTTTAAATTGTTATTTGTATGGAGAGTTGTCTCATTGGCACTCACACCACATCTTCCTATATCTAATTAGACCGCATATGAGAAATATTATGTTTTCCTTCTTATAGTAAATGCGTCTCTTTGGTAATTTGTCGAATACTTTACTGTTTAAAGGTAATATGACCACTTGGATTTATCATTAATCCGCCATTCGTTTATTACACTTGGATTTATCATTAATCCGACCAATAAATGAAGTCTCTACAAAAATAAGTCTCTAAAATGTAGACTTTTCACTCTTTTGAACAAGTTTCTAGCAATTTATAGATTATAAACTTCACTTTAAAACTTTAGGAAAAACATTTAAAATGTAGCTTAATATTTAACTTTCGCTAACTACCACAGTGTGTTCTCGCGGTTGATTATCCGTTAGGGTCGTGAGTGTTGTAGTCCTTGCCAGTACTACCTGTGTTTACTACTACATTTTGAGATTACTGTTGCATATTTATTCAGATCTATTTTTATACTGTAAACTGTTACACTTGTTTTTACACTTGTTATGTTTCACATTTTGTGATAATAAAGTATGTAAAACTGATTGAAATTAGAGTCTCATTGCCAATATCATACGTCTCAGTACAACAAGGAAGAACCAGTCTGTTTGCACATAACACAAAAGTACATCACTTGTCGCATCCGTCGTCAGTCTGTCAGTCTGTAGTTGTGGCAATATCAGACATTTTAGTAGTCAGCAGGGTTTGGTGACGCATAGCCGCCCGACCCTCCTGTTACATACATACAGGACTTAGATGTGCGAATGGTCCTTATTCGTTCATCAAGCGCATGATGGCGAGTTTAAATTTATACAGATTAATTTCAGAATTACACTTTGATTAAATAATAGTTTGTTACTGTACAAATATTTATCTACATACCATATTTAAATTTTATGGTCCTAATTAATAAACAGCTGAATAACAAATTTCTTTTCTAGTACCTTTTGAAAAATAAGTGCATCGATCAGAATAACGAATAAATTTAAGGTTCATCATAACCTTTTGGCTAAAATGGCCGTATTTACACCCCAAATTTTACTCTGAGTACAGACTAACCTATACACCTGCAACAGTTTTAAGGGATGGCAGGAACTAGATATATAAATTTTAAATGCATTTTGTTTTAGAAAATTATAAACTTTTCTAGATTTTGCTATCCAGTTTTTTCGTTCCTGTAGATGGTGCAAAAATCAACTAAGTAGTGAAAACGATTGAGAAGTCCCCTCATATAATCAATGTTGTGAGTAGTATTGATTTAAACGGACAATAGATGGACAATAGACACCTGTAAACAATAGGTGATTTAACAGGTTTAAACTGTGTAACTGAGTGGACCGTATCAAATGAAACTCGGGTGTTTGTTTATTTTGCAATCTTCTGCAGACTGAAAAAAACTGGAACTAAAAATCCAGGTAAGTTTTTAATTTTCTGAAACGTAGACTTCGTATAAATTTTATATATCTGGTTCCTGCCATGCCTTAAAACTTTCCTGGATGTACCAGTTTGTCTGTACTCGTAGTAATTTTCGGCCATATTTTTCAATTCCTTATGATGAACCTTAAATCGGTTCAATTGTTTTCAAACGGCACCCTCACCTACACATGCGCCGAACGAAGGTCATAATAGGTAAATTTTCTGCAACTTTGAACACTTACAGGATAGATAAGATATAAGATAATTTTTTATTAACCAATCATGGTGCCCAAAATTTGAGCTATACAATCAAATGAATTACAAAATAAAGCACAGAAAATGATTAGAATGATTAAAGTACAATTAAACAAAAAACCACATGAATACACATTTACACTAATTAACCTGATATAAACCAAGTTATTGACAAAACATAGTTGTTATGGGTGCCACTGTGACCTGGAGAAATTACATAAATCTTTAGAATAGTTCTAGGTCTATGGGAGACAACTCCTGATCAATTTTAATTTATATATATTTTTTCTTCTATTTTTTTTTTTTTTTAAACAACAATATTTTCTATAATTTTCTTTCGTTCTTCAAAAAGGGAGTGCAATAAATTAGATAAGTTTGAAGTAACAAACAAATCTTCAGATGAAAGAATCCAAACAAATTTCATTTCATCAGATAATCTTGAAAAATTTTTGAATTTAGAATTTAAATTAGATAGATGTTGAGATCTAGTATCTTTTAGAACAGGACATTTTAAAAGAAAATATAGTTCGTCTTCAACTGCGTTCTTACATAGCTTACACTTTCTGTCTTCAGCTTTAATTCCAATATACCTCCCTCTTTCTATTTCAAGATCATGACAGCTAGTTCTAAATCTTGTGATTATTTGCCTGTCTTTTTTTGAATTCATTTTTAAATATGGTTCAAACATAAAAATATTTTTAAATTTTCTGTAAGTTCTTAATTTATTGCCAGATTGTAAATTAGTACACTTCCCAGAATTGCTTTCTAAACTCGCTAACCAGCTTTCTTTAAATTTAATAGTTAAAGATGTTTTTACTTTTTTTAGAATATGGTTTTGTTTAAAGTTTGACTGGTTAACAAATAGATATTCTAAGTCTAGAAATTTAAATATATGTTTAATGCTTCCTATCCAAGATTCCTGGTTATGTTTGTCCATAGAATGAGATAGATTTATGGCTTCCCTTAGAATAATATTTGAAGGTTCAATATCTTTCATAAGATGGATCCAATATTTTACCATATCCATTATTACATAATACAGTGTAGGGAGTGAACCTAGTTCTCCTCTACATGCCATATTTGATGTTTTTATATTAACTCCAAGTGAAAATTTACAAAGCTTAGTATGAATTTTCTCTAGTACAAGATAATCAGTTTCTTTTGATATAAAGTTATCCAAATGTATTTGTTTCTTATGTGGTATATAACCCCAAATTTCAGATCCATACAACAAGATTGGTCGGATTGTATGGTTATAGATGTGTAATAAAGTACTAGGTTTTGGGCTTTCCACTGAAAAGGTCTTCCTTAATTTGAAATATGCTTTCATTCCTTTGTTATAAAGTTCCTTCTTTGCTATTTGGAAACTCCCAGACGATGAAAATTTTATACCTAAGTATGTGTAGTTCTGTACACATTCTAAAATCTGGTTTCCTAATGATATTTTAATATTTTTAAGTCTTCCTGATTTGTTAAATACAAGAACCTTGGTCTTTTTTATGTTAACTGTCATTTTATAATCAACTGTAAATTTATTTAATTTGTTAACACAATTTTGAAGTCCTTGCTCTGATGATGATAAAAGAACTACATCATCAGCATACATTAAAATATTTAAAGGATGTGTATTTAATGGGATTGGGTCACATGTTTGGTCAAAATAGGTTGGCAAATCATTTAAATATATATTAAAGAGACAGGGACTGAGATTATCCCCTTGTCTTACTCCTATATTTGATTTAAAAAGGTTTGTCCTGTGTTGGTCTATTTTCACACAAGTTTCTGTGTTTTCATACATACATTTTATAATGTCATAAAATTTTGTTCCAACACTTATACATTTAAGTTTGTAAAAAAGGTGGAGATGTGAAACTGAATCAAATGCACGCTTAAAATCTACAAAGCATGCATACAGAGGCTTCGAATTATTTTTCACAAATTTTTGAATGATGGTATTTAACACATACATATGGTCTGTTGTGCGACATCCTTTAGTAAAACCAATTTGCTCACTTCTAATTATATTTCTAGTTTTTAAAAATTTTGTCAACCTGTTATTTAGAATTGAATGAAATAACTTGCCTATGTTATCTGCAATAGTAATGCCCCTGTAGTTTGATGGATCATGTTTAGATCCAGACTTGTGAAGGGGGGTGATAAAGCCTTGGCCCCATAATTTTGGATAAATACTACTGGAAAATACTAAATTAAAGAGTTTTTGTATTAGAGGGATACAAACAGTTTGGCTATATTTTATCATTTCATTCGAGATCATGCTGAATCCACTCGATTTAGAATTCTTAAGACTTTTTATTGCTTTTTCTATTTCCTCAGGTGTTATTAAGTAGTCAAGTTCATTAAAAACATTTTCATTATGGAATGATTCAAGTTTCTTCTTAATCAAATTATCACTATATTGTTCATTCTTATTTAATTTTTGAAAGTATTCTTGCCATTCAGATGGGTCGATAGTATTCTCAGATTTGTTTTGACTATTATTTGAGATATTTTTAATTTTATCTAGTAGTTGCCAATAGGCTTTGGGATTTTGATCATATAAATTATCGAGTTTATTCATGATGTCTTGTTTGAATTTTCTTATTTTTGCTCTTCTTTGTTTTCGATATGATTTCAGGCATTTAAAAAAGGACCCTCGTATATAAGGATCTGTGTTGTGATTTTGCATTAATTTGTATTTTCGATATAAGTTTTGTTTTAAATTTATTATATCTTGATCTTGCCATTCTCTATTCTTTTTAATTTTCTTCTTCTTGCTTTTTTTGGGTTTTCTAATAATTTTCTTTAGTGATAAATCTGCGGCTTTTAGAAAAATCTTATTTAAATCTTCTGCGGCATTATTAATTGAATCTTGGTCATAAATTTTATCTTTATACTGTCTAATAAAATTTTTG
This sequence comes from Mytilus edulis, assembly GCA_019925275.1. Lineage (NCBI taxonomy): Eukaryota > Metazoa > Mollusca > Bivalvia > Mytilida > Mytilidae > Mytilus > Mytilus edulis. The sequence continues at coordinate 49,860,422 of CM034354.1, forward strand.
ATTTCATTTGAATTTATGGCATCTTGAAATGCTGAGACTGAGTTATCATCCCATATATATTTATCTGGCATTAAAGCTAGATTTAAGTTTCTTTCATAAATTTTTGTGTTGCATTTTAATATGCATGAGATCTGACAATGATCTGAGAAATCAGGTAAAAAATTATGAGTGTGAAAATATGTGAAATTTGGTAAGAGTTCCTCAGATGCTAAAAAATAATCAACAACACTACTTCCTAAAGGTTGGAAGCAAGTGTGTGCACCCATTAAATCACCCATTGTTCTGCCATTAAGGATACGCAATGATGAAGATATACATAGAGATAGGAGTTGTCTGCCCCTAGTGTTAATAGAACTATCTTTACTTTTTCTTTGAATTAGACTAGAATCACATTTGTAATTGTCAAATAATGGAATATGTTTGTCTGAATCCATTTGGATATGATCAATTTCACAAGCAGTTCTTGCATTTAAATCTCCTGCTATCATGATTTTTCCTGATTGGGAATATTTTACTATATCATTTTCAATCATTTCAAGAATATTATAATCCAATTTTCTATAGTAGGAAGAATTTTCAGGTGGATTGTATACAAAACAAATGTATAAATCTTCCTGAAACCCGAAGAATGTTCTGTCTAACTTTAACCATATAAAATCATTTGTGGCATGTTCTAAAAATTTAACACCCGGTCTTATTGTATTAAGTATATATACTGACAAGCCACCATGTCTTTTCCCACTAGGTTTGGTTCTAGGTCTTATAAGATGAACCGGTCTTTGAAAATTTGGAAGTTCTAAACAATTATCCAGATCACAGTGGGTTTCTTGCAAGCAAAAAATGTCTTGCTGTAAAAGATTGTCAACAAAAATATCATCTTCAAATTTGTTAAATCCCTTACTAATATAACCATTGATATTCCATGTTGAAATTTTCAAGTTTTTTTTTGTATAAATCATGTGTGCTTACAATGATCAATAAAATAAGCATACACTAAAACCAGTAAATATAAGTCATAAAAATATGAGTTGCATGTAACTGTGTACTACAGAGATTTGTGATGCATAAAATAAAGTACATATATATATTTCTTTATATTCATAAAATTGTACATTTTCTTAGGAAATGTATACATATATCAGTTGTTGCGTGTGTGTACATACATGTATTTCTATAATTTATAGATTCGCACAATATTTATGTCTGAAGATATTGTATACAGACTCTCTCTGTAGAGGAGAAGAGTTAATAATAAAAATCAAAAATAGTTACTTATGATATACATTTATGATATAATTCTTTTCTTTTTTTTTTCTTTAAAATCTAGTTCTCATTCATGTATCTTTTAACATGTTTTACAAAATAAAAAAGTCAGTGTCATGATGGTCTTTTTAACTAACTTTATCTGTCCTGATTTTAATATTATTAACTTTTGTAACATATCATTTGCACTAGTGTTTTGAGTCTTTAATCTCACATTAAAAAATTAAATAATAATCCATATACAGATCATAAAAACAGTGACCATGGTACTTAAATTCTTAACTAGAGAAGTACATGTATATGTAGGAAACTATAAGTATATAAACATCTATAATAATGCAAAAATAATAAACAATTTAAAGTCTTGTTACATTTTTTACATACATGTATGTGCCTATTCAATCATATTATCTAAAGTATGGATAATTCCAGTCATAATTGTTTTGATCTGATATCCAACTACCTTGAGTGTTTCTATTTCTCTTAATATTAAGTGCTTTATATAATGCATATTTGAGGTTTGTGACAAACACTTTGGTTCCTTCGAAGTTGAGGTGAACCTTGTCAAAATTTAGAAATCTATAGTTTGCATTGCCTCTGTACCCCAATGAAGAATTATCACAAAGGTGTATGTACTTTTTATGCATGAATATGTGCTGCAAGATTATATTGCATTCTTGTATTTTTTGGTTCAAGATATAAGAGTCTCCTCGACATATTCCCAATGAGACTACTATAGAAGCAGATGGCCATTTTACATGTATGCTATCAACTAGGGAAGCGAATTCTCCACAGGCGTTCTCCGTGTTTTCTTTGTTTCTTACATCATTTGTGAAGAGGTGCAAGGCTATACAATCAAATACCTCAGTACAAGATTTAATATATGATTTGGTTTTTTCAATTGTGTAACATAACTGTTTTCTTACTGAGTAGCCTCTAATAAACTCATTTGTTCTAATTGGTCTTAGGTGAGAGTTTCCTAACAATAAAATCTTTTTTTGTGTGTTTTGTTTGTTGATGCTACCTCTTTTATTGGTTTGTTTATCTATACTCTGCCTTGTGTGATCAGGGTTTTTTGTTGTTTGACTACTTTGGCCTGAAATTCTGTTTTGTGTGTTGCCCTTTGGTGAATTACCTACAGAATTTTTGTTTTGTGTGTTGCCCTTTGGCGAATTTACTACTGGTGTAAATGTATCATTGTGCTCATTTTTTTCATTAAAATTAGTACAAAGATTTTCATCACTATTACATATTTTATCAGATACCTTTTCAACATCAATATTTGTACATAATTTTTCGTTTTCTAACAATTCAAATTTGTTTTGAACTTTGCATGCATACATGTAGTTTGGTTTAGTTGTATTTTCTGATAACGCGTGCATGGTACCATGTATATCTTCAAGCTTGCTCTGATGTTCTTCAGATGACGTTTTGATTTGATTGCCTAATTTTTGAACTTGTTGTACGACTCCGTCCATTTTCTTCCTATCTTTTGGTAAGTCTTGTGTTGCATTCTTAATTATAGGGATCATCATACAGCTTTTCTCTACTAGCTCGTAGAGTGATGGCTCTTGAAGTGAATTAAGTACTTTAATGTCTTTTTGTATTTGATCTAGCTTCAGAGAAGTTTGTTTTACTTTTTTACCCATTTCTAATAATGAAGCATCACTTTGTGCTCTTTCTTCATTTGAGTGACTTAACATTGTTATGATTGTTGCAAGTTTTTCTTTTAGAATTTGCTCTATGTTGTTTACTTTCTCTATGGTTGCTGTCAAGTCACTTTCACGATTTGGCAAGTCTCTATTTAATGTATTGATTGATGTTACTAATGATTCTTGAAATCTGCTAGCTACACTGTCTAGATATGAACCATCCGGTTGATTGTCTATGGATGTCTGACATGAAGCGTTGGTGGTCGATGCATTTTTGTTGTTTTCCAACTTTTGAATAAAATCTTCAGGTATAACAACGCATTTTCGGCACGTGTATTTTCTTTGTGTTGAGCTTAAGGTAAAAAGGATATAAGGTGGTAAGTTTGTACATGAGTAATGAGTCCATTTGTTACAAGAATTACAGGTTATCATGCTTGAGTCGTCTTGGGTATGGCATATATAGCATGTCTTGGCAAGCTGAAATACTCGTTTAAGCTCTGTTTGCTGTGACTGAAGGTCATCATGCTGTTTTAGTGGAGCTGTGTTATTGTTATTGACAGTGTTGATTGAGATAACGGTGTTCTCGAGGTCATCCTGACATTCCAGTTCTGATATGTTGGAATCTGTGTCAGAATCGATAAGCTCAGATGTTGAATTACTCGTTATAACAGAGTTAATATTATGATTTCTTGAATTTTCTGATTGATCATTTACGATTTCTGTTGACAATGATGTATCACAATTACAGCATGTATGTTGGTATTCTTTGACATTTTTCCTTTTCCCAAGGTCGTCATACACTGGTGTTGTTGTGCATTTAAAGGAGTAAGGTGACAGGAAGTCAAGGGCACTATTGATGTCAGGGAAGCCTTTATATATTTGTCCCTGGAATTTATCTACACTTCTACTACACAGGCTCCAGGAGGTGAAAATGCCCGTAGTATGGCCTTTGGCAACAGCGTAAAAGTTTTTTCTCACTCGACTAGATTTTTTTATTTCTGAATTCGCCATTTTCCATTTATATTACAGTGGACAGGACCACGAATCACGATACAAAGTTTATGGTGTCGATAATGGTGATGTGGCATGTGCTTTTCTGATGCACTTCGTACGTGTTATTTCTTACAAACCCTTTCCATATATGTAGCTGAATGTTTGTATGTTGATTTAGTTCATGTTTAAACCTAATTTGGCTGGTTCTTTGTGTATTTTTGGCTTATTAAATGCTCATTTTTTAAAAATATTTTGTTAGAGCTAAAAATGTGCTGGGGGCCGCCATTAGCCTCGGTTTCGGTATATATATCTCTAACAATTTTCTTTCTTGTTAATCATGTAAATATATTGGACGAACTTATTTAAGCAAGTTACAGGACATGAAGTGACTATTATATTTTCTTACGTCACTCAGGTAATGGAAAAACAATTGTCGTTTACAGTATTGTGGTAGCGAAGGTAAAGACTTGCATCGTATGCATGTAGCTTACCTAAATTAATATGAAATCGTGGAGCAAACTGCACACAAGAACCAAGTTCTGGTATGAATACCAATGCACGTGTTGTTCATTTAAGAGAGTACATAATAATGCCCTTTGTTCACCCGAGCTGCGTTGATCGGGTCTCAAAGTAATCCCCGAGTACCATCGGTTGTTTTCGTAGGACGTATGAGGTACTGTAAAGGGGAGTAGGATCTATCAAAGGTACCCGGGTTATAATTTTATAGGAACATGAAAAAGCTATCCATTGTTCTGAAGTCTGAGTGGGAGGTAGCAGTGATACCTTGCTGTAATTTAATAATTGAGTTAAACCTGAATTGGCATCAGAAATAAACAGTACTTCTTCTTTTAAGTAAATGTAGATTGTTGAACTATATTTTGAGTAAATACAAATTGTATAGATTATTAGAGAATGTAGATTGTTGAAATAAATGTGGAGTAGTTATGCTGTGTTCCTCACGAATAGTTCACAAATCTTCAAACAATGTTGAAGCAAATAACTATGTTTAAACAACAGTAAGACAATTTAATGTGAAAATACTTTTAAAAAATCCCTTACAAATCATATTCGAATGACCTACATAAAAATGCAATGCCAATCAAATAATACTCCACAAATACCTCAATACTCATTTTATCAGGCTGGAGCTCTACAACTGGGTCAGTAATCACTAGCTTCACTTGATTGGTTATCAGCATACTCCTTGTAATTAATATTAAATAGTTTATTCATCAGTTCAGATTGATATAATCAACATGAAAATTTCCTCCTGCAATTTCTTGTTGATCATATTCCAAATCAGTATTAAAGTTATTTATTACTATATTTGGTTGATCAACCAACACAGAAACATCAATATTATTTCACCAGTATTAAGGTGATATTGCCCTCACTGATTTCACCAGCATCAAGTATTGTGGTGGTATCGTTTTCGCTTATTTCACCAGAATCAAGTATTGAGGACCCCAAGGGTGACTGGGATATAGAACTATGGTCACTTGGAATTCTCCCCAGCAGGCAGAAGAGGGACGTTAAATCAGATGCCCCCCCCCCCCCCAAGGGTGACTGGGGTATAGAAATATGGTCACTTGGTCTTCTCCCGACCGACAGTAAAACGCTTGCCGAAGTGGGGCGTCCGTTTGGCTGTGCGGGATGTATCAAGTTCGCAGTCACGTCCGGTCAGAAGGGGGACGTTAAATCCGATGCCTCGTGTAAAGAGAGTGCCACGCTCTTTACACGTTAAGAACCCTTGCAACAACTCTTTGAGGGGTCCGTAGGTGGCCTGTTACAAGGCAAAATTTCTGTCTCTATCCAATATACCCTCATTTTCCAGTGGCAGTCCAAATTTCCCCAACCATCATCCTCTATTATAACGACCTACCTATAGTATTTATTGTTAACTTTTTCTCGTCCTGAATATGCATGAAATATTTGCCACTGGACGTTAAGCAACCAACAATCAATCAATTAAATCAGATGCCTCGTGTAAAGAGAATGTCACGCCCTTTGAACGTAAAGAACCCATGCAACAACTCTTTGAGGGTCTGTAGGTGGCCTGTTGCAAGGCAAAATTTCTGTCCCTATCCAATATATCCCTATTTTCCAGTAGCATACTGGATTTGTATTTGATTGTTGAAATTGATCGTGAAGGAAGTCTTCTAGATGATGATTGAACGGCCCTGTAGGGTGGAGATCTAGACCTCTCCCTACGATGACTTATTGGTCTCCTTGAAGATCCATTTCTCCTTCTTGAAGATATAGACGTTCTTGATGATCGGGACAAGACATTGGGATTACTTGTTAATATCGACTCATCATCATATGGAAAAATGTGATATATCTGGTTAAAAATATGTAAACTTTCCAGGGTGAACCTGGTTCAATATATAGAATGAATAATATATTTAAGTCCAGTTGCAATTAAAAAACAAATTCAGAACTCACATCATAATACGACATGAATATATGTGATATGTTTATCAACCTACTCGGTCTTGCTCCGTTCAGAGTTAATTTAATCCAGCATGTTATCGCATTCACGGTCTTGTTCCATTCAAAATGTATATGATCCCACAGATTAACATAATATACCTTATTGCTCCGTTCAGAACACTGTATAGAATATCATTTTAAAACTTTCGAACACTATTGGTTAACTTTAAACCTACAGTTCTTCCAATTCATTAACACTTTTCATGAATGTCATCCATTTTTCTCCTTCCTCCTCCTCTCTTATGTATATAATTTTATCGGAGAAAAAGATTTTTTAAAGTTAGAAAACATGCTAAACAAATTGTGTAAAATTTTCCTTGGAGGGCAATAACTCCTTAAGGGGTTAATTTTGGTCATATGACCTTATTTGTAGATCCTTTGCTGAACATGTTTGCTGTTACAGTTTATATTTATCATTAATAAATTTCTTTTGGAACAGTGAGCTTAAAAGCAACTTGTTAAAAAAGAAATATTTTGCTACTATGGTCACAAAGCAAGAAAAACTTAGCAATTCTGGCAATGTCATGAAGACAGAAGTAAAAAGTCAACACATTAGTCAGTATTCTACTATCAAAAGCTGACAATGTATCATAGGTTTGAATCTTGATATACCGATAATAACAACTTACTTCTTCTTGTGGTATCTCATTATTGTTAAATTCTTACATTTTTACTCATTTCACAATTTCCAAAAAAAACACTTTTTATATCAACATCTTTTCTATTTATTTTATCATTAGAGGGAAAATTCACGACAGTTTCCTTGTGGTTTAAATATGTATATTATGGCATAATAACTCCAAGGGTGACTGGGGTATAGAAATATGGTCACTTGGTCTTTTCCAGACCGGCAGTAAAACGCTTGCCGAAGTGGGGCGTCCGTTTGGCTGTGCGGGATGTATCAAGTTCGCAGTCACGTCCGGTCAGAAGGGGGACGTTAAATCCGATGCCTCGTGTAAAGAGAGTGCCACGCTCTTTGCACGTTAAGAACCCTTGCAACAACTCTATTGAGGAGTCCGTAGGTTGTCTGTTGCAAGCGAAATTTCTGTCCCTATCCACATACCCTCATTTTCTAGTGGCAGTCCAAATTTCCTTGACCATCATCCCAGATGGTCTCTTTTGTATCAACCTACCTATTGTATTTATTGTGAACTTGTTCTCGTCCTGAATATGCTTGAAATATTTTCCAATGGACAGTAAGGAACCAACAATCAATCAATCAGTCTGTGCACGCAAACAACCCTTGCAACAACTCATTGTGGGGTCCGTAGGTGGCCTGTTGCAAGGCAAATTTTCTGCCCCTATCCAATATAGCCTTATTTCCCAGTGGTAGTTCAAATTTCCCCGACTATCATCCTAGATGGCCCCTATCGTATCAACCTACCTATTGTATTTTTTGTGAACTTGTTTTCGTCCTGAATGTGCATGAACTATTTGCCACTGGACGTTAAGCAAACAACAATCAATCAATCAATCAATGTCGTGGACTGTGGCAGAGAGTTCAAACAGCTCACTCTTTGAACAGTTAGGCATCCTTTTGCTACTTCAATATCTTTTATGTTTATTTTGTTCTTTCGTCTGTTAGTCACATGCAGAAGTCAATGTTTTTGTTTACATAGGAAACCGTTGCGCATGCTTCGATGAAACGAAAGTACGTTGCTAAGGTATTTATATATTAAGAGTGGTCGTAAGATAATACTTACGATATGCCTCGTGAAATTGTCTTAGGAGTTATAAGACTTACGATGTTTTGAGAAATTGGCTCCTGGTACCTTTGATTACTATTGGTCGACGCTATTTGAAGTCAATGTAAGCCTCTGTCGCCGTTGCTGTCATAGTCACTACTGATACATGATCCCTCACAAGTAAATGAATTTCGCGAAATCGACTTTACTGACTGCAGAGCTCCAGATAAGCTGCGTATTTGCGTGATCACACAATACATATAATAAAAAACCTAATGCAATTGCCCATTGAAGGGTTTAAAACCCAATTGATTCAAAGAAAAACACAATTATATGCCAAAACCGTGAGTTCTCAACCCTTTTATTGGCTACCGTTTAGTTCACCTATAGTGATATGGCAAATTGACAGAGTATCATGGTCAAATGCCGTTATAGTATATAAATTTATCACAGTGATATACCAAATCGACTGAGTATTATAGTCAAATGCCGTAATAGTATATAAATTTACCATAGTGATATGGCAAATTGACAGAGTATTATGGTCAAATGCCGTTATAGTATATAAATTTACCATAGTGATATGGTCAAATGCCGTTATAGTATATAAATTTACCATAGTGATATGGCAAATTGGCAGATATAAATTAACCATAGTGGTATGGCAAATTGACAGAGTACTATGGTCAAATGTCGTTATAGTATATACATTTACCAGAGTGACTGAGTTTTATAGTCAAATGCCGTAATAGTATATAAATTTACGTTAGACATGTCTAATTTAATTTTAATTATCGAGTATTTTATATTCTTCACCTATGTTTTGTTTAAATCACTTATCACTTTTCAATTATCCGACGGCTTGGTCAAAATGTCAACTTGTTCTCGCATTTTAATCAGTCATTTCCGATTCTTTCGATACCCTCGGGATTTGACCACGTTTACGTAAGTACATATAGTAAACAGGTAAAAGTAGAGCGGGAAAATGTTCATTCATGACATATTCATGAATGAATGAAAACGCAATTTCGCGTAGATTTCTTGTGATTTTTTCTCTTCAGCGCATGGCAGATCCGCGAAGTAGTGTTTGAGATACTCATTTTTAAAATGAAGTTAAATTAATCTGAATCGTCGGTGAACATTCATTTCTTTGTTATTCAAGCTGTAATCTTTTCAGTCAAAACAGTAGTAACTCAAAATTTTAAAAGAATCTTCCAAGTATCAGAACTCAAACACTAGTACTACACTATCTCGGAGCAGAATATATTGCGATAATCTGTCAACCGGAAGTTTGAGGCCGACGGCTAAGGAAAGTAGCAATAGCAAACTTTCCAAAAAACAAACACAAACTTCACCGATACATGTATAGTGAACTCAGATGAGGCCATGTTATTGAAATACACAATGCAAGATTGATCTTTTCTATACATGCAATTACTTGATATGAGTTTACTTACAAGTCTTCAAATCTTCCAAAAAAAAAACCCAGCTAGAACACCAAATTCTTCAATACAATTATAATCACAAGCAACATGGTGGATTTCTAACACACTAGTACAGGGAATAGCTCAAAAAAGCAGGAAATGACATCATCAAATTTTCGGGCTATATTGTGATGCTCATTAATTTTGAAAGGAAGTAGTGTCGCAATGATGCCAGAACAATGCCGCTAGCAGCATTATCCGGCACTACTCTGGCAACCTGATTAGGTTGCAGCTTTTAAAGCCGCAACGCTGCAGCAACATTTTAAATTTCATAAAAATATTAAATTTAAACAAGATTTTCGATACTTGTATACATTTTCGGATTTCAAATGTTTGGCTGCTGAAGGTAAATCCAGAAAAGCGTTTTGGACGCAATAAATTATTTAACGTGTTGCTTTCCATTTTTAGCTCACCTGGCCCGAAGGGCCAAGTGAGCTTTTCCCATCACTTGGCGTCCGGCGTCGTCGTCGTCCGTCGTCGTTAACTTTTACAAAAATCTTCTCCTCTGAAACTACTGGGCCAAATTAAACCAAACTTGGCCACAATCATCATTGGGGTATCTAGTTTAAAAAATGTGTGGCGTGACCCGGCCAACCAACCAAGATGGCCGCCATGGCTAAAAATAGAACATAGGGGTAAAATGCAGTTTTTGGCTTATAACTCAAAAACCAAAGCATTTAGAGCAAATCTGACATGGGGTAAAATTGTTTATCAGGTCAAGATCTATCTGCCCTCAAATTTTCAGATGAATCCGACAACCCGTTATTGGGTTGCTGCCCCTGAACTGGTAGTTTTAGGGAATTTTTGCTGTTTTTGGCTATTATCTTGAATATTATTACAGATAGAGATAAGCTGTAAACAGCAATAATGTTCAGCAAAGTAAGATTTACAAGTAGGTCAACATGACCAAAATGGTCAGTTGACCCCTTTAGGAGTTATTGACCTTTATAGTCAATTTTGAACCATTTTTCGTAAATCTTAGTAATCTTTTACAAAAATCTTCTCCTCTGAAACTACTGGGCCAAATTAATCCAAACTTGGCCACAATCATCTTTGGGGTACCGTATCTAGTTTAAAAAATGTGTGGCGTGACCCGGCCAACCAACCAAGATGGCCGCCATGGCTAAAAATAGAACACAGGGGTAAAATGCAGTTTTTGGCTTATAACTCAAAAACCAAAGCATTTAGAGCCAATCTGACATGCGGTAAAAGTGTTTATCAGGTCAAGATCTACCTGTCCTGAGTAAACAGCAATAATGTTCAGCAAAGTAAGATTTACAAATAAGTCAGCATGACCAAAATGGTCAGTTGACCCCTGAAGGAGTTATTGCCCTTTATAGTCAATTTTTAACCATTTTTTGGTAAATCTTAGTAATCTTTTACAAAAATCTTCTTCTATGAAACTACTGGGCCAAATTAAACTTTGCCACAATCATCATTGGGGTAATTTGTTTAAAAAATGTGTGGCGTGACCTGGCCAATCAACCAAAAAGTGCTACGGCTAATAATAGAACATAGGGGTAAAATGCAGTTTTTGGCTTATAACTCAAAAACCGAAGCATTAAGAGAAAATCTGACAGGGTTTAATTGTTTATCAGGTCAAGATCTATCTGCCCTGATGTTTTCACATGGATCGGACAACCCGTTGTTAGGTTACTGTCCTGAATTGGTAATTTTAAGGAAATTTTGCCGTTTTTTGTCATTATCTTGAATATTATTATAGATAGAGATAAACTGTATACAGCAATAACGTTCAGCAAAATAAGATCTACAAATAAGTTTACATGACCAAAATAGTCAATTGACCCCTTAAGGAGTTATTGCCCTTTATAGCTAATTTTTAACATTTGTCATAAATTTTTGTAAATTTGTAGAAAATATTTTCCACTGTAATTACTGGGCCAAGTTCATTATAGTCAGAGATATTTGTAGCAACAAGAATGTTCAGTAAAGTAAGATCTACAAACACATCACTATCACCAAAACACAATTATGTCATGAATTTACCCGTGTCCATTATTTAATATGCACAAGACCAAGGTGAGCGACACAGGCTCTTTAGAGCGTCTAGTTTATTTTTTAGGTTTATAAATTGCAAAAGCTCCGAAACTGTTGGAGAAACTTTAAAAGATACATTGCAAGATTTAAATGATTTATGAGATGGTAATGATGTTGGTTTCAAGGTACTTACTTCTATTAAGAATACCATGTCACCGTTACTGTTTACAAATGTAGAGATCTATAGTATGCTCCTTTTAGCCAATCTAATAGTGTTCCACTTTGCAAAGACGTCAACATTGAAGACATCTATTTCTGCTAGTGGAATAAGGGTATCAATAGAGTCTCAGCATTTGCATTCCTCAAAACAAAGTTGTGTAAGACGACACATAACATAATAACAGACGGTATTGTCATATCTAGTGACATGTCTAGGTATTGTAGTCTCCTGCATTTCCCTTTAAGCAATGCGAAGCTCCTTTCGATCACAGATCTTACAGCACCATGGACTGCATTGCACTTACTGGTTCCTTACATAGATGCAGGAAATAGCGGAAGGTCAGTCCTACTTCCAATGAGTAATGGGTATAGTCTTTTACCTTGTCAGGTTTCAACTGTTTGAAAGTAATCTCAGAAACATGTATGGTTTGCCCATAATCTAGGAGTAGTTCGATATCATCATTAATCTCTGTTGCATCTGTAAAATAAATCACAAAATCATTTCATCCGATATAATTGTCAATTTGATTATATGCTACAATGTACCAGCCAAAATGAGAAATTAATTTCATGATTTTGTGTTTTAGGTAGCGGTGCAGTTGTTCAACATAGATTGTTTGTGTTTTAGCTGTATAGGTCAGGTCCCCTTATGACAAAGTCGAAGCATTTCAATGTTGCACCCAACTTCAGAAAAAAAATATATGTTTAAAATATGTGCGCATTGTTCTGGCTGTGGTATTATGTTCTTTAGGAATATTATTCTCGACTCGTTCCTCATTAGGTTTAGTACGGAAAGGGGACTTTCAAGTGTAATCGTGTAATATACTTAATGAATACAAAAGAAAGGGAGAGTGGTAATTTGAAAATAATATATGTTACAAAAAGGAATATTAATTATTGACCTCCTAACATTAAGTTCCTCTATTTTGTTGTCGGAAACAATGTTGCTCAACCTTGATGGTCCTTGCTTATGACCAAACGCAAAGAAACATCATGAAAATGTTACATGACATAAGTCAATGTTGCAACTGTTGTTGGAATTTTCGAAATGGACACCGTTACCATGGAAACAGCAAAAATTTCAAAATGGTCCAAATTTAATGAACTTAATGAAACTTATAATAGCTGGTAACTGACAATTGGAGATAAGACTTTGGACCTCAGAATTTCCAAAATGGCAGCCGTTGCCATGGAAACTGCAAAAAAGTGAAAAATGCGGGACTATTTGATGCATGATTTGTGGCTTTGGGCTCCGGTTGAACCCATGTGGACTGCATATATTACATCGTACTTTCCGTCTCAAGAATCTGTCGTTTAAAGTACGATGGAAATTAATAAGGTGTGTAACAGGAGGGTCGGGCGAACGACGGATGCGACAAGTGATGTACGTTTGTGTTATGTTGCAATCAGACTGGTTTTTCCTTGTTGTACCGAGACGTACAATATTGGCAATGAGACTCTAATTCTAGTCAGTTTTACATACTTTATTATCACAATGTGAAATATAACAAGTGTACCAGTTTACAGTATAAAAATAGATCTGAATAAATATTCATCAGTAATCTCAAAATGTAAGTTTAGTAGTAAACATAAGTAGTACTAACAAGGACTTCAACATTCACGACCCTATCGGATAATCCACCGCGAGAACACACTGTGGTGGTTAGCGGAAGTTAAATATTAAGCTACATTTTAAATGGTTTCCTCAAGTTTTAAGTGAAATAAATCAACTTTAAATTGCTTGAGTAATATATTTCTAACCCATCCCTAAATTTTCCATGCAGCTATACTTTTTTCCATGAATACATCATGGAAAATGATGGAATTTTTTTTTTCTGCATGGAATTCCATGTTAAAATATTCCATCATTGATGGAAAATGAATCTCTATAACATTTGCCATCGTGGATGGAAACTGGCATGGAAAGTGAACTTTGAATATTTTTGAGATGGAAAAGATGATTGAATCTTTACTTAGTATTTATTGGCATAGATAACAGAATGATTGTTTGACTTAGAAGTTAGAACTTGTTTGGCATAGATGAATGGATTACTTTTAAAATAAGCATTTGATAATAACTTGAACATAACCTTACTATCAAAGGAAATAGAAACTGCATTTTAAAACAGAAATTGATTAAAGAGTGATATTATATACAAAGTTATACATTTAATTGATTCAGTAAGTTTACATTTACTAGAGGAATCAAGTTAGACCTTACTGTGATCAATATTTCATGAACGGCTTGTTCTCGTCCTGAATATGCATGAAATATTTGCCACTGGACGTTAAGCAACCAACAATCAATCAATCAATCAATGAACGGCTTAATTATACACAAATAAAATCATAGTAATTTTCTTATTTTACACAAACAAAATCATAGTAATTCTCTGAGAAGTTTATTATGTTCAATACAACAATTTTTTTTAAGAAAGACTGAACAAATCAGTAAGTCATGAATTGAATATATTTCAAATCTATCTTCATTCTTAATTCCTTTCATGTTTGGCATCAGTGACACATATGTTCTATTATCAACTTGTGTGTTTACAAAAAGATCTTACAGGTCTTCTGCTCTCTGCACAGTAACAGTATCACTGAAATTATAGAATAATTGACAGTTTGTTGCATGTTTTAACAGAAGTATTATAACTTAAAATAGTAACTATAGCTTGAAAATGTCAATACATCACTGTGTTTGTTTAAAATTGGTTATAAAAATATACACATGTACCTACTTGCCTGCATCTGACCTACTTTATTACTTGCAAACAATGTGATATAAAAAATACAGAAATCATACAATAAATTCCATTCTGTATGAAGTACTGTGCATATTTTTTTATCTGAATTGTTGACTTTGATATATTTATTGAATCAAATGTATATTTCAATATCATAGATATAATTCAAATAATGTTCTAAATGTTCCTGAAAAAATTTCCTAAGATCACCCCCTAGTTTTTGATTGGGTTCGTGTTGTTTATTCTTTAGTTTTCTATGTTGTGTGTCATGTATACTATTGTTTGTCTTTTTCGTATTTAGCCATGGCGTTGTCAGTTTGTTTTGGATTTTTGAGTTTGACTGTCCCTGTGGTATTTTCGTCCCTCTTTTGTCATGATTATTGCTCATTCTGAACTTGGTGTCCTTGTTAATTCGTGTAAGAAATGTAATTTATAAAGTTTCTTAAACACAATATTTTGATAGAACAATAAGGAATATGAGGTATCCACCATTCACTCAAAATCAATACATGGTCAGCACAAAACACTAAAAAAGCAAAAGACATGAAGGACCAGCACTTTTTTACTGTTCTTCATCTCAAAGTCACAGTTAGGCCTTGAAATGCATGTTTTTGATTTTAAAATATTTAAAAAAAATTTTTTTTACTGGATATTGTCTTATACCAATACAAGCTACCTTTTTTGTTTGATCAAACATATTTTCCATTATATCTTCAAACATGTCAAAGTATTTCTTATAATTATTGAAAGATTAAGATTACAATTTTGACATATGTATGTGCTAGATTGGTATTACTATGTTATGTGTGTATACCATTTTGTTTTTTGAAGAGAAATTAATAAAAGTGTTCATGGTTTGATAGCATTCAGAAGATTGCTTGGTTTCTGTTGACTGTTGTATCTTATTTTGAAAAAAATAATATTACATGTACCTCTCCAGTTTTACTTCTTATATATGTGGAACTCTACTGGCAAGTACTCCTCCAACTATGACAAGCTTTCTTCCCTCAGCAAATACATGCAGTGAAGCTTTGTGACACAAGAAATATTCAACCAGTATTGTTCATCACCACTCAACTTAATACTGTATGAATTTCTCTTCTTAACCTTTGTGCACATTCTACTGTACATGACATATCCATTCCTAAGTCAAAGTCAAGAGCTGGATTGAAATACAGTGAAATTAGAAAGAACTCGGTTAATTTCATCGTAATACTGGAGTTCTTTGAGGATGTCTTTGGCATTTAGAACAGTGCATTGATAAGCTTTTTTGCAGTTTCTTCTGATGCTAGTTTACCAGAAGTGAACTCGCATTTAAAGTCTTCTGTCTTCTGGTTACATCCTGCTATTGACATATTTTCAACATGTTTTTCTGCATAAAGTGACCAGAATATCTGTTTACAATTATTTCCGGTTCCATGAATGCTTCTTTTTATCTCACCATTAAAGGATTAAAAGCAAAAACATGCCAGAGAGGTCCACATTTTTTTTTACACATGTTACTAAATGAATGAAGACTGTGAACATTAAAACCCATTTTGTCCATATAACCCTTCCGAAGACTTCACAACGACAATCAGAAGTAAATCAGCTCTCTCAAGGTCTTAATTTGATATGCCTTCACCCAGAAGTATATATGTTGCCTCAACTAAAGTACTAAAATATTTTAAATATAAATCGGGTAATTTTCCGAGCAGACAAGGAAGTGCATAGAGTAGGAGCAATGATCTCATTTCTGATGCCTTCTAGTGATGCTTTGTGTTTGAAAGTTTCCTTGGCAATCTGTTTATTAAATATGGTGGTGAAATTTTCTTCATGTATTTATCAATATCTTTGATTAGGTGTCCAATAAAATATGGTTTTCAGAAGACGTTGCACTGAACCACAAAGACAATAATTTCTTACAGATCCCCAGCAGTATACGATGCATGTAATCAATGACAGTGTTATTACATAAACTGAAGTTTGGAAGGTAATTGAAAAAACTCATTCCAACAAATCCATTCACTCGTTTGTTTGTTTGCTGTGCCTCCTCATAGTACATCATCATTTGTTCTCAAAGGTTCTGGGTCTGTTTTATATGGAAAACATCTGCAATGTCCCTTTCCAGATTTTACAACTTTTCCAGAAGCCATACAAAAGATGCATGAAAATTCCCCATTGTACTGCGTCATGTGCAATACCGCTACTCGAGCAGGCAGATCCATTGTAGCAACAACTAACATCGCTTTGCAACAAATTGTTGTACTATCTATTGTTGAAGTAACTCCATTCTTGTACAGGTCCTGCAGATCTTGCATTCTTGCTAACCCTTTCATGCGCACAATTCTAGGGTGATTTACATGAAGATCAAAAATTATCCTGTGAATTCAATCACCTCTTTAATTATACAATATATTTTTTTTTCGGTTTGCATTCACTATTTGATATAGCTGTTGCGCCGACGCAAATGAACGTTTTTTTTCAAATTGTAATAGAATTGACTCATCAACCATGATTATTTTTTTCTACATTCGTCATGCAGCTCCCACTTTTGTAGACATGATGAAATAAATGTTTCATATATATGTGCGGGTGTTTTAAAATGACACATCCTATATATAGCTAATCAAGGATTAAAAGAAATACTAAATACGGATTCGTCATGAAAGTGCGAATTTTCTACCAATCCGGGGAAAAAAATCATAATTGGTTCCGTTCACGGCCACCGGTGTCTAAAAGGGGTCTTTTTTACTGTGAATTGTCGATAGACATGCAGAGTACCTTCTTGAACTTATAAACTATTAGCGACTTTTATTGAAAGTATCTAAAAACAAGAAATGCTTATGAAGCAGAATCTGATTTGGGGTGTAAATGAGTTCCAAATATCAGTTGCCTCTTCGTTTTGGGTGTTGAAATAAGACCTAATTATTGTATCGCATGTTGTTCTGGAAACTTGAAACTTCCTGACAATATCCGCTGATTCAATTGCTTTATTTTTACATACTGAAGCTAAATTGGGCCCTGTTTATGCAATATATTGACGGCTAAATATAATGCAAGCAGATCACAACCCCTACCAGAAATGGAAATTTTCCCCTGCCCCTGCTACATGTATGCCTGAACCCTCCCCCCGAAAAATAAAATAAATAAAAAATAAATGTATATATTCATGTCATGAAATTTTATATATGTTCTATATAACTCTAACTAATTCAAACTTACATGTTCCTTTGGGTATCACAACTCCAAACTCGGTATAGATTGTTCTCAGTTGGTCTGAAAATACTCTCCTGTCACCACGAATTGCCTGTCCAAATTTGCTTTAAGTTTTTTGTTTTGCATGATCATGTTCTGATGCAAAGAAGGTTGGTACATTGCAAGCATACCTTCGCAGTCTTAATATGGATTGTCTTTAAAAAGTTAAACAAAGTTAAACATGAGAAGGGCAGAACCCCCAAAAAATCAGATATCTGACTATATTATCCCTTGATCTACTGCACTTAAACTTTCAAAGTTTAGATGTTTACCAACGTCATCACATATTTGTGATCTTTCATAGAAATGAAATGTGCAAGTTGTCTCTTCCATTTATATCATATTAAAATCAAATATGTCTCTGATCAAATGTTGTTATTCTGATGACAGTGATGTAAACAAGGTAAAAACAAGTCTTTATAACTGAGAGTAAGCAAGGGGGAAGTAACTGTACTTCTAATCCTATTGAGATTAGTAAAATCGAATTATTTTGCACTGTACCGTAATTTTCTTTAAAGTGGTATTAAAGGATATAAATTTAAAAAAAAGAAGTTTGTTTTGATTGCTTTAAGCTGGGGTCACACATTCACGATTTTTACTGCCGTCCTTGACAGGACCATTCCCGATTAACATTTGTCAAAAGTCTGATCAAGATCCTGTGAATCGTAGATAGAAATCCGATTTGTATCTTTCGCCAGGTAAAATTCGACCGAGTCTGTCACGACTGCGTCCCGATTCTACCGAATGTAATCCGACAGAGATCAGATAGTGACAAGACAGTGAACCGACACTGACGGAAGTTATCCGTTCGAAAACTGTCGACATACTCGGGATGATCAGGTACTGTCGGAACGTAATCCTATCACGGTCCGCTCTATCGCATTGCAAACGGCTTTGTCTGGTCTCAGTCGTATTGTATTCTGTTATTGTCGGGACTTCTCCAGATCATTCCCGTTCCACAGGACACCGTCCCGAATACACAGAACATTGTTAGGAATTCGATCCGATACAGAAGAATCTGTCACGACATAGGCACGATTGTAATCCGAATAGACAAAATCGGCTGATTTCCCCCGAATGTTACGGGACGCACCTAACTGTCGGGGTGCTTTGCCGAACTATTCGGACCCTTCCCGACCAGTAGGAATCTGTTACGAACTAAAACGACTGCGTTCAGACAATAATAGGACATTCCAGATAATTGAGGATACTAATCCGACTTTTTCACTTTTCGTGTCGTATCGCTGTCTGATCTCAAACGGGAGCAATAAGCAATAATCGGCAATGTGTGAACCCCGCATTATATGTACATTGATTTAACAAATTGAGTGAGAATGGAAAAGGCAGATATTTATTCCGTTTGTGACATTTTTTCAAAATAAAATAAAAATAGTAAATACAAGTTTCCCCAAACTGAATCTTTACAAAAGTATTAGTTAGTATACTGTTAAATTGCCAAACTTGAAAAAATAGTCCTAACCCATGTGCAGTTTCTATAAAAAAAAAATTAAAAATCACCATTTTTAACAGTTTTCTTGTTTGGCAAAAACTGGAAATTTAGTCTTTTTGGTGTAGTTTTATTCCAAATCTATTAAGATGAAACAGTCTTTCATTTTGAATTTATTGAAAAAGCAGGCAAAGTCTACTGAAAGAACACAAGATGAAAATATTCAAAGAAACACAACATATAAAAAATTAGCACTAAAAAAATGCCATTTTCTGCCTTTTTGTATGACAAAAATGGAAAGAAATTGTTTCGGTTAAAGTAACATGGCAACCGGGGTTTTTTTTCGATTAATTAGTTTTTTTTAATGAGGCATACATATATTCACATATATATTCACATGTGTGCAATATAAGCAACATAAAGGAAATTGAAAAATATGCGTGGCAACACAATTTGGATGGTTACAGGGAACTGGTATTAAAATCTTGGGCAAATAAGCTCAGATTAATTGTGCTACAAGGAAGACTTTATTTATGCACACTGCGTTCAAGAACAGAAGATGTTACAGAGTTTTCTTCCAATTTTCCGTTTTACTCTTCTGACAAGTCCATCACTGTCTGTGTTCACGTCAAAAACTTCAGCTTAGCTAGCGACCATCGATTGCGAGAAATGTCAATATCCCTAACGAGAATAATATTGCCTATCTGCAAACAACGGCGAGCATTATACCACTTTTGTCTAAGAGAAACTTAGGCTATGTATTACTTCTTCTATCTATGAAATGTAGTCATAAGTTTTGGCCCGGTATGCTCTTCAGCTGTGTAATTGTTTGGCTTTATATCCATTTTGATCTGAGTCGTATGATGCCGAAACGCGCGTCTAGCGTTGAAAATGAGACGTACCTTGTCTACTAGAGATCTAATTTTCATCTTTTTGGGCGGAGTTTAGCGATTCAAATATCAATGCATAAATTTTCTTTAAAGGTATGTACCATTCTGAATTACAAGTACAGTGGAAATATTATTGTTAATGTTGACATATATCTATAAAAAAAAATGGACAAAAAATAATCTTCAATATTCACCAAGTTTATTCTTATTTTTCAGATTCAGAGGAATAGAACGGTATTTACAGCCCCGATCTTTAACTTTAGTACGAGCATCTTCTTCGAACTTGTTTTTTAATGTGATTACCTGTAATTAAAAATAAAAGATGCTATAAATCAACTTTTAAGAAACATGACAAACTATTTGTTGTATCCTTTTATTGTAATATTTCTAAAATAATACCAATTAAAACAGTTAAAGACACTATACATATAGAATATCTTAAAACAAAATTGGTACCGTTGATTTTTATTAAAACCAGTCATACAAACTTGTGGTATCGAACAATCAGTGTTAATAGCACATGTTATCTGTAACATATTAAATAGGTGTTGGACACATGATGATAATGTGAAATTTGTCATTTTTTTAAAAATATAATTCTTAATGAACTCATCAAAGATACCAGGAGATAGACTTACGAATTGTCAACCCTTTCTGCAAAATAGAATGGATTAAAATGGAAAAAATAATTTACCTCAATTTATTATACCACCAAATATACCTAGCATACATTTAATATCAAATAAAAGTTTTGCAAGGTTAATGAGTCCAATCTTTTTTCTACTAGCTCAACGTTATATACTGATATACAGAAAGTCCCGTCCACGCCTAACTTTTGCAACCCCAAACAATTTCCCAAAGGTCTTATTTGAATATGTGACGAGGATTTCGCAACCATATACGATCCAATTATTTAAATACCTGAAGACAATTAAAATTATTTAATTTACCAAACGACAGAGCTTGTTTTATGATTTTATTATTAAATAGATTTTAATTCCATCTCCAAATAGTATGAATTTCTTCGTTTTACCTAACAAGGCAGCAGAAGTTACAGCCCCTTTTTGGAATTAATGCGTATTACACACCTCCAGATTCAATCTAATTAGTTTGGAAGCAACTTTTTTCATTGAAACGGTTTTTAAACTTTGCTTACAGTCGAATACAAACGCCAACTAAACGTTCTTTTTCTAGTAGGAAGAGCCTTTGTGCAGAAAGCTTCTTAACCACATATTGATTGCTTTTATTTACACCGTTTTTTTTTCAATTCTGATAACTTAATCACTAAAAACTTTATAATTTTGTCAGATCTAATATCTTTGCTACTGTCCCAGTCATTTGACCGACATTTGTTATTATGGGCGATAAAGCTGCACTTAGTGTGTCATAGGACTTATTCATGCTTTTCTTTGATGGTCTGCCTTACTTCTTTTGGCATATCTACTGGTTTTGACATAAATATCTTCGTAATCTTGTCTGCAATTATCAGGAGTATTGATAGAGTATTATGTCAGATTGGCATTTGACATTCTCATGATTATGCGATTATTTAATTCTGCTGTATATTTGAAAGTATTGAGTGTATTTATAATTGTGTATTTGCCATTTCAGACTACAACATGGAAGTAAAACATGTATAAGCCATTGTGATTATTATCCTTCTGCATATTTGGCAATTAGTGAAACTGTTACCATTTTAATATATGCAGCATGCATAACTTGAATATTATAATTAATATTTTTTCATGCAAACCTACACATATATGATTTTGTTTTGTAAAGATGCATTAAAATCCATGCATCTGTTTATTAGTGCTTACAAGTTATCTGTACGGACCTACAGACTGACCCGGTGATTCTTATACCCCTGTCAACTTTGATTTCTCTGAATATAAAAATGAAATAGAAACTGTGGTGGAACTTAAAAGTTTACCAGGCACTGGTGTTTTTAAGTTGTGTACATGTGTTTTTTTGTTGTGTGCTTTTCTTCTTAAATTGTGTGTTCACTGTCGTGATAGATCTCGACTTACTTAACTTAACAATTTAACGTCTTGTCAGATTGCTATGAATGCTTTGGTTTCAGAGATATAAGACAAATATAGGCAACACTAGTATACCTCTGTTAAAAATCAATTGAAGAGAACAAAAACAAATCCCGGTTTCAAACTAAAACTGAGGGAAATAAAGGCAACAGTAGTATACCGCTGTTCAAAACTCGTAAATCCATGGACAAAAAACAAAATCGGGGTACCTAACAGCAACTCATTTGGATTCGTTTATTAGCATGAGATTAAAAAAATGCCTATCAGTAAATTATTCGCTAAAGATGTAGATTCACTTTTTATCGATCGGGGAAGTGTTTCTCCCATTTCACAAACAAGGTGGGAAGAAAGTTTTAATAAAGAAATTAGTAACGAAAAGTGGAAAAATATTTATTCACTAGCTTTTAAATGTACTATAGAAAGCAAACTACAAGCTTTCCAATATAAAATGTTACACAGAATAGTCTCACATAATTATCTTCGTGAAAAATATAAACTTTCCTTAACTAATGAATGTGCCAGTTGTAAAGAAATAGAAACCATAGAGCTTAAATTTTTTGAATGTACAGAAATAAAAAAAAATTGGAGAGAATTTTCTAATTGATGGTATTTAGTTTTTGGAGTAAAATATTTTTGAATAAAGACGGTGTAATTTTTGGTGTATTGAATTCTGATAACTTAGTTTTAAATTATTGTATTCTACAGGCAAAGTATTACATCAACTGTGCTAAGAACACACAATTAGACATACTGTTAATATCTGTGCAAGCGTTTCTAAAATATTTGAAAAGAAGGCTGGAGATATTAGAATATTTATATCTTTTTAAAGACAAACACGAATCATTTGTCGACAGATGGGGGATTTATGGAAGTAATTTAATTTAATTAAATTTATTTTTGATTTGATCCTATATGTTTTAATATATTCCGAAGTATCCTCAAGAGGTATCATATACTGAGTATTCACATTATTTACTTGTACATTTTTACCATGTCTTATTCGTAAAATATCAATAGTATAACAATGCCATAAAAACATCATGTTATTTACTTATGTATTGTAAACATGTCTGTTTGCACTGTAGTTTGAACACCAAAAAGATCAATAAAACATATAAAAAAGAGTGTGTATCAGTGAGTATGCACTGTCATTATTACTAAAAAAAAAAAAAAAAAAAAATCATGGGGGCTTGAATATATCGTGATTTTACCACGGGTTGGCCCTTTATGACACAAATTTTACCCTGAGCAATAGAGAGGGGTAACATATCGGCATAAATGGAAAACCCGTGGTAAAATCACGATATGGCATATAGGGCCAACCCGTGGTAGTAAAATCACGATATATTCAAGCCCCCATGAATTATTTCGATTCTAATAGCACAAATACGGCAATTGTTTTGGATCGAAACGCTCTAGCTGAAGGCATTATTTGCCGTTCCCATAAATAAACGCACTATTAAATTCACGTAAAAGAACGGAGCAAACTGAATTAGTAGCATGATTAAACTATTTACAATAACATATTTAGATAGATTTTGGATGAATTTAAATGATTATTTTGCATATATGTCTTATATGTATACAAAAATGGCTTATATAACATATATAGCATCGTTTGTTTACGTTTCCTAGTTGTAATGATTTTCGGTTTCACAAGCCAATATTTTTGACTAAAACTCAAATGGTAGCTCCCTAACTTATTTTCAAAAGATTCACAAGTTTTACATTTTTTAAATAGAACATCAATATTTTAATATTTTTATTTAAAAATCATTGTATGTCACGTGTATTTTTCATTCATTTGATTAAATAGACAACTTTCGAGTTCGATGCGTTTCCGTCAAAAACTCTGGTTTTAGTGAACATCATTCGTGCGATTAGGGGCATCGTCACTTCCATTCCAATGTTGAGCGAGTGGTTCGAAAATTAAAATACTATATTGCACGCTTTATTCAAATAAAATAATATGAATCGAAATGAATTACAAATGTTTTTGGCAATCTTTATCAAATGATGATGATGATTAATCTTATTTATATAGCGTTAACGCGTTCGTGTCCGTTTAAGTTATATTCGGGGTTACTAGTGTAGTCAGGTAGAACATAAACTCATCATAGATACCAGGACTAAATTTTGTATATACGCCAGACGCGCGTTTCGTCTACAAAAGACTCATCAGTGACGCTCGAATCCAAAAGAAATTTAAAAGCCCAAATAAAGAACGAAGTTGAAGAGCATTGAGGACCAAAATTCCTTAAAGTATTGCCAAATCCAGCTAAGGTAATCTATGCCTGAGGTAGAAAAGCCTTAGTATTTCAAAAATTCTAAATTTTGTAAACAGTTAATTTATAAATATAACCATATCAATGATAACCATATCAATGATAATTTATGTCAGCACAATGCTGACTACTGGACTGGTGATACCCTCGGGGAAATAAATCTCCACCAGCAGTGGCATCGACCCAGTGGTTGTAAATAAACTCATCATAGATACCAGGACTAAATTTTGTATATACGAATCAGACAAAACCTTTTTGAACCTTTACATTTAATTTCAATATTTATTAAAAGTTTTTAATCATATTAGCAGCAACACATACTTGTTTTAACTATACTTACCTCTCATGTAACAGGACAACGAGATGGTTAGGAACCCAGTGATTTATTACATGTCTTTTCTCCAACTAGACCACATTATTTGCATTGTTAATTTGCTCTGCTAATGCGAGGCACAATTAACCCGTAAGAAACTTTATTTACTGCATGGCTTCCTTTCGTGGGGTTAATCAGGATAACGTCAAGTACTTAAATTTTAATGGTTTCCATAGGCACTAACCAACCAAGATCTTGATCACAAAATACATTTTGAAAAAAAGCAGCATTTGAAATAAAAAAAATAAAAAGTTATTGAAAAAATGCTAAAGCTCTAGAACCAATTATATTTACATAAAATGGCAGTGTATATAATCTAGAAAGTGTCCCTTGGTCAGGTTTTGTCAATCCATCTTTTTCACGTATAATTTATATTTTGTAATGTCTTTGTTCATTCAAATTGTACAAAGTGTGCATCAGTTTTGAAGAATATGCAGGAGATCATAAATAAAATATTCAAAATATTCTGGTGAAGGGTTTCAGAGTAGTTTTTTTATTTGCCAAAAAAATAACACATGGCTGACGCCCATACTGACTTTTAGTCAGGTCAGCGAAAAACTGTTGAGGAAAGTTTTGTATATTCCTTGGTTTATTGGTTAATGTCTAGTGAAAAAAACGTCATGCACATTCAGGTTGAAGGAATTTCGAAGAGTTTTTTCTTATATTATTGAACACTATTTTCTAGAGTTTCTGGACAAGGGTCAGTGCACTGAAAAAACAAATGATCGACTTTTCAGTGAAATTTGTGAGTGCATATATAGACAACTTCCATACACCAATGGACTTGGGGAAAAAAAGTGTTAATTCCTTATATATTTTTTATTGTGTCATTATAGTTAAATTTCTTTTAAACAAGCGTATCTGCTGAGTTTGTATTATTGTCTTTTTCTAATGACAAGTGGAAAAGTTAGAGTGCATGTTCTTCCAGTCAGGAACAGTGTTCATTGAAAAAATGCAAAATGTTGATGATAATTAGAAAAGCATTATACACTTTTTACATCTGAGCATAGTTTTGTGTGGACGTTGCGCGCGACTGGTGTATAAAAATATTTTTTTAACCTGTTACCTTTCGATGGCTATTATTCGTTTCTCTGTCCTATATTTTCTCCCATTTATTCGTTTATTAATTGTAACCCTGTCGTGTTATGTTGTAATTTTAATGTTATAATTAACACTGCCATTAAAGCGGGAGGTTTTGCATGCCACAAAACCAGGTTCAAGCAACCATTTTTGTCATAAAATGCGCTGTTCCAAGTCACGAAAATGGCCATTGTTACATTATAGTTCGTTTCTCTGTGTGTTACGTTTCGGTGTTGTGTCGTAGTTCTCTTATATTTGATACGTTTCCCTCAGTTTTAGTTTGTAACCCGGATTTGTTTTCTTTCTCTATCGATTTATGAATTTTGAACAGTGGTATACTACTGTTGCCTTTAATAACAACAAAAATGTAAATTAATCACATAAGTCCAATAAAAGAAAACATCTTGACAAGATAGGACATCAAAATGTTTCAGTTCCTTGTACTTCTTAGAAAGCTCATACATTTTTTTAAAGAATGCCCTTTTTTACATGGTTTGGATCGTCTTCCTTTCTATGTCTTCAAAATGTACTTTGAGCCTTGTTAAAATGAAAAATGATTCCAGTATCTTAGTTTTAAGTCATTTGGAACAAGACCAAAACCAAATTGCCCAAGGAGCTTTATGTCCCAGTTTTCCATTTATTCGTATGTTTTGCCTACCTGCATACAAAGATATGTGATGTTAGTTTGTGGTCTAGTAAAGGGACTTCCACGTGTGTGCTCTGTTTCCACGAAGTTCTTTATTATGCTTGGATTGATTACATCATCTAGTAATGATATTTATATGACTTGCTACCAGGAACAATAAACACTGATTTTTCAATACTAGGAAACATCCTGAAAACAGGTTTTTTTTTCTGTTGCATCATTGTCATCGTTTACATACGAAGAAGCATAAAATAACATTCCCGGTGGAATTAAAAACAACGTGTTCTTCGCTTTAAAAAATTCAAACAACATCGGAAGAAGAAAAAGGGGAGCGAGCCATCAATAATTTTTCGGACGATTGTGGAGTGTACGATTGTGCAAAAGGTTCAACCAGTAAGACATACTATGTAACAGATCCAAATGAAGTGGCAAAATGTGTTCAAACAAGGAAGGATACATTATGCATTATCAAAATTGAGAAAGGTAAAAAGAACTTTATTCCACTCGAAAATCAACCGGCGCCAGATCAAGTTGTTGAGCTGTTTAGAAACTATTCCACTTCCAAGAAAGATTCATCGTGTGAGAGGCGTGTTTCATGGACAGGTGGTCAGACCAATCCTATAGCTATAGTAGAGAATATTGGAACTTTTCCAGGATTGTCGGCACATGGTTATACAAAAAAAGATACTGAATATCTTCACACACCAGCAACTGTTATGACTGAGATGTCAGATCTACTGCAAAAAGAAACGCCTTTGAATGTTTATAACAAACTTACATTGAAACATGACGAATTAAGTGGACCAACAAGTAGGAGACAGGTTCATGATAAGAAGTTCAGAGACTAAAAGAATCAACGAATAAACGATTGTGGACAATATATGACTAAAGGTAATATTGCAGATCACATCAATGAAATAAACAAAAAACTGTCCGAACAAGATTCGATAGATAAGTACATCATCAGAGACCACGGCAAAGCTCCTTGTCTAGTTCTGTACACTGAACAGCAGTTAGGAGACATTAAAACATTGTGCTGTTTGGACAATCTTTTGTATGGATCGACAAAACATTTAACTTAAGCGACATGCACGTGACCGCGTTATGCTTTAACAAACCGCAGGCAAAATATGGAATCGACTTCAGAACCCCCCATTTTTCTCGGACCAGTATTTATCCATGACAATAGTGACTTTGAATGCTTCACTAATTTCTTCAATCATCTAAAAGTTAAACTCCGCGGCGTTGACACTTCACAACTGGTCTTTGGGACTGATGAGGAAGTAGGTCTGATAAAACACTGTTAAGTGGGTTATCATCCTTGGGGTTAGCTTATTAAAATCTTCTAGAGTTGTCGCTCGACTCTGTAAGATACATCAATAAATTGCTGAGCACCATCTCTTCATCGTCACATGGTTTACCGTGTATTATTGAAAATATAGATGATCTACAAAGTCTTATCGGAAATACACCTGTACGTGCTGTTCCATGGGTCAAAATTTTGACAAGTATAGGGTTGATACTAGATTCGGAAATCTATATATGGACAAGAACGGTACACAGCATTTTTCACCATCAGAATAAGTCTTGAACGCTGCTCCCAAAAGGCAGAATATAAATCTTTTGTCAGACCACTTGCGTCCTGTCCCAGTTATCCCTTAAACCTTGGGACACGGCGTTGACCAACCGGTTGCGGATCTTCATTTTTGTCATTTAATGTATATTACATACATTCATTTAAGAGATCGACAATTTCCAAAAAAAACCACAATAATCAGAACACTACGAATTGTTTGAAGCCCCATTAACAGAGAAGGCCCTTTGATGCCATTTAATGTTTTTTTTGCCTCCCTTGCAGTGATGGCATTCTCAATACATTTTATTTTTGTTCTGAGTTCTACAACTTCATCCTTTATGAAAGGAAATATGTGAACACATCCACTTTTATTTGTTTTAAATGTTTGTCCTTTCTGGACACACTTTCCACAACTATATTCCCCATTAAACTGGTTCATGTTCATTAATAGACTTTTTGCTGGAAGATCTGCTGCTGTACAAAGTAGAAATGCTTTCGCTTTTATAACATTTTCATGAACAATTATATCTACACCATTTCTCTCAAGTTCAAGTAAAGATTGATAAATTGGTTTCAAAAATGTTGACATCAGTGGTTTACTATCACCAAACCATAACCCAGCAAGAACCATATTTTCAATTTGCTTTCTATTCTTATAAGGAAGTTTATTAATCATCAAATATATAGACCAAAGAGAAAACTTTGAGCTTTTAAAAATTGCAACTCCATCTGTGTTTAAAACAAAAAAGATGTTGTTTTGGAAATTTCTCTGATAATGGTCCAACATTGGTAGAATATGCCTTATATATTTTACCTTCATACACAACTGCGATAATGTTAGTTTTTACCTCCCTTTTAAATCTTTCTTGTAACAATACTGTGAAATTTTCTCTATTAAACAAAACTGACAATTGATCCTTTATAGGAAGCTCTATGATTTTGATTTCTGATTTGTTAATGATTTCAAACAATACTGATTTACACAAATGTTGGCATTTTCATTCACACATGCTGAAAATGATGCAAAATGTTTTTTGAATTGATATAAACTCTTTTTTGAGTCCAGGATGAGCCCCAAGGCAGTGTGCAGAAATCAAAATCAATATCTGTTCAATTTCATGTTTTGAAACAAAATTTGTTATCATATGGAGCAATATCATTACCATGCTGACCCATACTGGCATGTCATGGCCGTGATAAATAGCAGCATCAGAACAATTTTCTTCTTTGTCGCTTTCAGCTTCTTCTAAATCCGATTCATTTTCTATTTTATTAAATAGTAATCTTCATTGGCTAAAATGTCAATGTCTTGGTGATAATTTGTAATTGAGATTGTTGAATCTGCTTCTTTATTACAACTATTGGCTGTGTTATGTTGGTTCTCAGGAACATTTTTGTTACTGCTCATCTTGGGCTGGTAGGACTACATCAATCCACTTCCTCATTCACATCATTTTGGTTGTCAACCATTGTCATCGAGACAGCAGTCTACAAGAAATAACCAAGAAGAGATATGTTTATAATTGGGTTTCTTAAAAAAAATATTTAACCTGCATTGGATATTACGCAGAAACCTCAGATCATATCGTTTAAAGACTGAAATCCAAATACAATTGAAAAAAAAACAAAAAAATATTATTAAAGTTAAAAATTGACAGTTAAATGTTTTCTTTCATTTGACTTGTATGTTTAGTGGTAACATAGTGGCACAGTTGCTTGAATAATCCAAAATTGTTCATTATAAATAGGTGTAGTAGTGAAAAATGTGGTTACACCTAAAAACACCCTTCCAATATTATTCTATGATTCAAGTTAGTTCGTTTTGTTGGCGTTTTTTTTTTTTTATTATTCTCTCCGCTAGTCCGAAAATATATGAACTCTGGGGTATTATTTTCTATTTTTATTGACTGATATTACTTGCTATTTTATCTCTGTTTCTATTATAATGTGCCACCAGATGTCATGTCGTTTATAGCATGCCACAAAACCAGGTTAAACTCACCATTTTTTTCTTAAAATGTCCTGTACCAAGTTAGGCCATTGGTCGATGTCTCGTGTAAAGAGACTGCCAAGCTATTTGCACGTTAAGAACAACTCTTTGATGGTCTGATGAAAGGCAGAATTTCTGTCCCTATCCAATCTAACATCATTTTCCAGAGGCAGCCCAAATGGCCTCTATTATGCCAAGCCCTACCTGTTGTATTTATTGTGAACTTGTTCTCGTACTGAAAATTCATAAAATATTTGCCACTGGACGTTAAGTAACCAACAATCAAATCAACTACCAACAGGAACAAATGTTAGTTCTGGAATTGCAGTTTAAGCCTTCTTGTTTTGTTTCTGGCAAAGTTCACATGGTTGAACATATTGCTTTGTATCACTAACAATTGCTTTCCAGTAATATATATCAGTTATCTTATTGACAATTTTATTAAGACCTTGGTGCCCACTATGATAATGGCACATTTTTAAAATACTCTGGACTATTTGTCTTTTGTAACTACAAGACTTTTGGTTGTTCTGCTCAATATTATGCATATGTTAATCTTCTATTATGTTTTATGTGATTTTTCGACTTCTTTTTTTCTGCATTATTTGGATATTTTTGCAAGAATGTAATTAAATATTTTCCTTCAAGTCAGACATTGGGGGTAAATTTTATCAGTTAATTAAACACATGTATACACTTTAATAATCTAAGAGTAAAAGTTGATAAACTAGGTCCATGTTTCATTTAAAGCAGGTCAGAGGATCACAACTAACTGGGTGAAATTAGATTCAATTGAAGAAATCAATATCAGTATGAAGAATGTTCTTCAAGCATTTGTTGGAAGTGGGGTCTACAGATATATACTTTGCAATACTTGAGTTTGATCATCAAAGTGAAAACCTGTCATCGGTTAACATTTGAGCTCCATCAATCACAAATTCAATAAGACAGATCTCACAGAATCAAAATTACTCAACATTGGAAAACCATCTACTAAACATCATATTTAGGACTGATGGATTTGATATGAAATGATAATTTTATTAATAATGTATTATAACTATATTTGTTGTTTCTCAGAAAGATTTTAGATTATTTTAGGGCAAAGTTAATAATAATGGTTCACATCTTAAAGTGTGTAGCTTAATACACTCACAGAGGTTAAACTGTAATAAACATGATAAATGGGACAAGCATGTACACTGCATTCAAGCTTGATACAGCTCTGATTGTGAATAGGGATTATATATTTGACACAACACTTACGAAATGATTGTTGTCGTCTCGCGTATATTCTAAATTATTTATGATGAGTTTATTATCCGGGCATATATGAGTTTTATGAATGAAAAAAAAAATCATAATTGTTAATTCATAAAACTTGAATTAGCAGTAAAAATAGCTTAGTAGCTTAATGAGAGGAATCTACACTAATTTCAGTGGTTCAAGTCCTGAAACTCTGAATCAGCATATTTAAAAAAATATTTGAAAAGACTAATATGTTGAACATATAACAACTACTATATTGCCGTCTGAATTCATGTAGAATGTACAAATGAAATTGTTTACTGCATCATCTCTTGTCATATCAATTTCTATTATCATTTGGTCGACCCCCTTTTAAGTCGATGTAAGCATCACGTTTAAA
This sequence comes from Mytilus edulis, assembly GCA_019925275.1. NCBI lineage: Eukaryota > Metazoa > Mollusca > Bivalvia > Mytilida > Mytilidae > Mytilus > Mytilus edulis. Next base: position 49,892,170 of record CM034354.1, read on the forward strand.
GGATGTTCAAGAATATAATTATCATTGAAGTGGCTTGCATGTATGCCCAAAGAATATAATTATCATTGAAGTGGCTTGCATGTATTTTCGTAATTAATTGTGTTTCAAAAAGTTACCATCATGCATGACGTATCATTTATCATTAAAAAAGCTGATTGTGTAGTTTCATATTAATTCATTATTTATTTACCTAATTTATAATTTCAGCTTTTCCATGCATTGCAAGATTTCCAGAATATAGAACATGTAGTGTCTGATAAAAAAAACACCAAAAGATTGCTACAATAAAACTGTTGAGTAACTATTTGTAATACAGAATGCATCAAGATGGTGGTATGCTACATATATAATATATGATACTATGACAGATGAGAAAAGAAACTGCAGACATAACCAAGTGCTGAACAGCAAAGGTATAATTATAACTGTTACAGATGTTTGAAGAAGTGTGTCATTATATCATCTACAAATATTTCAATCATACATGATCCAGTACTTCAGACTAGTTTTAATTTAAAAGAATTAAAGGGAATTAAATGGCTACTTAACTTAATATTAAACATACAGCAAGGAGCTGCATTTTTGCATTCTAAACAGTGTCTTGTATTTTTACATCCGTTGCTAATTACAGCTTATTAACTTTCTTTAAAAAAAAAAAGAGAGGTGAAAGATACCAGAGGAACAGTCAAACTCATAAATCGAAAATAAACTGACAACGCCATGGAAAAAAATGAAAAATACAAACAGACAATTAATAGTAAACAAGAAACAACATTAAAAACTAAAAACTGAGCAACACAAACCTCACCAAAAACTGGGGGTGATCTCAGGGTCTCCAGAAGGGTAAGCAGATCCTGCTCCACATGTGGCACCCTTTGTGTTGCACATGTTATTACAAACTTGGTATATAGTCTATTTCGGTAGGTCAAATTCATGAATAGGGAAGAGAATTGTAGGTACGAAGTAAGAATCATATCCGATATCATCTGTGCAATGGTTTATCCATAATGGCCAACCAACTCGTATTGATTTGGTAACCTGTATCATATTCGGGGGTGAATCTAGACATTTCTAAAAGGGGGTTCAAACTATATGTCTCCATTCAAGTGCATTGATCGTCTCAAAAAAGGGGGTTCCAACAACCAGAACCCTCCCCTTGGATCCACCACTGATATTTGAGAAATAGCCACAATACATTTTGTTGATATCAAATTAAAGTTGAGAAGCTACGGTAATCTTTATATGTTTATCTTCTTTTCATTCATGCCATTGGTGCTAGGGAACGAACAAATTGATTCAGAGGAATGGATGTTACAATTTCAAACATGTTTCAACCAGATTTTTTAAAGATAAAATTATCAGCCACAACTGCAGGATATCAGATTGCAATACAGCTTTTGTTCAGTTATCTTTGTGTTGATTATTATGTTTTAAATCCCTTTCTGGTTCTTTGGATGTTCAGATTTTTTTCTCTTGATTAAGTCAAGCAACATAACTTGTACAACTTATGTAGTTTCTTATCTCAGGGTGAATCCAGAAAATTTTAAACATAAGTGGTGGTATTCTCAACCAAGGATAAAAAGGAGGGTTCCAACTATATGCATGATCCCTACGAAACGTGTTATCGAAAGGTCCGAAATATCGTGAGCCTAAATCCATCAATTGGAAACACAACTTTAAAATTTTGATGGATTCAGTCGAGGATTATGCCAGGCAATGGGCTAAGCGCGAGAAGGAAGACGTAGACACTCTATCCGAATGGATTAAGGCAGTGAGGTCGTTAATACAAATCAGAATTAAGAAACTGAATGGGTCCACCAATGCCCATGCTACGTCAATCTTCAAAGATCCAAATGTTGCTAAACACCTATCTGACCTCCATGATGAATATGTTGTTGTCCCCGCAGACAAAGCCCCAAATAACATCGTTTTTATCTGTAAAAGTCATTACATTAATTGCTTGATAAACGAATTAGGTATAGACAATTCACTTGGAAACCCAACATATACCCTCACGACACTTACCAAAGAGGAAATCCTGGATAATCATAGGTCTGTTCTTTGTTCCTTTGGTATTTCAACCAAAGATGAAGAACTGGATCTTCCATCACTGTATTGGATACCTAAACTACATAAGTGTCCTTACAAACAACGGTATATTGCTGGGTCTTCCAAGTGCTCTACAAAACCCCTTTCTAAATTATTAACATCCATTTTATCAGCAATCAAAGACGGGCTTCAAAGTTATTGTGAAACTGCCTATTCTAGAGTTGGCGTGAATCAAATGTGGATACTTAAAAATTCCAAAGATCTTTTAGAGTACATACAATCTAACTCTCTTTCATCTTGTAACAGTATTAAAACATTTGACTTTTCTACTATTTACACAAGTAACCCACATTCCAAACTAAAAGACAAATTAAAAGAGTTGGTATTACTTTGCTTCATAAAAAAGAATGGCCAACGTAGATACAAGTATCTTGTCTTAGGGAGGGATAAATCATACTTTGTAAAGAACCATTCTGATTCAAACAAAAAATTCTCTGAAACCGATATTATCAATATGCTTGATTTCTTGATTGACAACATATTTGTTACGTTCGGAGGACGTGTTTTTCAACAGACTGTCGGCATCCCAATGGGAACAAACTGTGCCCCTCTACTTTCTGACTTGTTTCTTTATTATTATGAGGCTGACTTCATGCAGGAACTTCTTTTAGGAAGAAAGATAAGAAGTTAGCAATATCCTTTAACTCTACTTTCCGCTATATAGATGACGTTCTTTCACTAAACAATTCAAAATTTGGTGACTATGTGGATCGCATCTATCCTATCGAATTGGAGATGAAGGATACTACAGATACAGTTAAGTCGGCTTCATATCTTGACTTGCATCTAGAAATTGACAATGAGGGTCGGTTGAAGACAAAACTTTACGACACAAGAGATGATTTCAGCTTTTCAATTGTGAACTTTCCATTTCTAAGTAGTAACATTCCAGCAGCACCTGCATACGGTGTATACATCTCCCAATTGATACGATATTCCCGTGCTTGCATTTCCTATCATGATTTTCTTGATAGAGGGTTACTGCTCACAAGGAAGCTATTAAACCAAGAGTTCCAAATGGTGAAGTTGAAATCATCCCTTCGTAAATTTTACGGACGCCATCACGAGTTGGTTGACCGTTATGGAATAACTGTTTCACAAATGATATCGGATATGTTCCTTACGTCGTAACTACAATCCCCTTCCATTTCATGAATTTGACCTACCGAATTAGACTATTTACCGGATTTGTAATCACATAAGCAACACGACGGGTGCCGCATGTGGAGCAGGATCTGCTTACCCTTCCGGAGCACCTGAGATCACCCCTAGTTTTTGGTGGGGTTCGTGTTGTTTATTCTTTAGTTTTCTATGTTGTGTCATGTGTACTATTGTTTTTCTGTTTGTCTTTTTCATTTTTAGCCATGGCGTTGTCAGTTTGTTTTAGATTTACGAGTTTGACTGTCCCTTTGGTGTCTTTCGTCCCTCTTTTACTAGAGATCAGCAAAACTAAGCAAAGCCCATATCGCATAGTCAGCTATAAAAGGCCCCGATAAGACAATGTAAAACAATTCAAACGAGAAAACTAACGGCATTATTTATGTCACAAAATGGACGAAAAAGATTGTCCTGAAAATAATACTTAAAAGTAAACATCAAGATGAAACTAATGCTGTATTATTCTTCTGTCCAGATGTTGGATGCGTTAGAAAATTTATTACTTAAAAAGGATAATGTCCTCTATGAAAAACATACATAACAGTTAGAGAAAACAAACATGCGATAAAATCAGAGAACAGTGGGCATGTCTTTGTAATGATGTTGTCATAACATGCAAGGCACTTTCATCCCCAAATTGCAATTTTGAACAAATGGGATGGGCTCGGAAAAAAGGATAAAGAACTATACGATTTCCAGAGCGAGTTAAGAAATGTTTATAGACGAGGAGACAAGTGGACAATTTTAATTTTAGATAGGGGAAGCTTATGTGGGAAAATTTTAATTGGTTATATAGAAAATCACTGGGATGGTCACCCCTCCCCCTCCTATAAACAGTTCTGGATCAGTCAAACATAATAACTTAACAATTATATTCTGAACAGCTTATCGCATTGATTAGAAAAGATTCCCCCAGAAAGGCATTAATAAACACATGATCTTGAGGGTCCACTTCACACCACAGAAAACAACAACAGATTAATTGCAGTCCTTACAGACTACTAGTACATCATGTAATAGGCAGGGTTTAGGCAATTCCATCCAAGCATTCACACCATATTACTAGTATTGGGTTTATCATTGAATTGATTTGCCGACACGGGACATCATCTAAAGTCATCAATGATGGAGGCAGAGAATTTTTAACCACCAGAAACAATTCCTACCTACAAGATGGTACAACAGATGGACAGGACAATTCATTATTACATACTATATTTGGAAAGGTGTCTAAAAGGTAAAGAGAAGGCAGACAGTGCTCTTTGCAAATAGCCTTAGAAAGTACTTGACACAAAACCAACTACAAAGAGCCAGACACCTACTGCAAATAGCAAGATTTGTTAAATCTTTTTGAACTCGCCAGTGACAATGTTTCAAATAATCTCTACTGCACATTGTTTCTGTATGGTTGGTATAGTACAAGTCTGTTCTCACGTTGGGGTATTTATATTTGCCTTAGATGAATTTGGCCATTTATTTTTAGGTATTTTTGACATATAACTTTTCAATGGTTTCGGTACTTATACATCTTTGAATTTCAAATGTTTGGCTCTGAGAGTTCCTGATGAAAGTAAATCCAGAACAGCGCTTCGGACGCAAGCAATTCTTAACTCAAAGTTTTTGAAGAAGAAAAAATCGCGAATTTTATTGACGAACTGGCTTTCAAATTTTAAATGCACATCATGAGTATCCCATTGCAAATACACATTTCTATTTGTGCTGTATCTTTGTTGCATATGATTTTGAAAACCGAAAATTGAGTCAGATTTACTTCGGTCTTTTTCTGAGTTCGAATTGGCACGTATGAGTGTTTAATACTGAATATTAATACTCTAAATGCATTTTTAAATTGTTGAACATCGTTTCCCCCCATATTGTAATATCATAATAGTGTATGGTGAAAGATCAATTGAAGAAATGTGTCTTTTTATTGGCTGACAGTCCCGCCTCTTGTTGTATTCAAATTTACTTCCTGCTTTAACGATATGATTTTGTTATTGAACTTTCTGAGTGATCCTATCATTATTTAAAGCTAGTTAACAACATGCAATTTTTTAACCTAGTAAAAATGTACCTGTAGATTGGGATGTCCTCAGTTTAAACTTTACAGAGAACTAATCATTTGTAAATCAAAATGAGACTCAAGTGACCATTCCCCCTATCATGACTCATTATTAATGTCCAAAGTGCGAAATAAATATTCAGGAGGTCCTGATATTTGAACAGTTTTGTATGTATCTTTTTTTTTCAATTTTTCAATTGTTTTGTGTAAACATTGAACGACAAAATTTCTTCTTGAGTTACGTGTACAATTTTAAAATGCCTGAATACTATTTGGACAAGAAATTTTGAACGTTTTGTTCATTCTGCATCTATTGCTCATATCTGGGAAATGGAAAATCCTGTAAATTCTTGCAAGCGCATAGACTGAAATACAGAATAGACGATCATTTTTAAAATATAGACTGCGGACAAACGTTGAATATCAAACATCAGGAAAACTATCGTAACAAGTTTATCCCGATTCAAATCTGTTAACAATTAAGTGCAGAAACCAGTTTTTTTACACCAATTCACGTGCTAGTGTAGGCAAATTTAAAAAAAAAATCTGGAAATAAATCTGCTAGATTTAAACATGCTTTGTATATTTTTTGAGTTCAGATTGATAATAAATGACATGCAGTAAGAACTCTAACCAATGTTTATACACGTTTCCTTATCCCGCATTAAATATAAAACAAGAGTTCACTGCCAATGAGTGTTGTTTTATTGACGCGGCAGGAGAGCAGTTGAAAGTGTTATTCCATGTTTTGCAATGATCATAGAAACTGTAGAAGATATTCTTTGTTTGCTCTGCTCATCTATCCATGTATAATACAAGCCACTTGCCATATGCTAGCATTTGGATGAACCATGATCAATAATAAATTTGAAATCAGTATTAGCAAAATACTTTTCCAACTCTGAGATACAGAAAATTTCCCGTCTTTCAACAACCAACCAGATAAAGTTTACACAGTAAGGTATTTTCATTTGCACCAACAAATACTATTTGGACAAGAAATTTTGAAGGTTTGTGTCATTCTGCCATCTATTCCTCATCTCTGGGAAATGGAAAATCCTGTAAATTACTTGCAAGCGCCATAGGACTGAAATACAGAAAGACGATCCATTTATTAAAAATATGAGACTGCGGGACAAAACGGGTGAATATCACACACTCAGAAAAACTACTCGTCAGTACAAGTTTATCAGATTCAAAAATAGGCGAAACAAAGGAAACAGGAAGTTGATGGCAAACTCATTATTTAACTGTGCCAATGAAAACATAATTAACGAACATTAATACGTCAACAGGAGGACTTTACCTGAAGTAACAATATATATTTTGTGTATCCATAGTGCAACAAACATTCTGCATTATTTTTGCAAATCTTGCGCCTGTTATTTACACTTAGTGTGGTTCTAAAGATAAATGTTCATTCCTTAACACAAGTTCATTGTGACAAAACATGTGAAACATTGAATTTATGATCCATTGGTTTAAAATTGTCATTCATAAAATAGCTGAGTCTATGGGCATGAATTTTAATATTTTCCCCTCTAAATCTCGTTTCATAAACTCCATAGCCTCTTTTCTGTTGCCCTGTCCAGATCAAACATCCACTATCATAAATAGTTTTTGTTTCAAAAACAGAGAAAAGCTTTTTTTTTCAATTTGTGTAAGGTTACATTTTAAAAAGTAAGCATTGGATTGTGTCCGAGTCTGAAAATATTTAATGCAACAGAAATGGGTGGATCATGCTTGTAATGTGAAAGGTTGTTAAGTGGGATATTGTACAATAGATAGCAATAAAAAATTAAGAAGAAGTATATGAGCAAACGGCGGTGAAAAAGTGTTTAATGATGAGGGTTTGACTATTCAATATTGCTGCCAAAAGGATCCCGAGGGAAACACCAAAAACCAAACAAGTAGGAGCATCTGGTCTTTGTTAGTCTTGTATTATTTTATTTTAGTTTCTTTTGTACAATTTGGAAATTAGTATGGCGTTCATTATCACTGAACTGGTATATATTTGTTTAGGGGCCAACTGAAGGACGCTTCCGGGTGCGGGGATTTTTCTCTACATTGAAGACCTGTTGGTGACCTTCTGCTGGTTTTTTTTTCTATTGTCGGGTTGTTGTCTCCTGGACATATTCCCAATTTCCATTCTCCATTTTAAGTAATTAGGATTAATGCTGCTTATCTGTTTAAATTGGATTTTTATAATAAAATATGAGGCAAGTACGAATATAAAATAAATCAGCAAATCCTTATTATATCTGTGTTAAGAGTGTAAAATGGCATCCATTTTTCTAAATTAGAATATATATTTTTATGGGGCGTTAAAGGCAAATATTTAGCCTTGGAATGTTTTCTGCTCTTTCGTAAAGTTATTATCTATTATCTAAATTTTTCAGTCAAGTAGTCTTTTTGGTTTATGTTGAAGCGCTAGGACTTTCTTTCTGTCTTGAGGGCCTAACCAAGTGTCAAGCTATTATCTGACTCTTCCATCTGTTTGGTCTCAGCAGAAAAATTTAGCACACCTCTCAAAAAGGAAGACTCTGATAGTTTTTACAAAATATTTTTTCTTTGTGATTATTGTTTAATGATAGAGTTCATGTTTGAAGGTTTTTGGCCTTGTGCCATTTAATTCTTGTTGTATATCTTCAGGCGTTGATTCATCACCCTCTAGTTCATTCTGTTTTCTAGAGGTCTAAGTCTGTCAAGGTGGTCTTGGTACGCTTGGTATGTGTCCCTAGCCATTTTCACTGAAAAATGTAATTGTTTATATAAAGCTGTGGTTGGTTCAAGAATATTTCTAACACAATTGTCATTACATATTGGAAATGTTCTTGACCAAATGACCGATTTAAGATAACATAAATATAGTTTGAAATTTTTTTTCAAAATGTCAGTAAACTGTAGAAAATTATTTATACACCGATTGTAGGTTTGCTGTTCAGTCTATAAAAATATCTACGATTTAAGGTTTCATCAAATACAAGTATCAACAAAAACTAACTGAAACATTATCCACAAGCTGTGGTTGGTTCATGTTTACATTAGATACACATGTCAATTCAAAGTAGAAAATTATCTTATTCAAATGGCCTATTTAGGGTAACATCACATACAATTTTCAAAGAAAATGTCAAATTAACAGTAAAATATAGAAAAATTATCAATTCAACGATGGCAGGTTTGCTGTTCATTCTATACACATTTCCTTTAAAGATGGTCGATTTTAGGTTTCATCTAAAACAATTATCAACAAAATGATTAAATTAATTAAAAAAATATAAATTTTTCCATAAGCTGTGGTTTGTTCATGCTAGTAACTGATACAATTGTCAATACATACTAGAAAATAATCTTTGTAAACCATTTCCACACAAATTTAGTTTGATATAGATTATAGTTTCATCACACAAGCTTCAAACTACATGTTCCATTACTAGTTGAAATGACTAATCTGCTTTACTCATTTCTCCAGATGATGATAATCGCTTTATAACTGTAATTTTAACATGTGGTCTATCAACACAAGCATACATAGTTGTAATGGTTTTCATTTAAAAAAGGTCTGTTATTTCTTTTATCATTAGTTTAATAAGCTGTTATGGCGACAAATTTTGCATCTGGGAAAACCGACCTTAGTTTGCTGGTTTTTATGTAGTCCGGTCGAAATTCATGTCCAAACTTACCACACATTGTGCCTCATCTATAAAGATGTGAGTAATTTCCTTTTCCCAAAAATCTGAACATAAAATATCACATGTTTCGTTCTTCAAGATATCCTCTGGGTGACAAAGTATGTAGGTATACCTACTTTTCAAGATATCGTCAGAACCTGGAATAAAACATTTTGATATGTTTTCTTTTGTGTATCAAGACTTTTTAATTTAGATTAAACAATAAAACTAATTCATAGTAAGGATATAGTACAATATTAGATATGGGTATGGCATTCAACTCCTTTCATTGGATATGACGATCACGTGTTTCACAAGTTATTTGTTGTCTGCTCTATGGTAGGGTAAATGAAGTTGTCTCGTGTCACATTCCTTATTTCCATTCCTATTTTTATTGTATCTACTGTTACAATGGGAACAAACTGTGCCCCTCTACTTGCTGACTTGTTTCTTTATTATTATGAGGCTGACTTCATGCAGGAACTTCTTAGGAAGAAAGATAAGAAGTTAGCAATATCCTTTAACTCTACTTTCCGCTATATAGATGACGTTCTTTCACTAAACAATTCAAAATTTGGTGACTATGTGGATCGCATCTATCCCATCGAATTGGAGATAAAGGATACTACAGATACAGTTAAGTCGGCTTCATATCGTGACTTACATCTAGAAATTGACAATGAGGGTCGGTTGAAGACAAAACTTTACGACAAAAGAGATGATTTCAGCTTTCCAATTGTGAACTTTCCATTTCTAAGTAGCAACATTCCAGCAGCACCTGCATACGGGGTATATATCTCCCAATTGATACGATATTCCCGTGCTTGCATTTCCTATCATGATTTTCTTGATAGAGGGTTACTGCTCACAAGGAAGCTATTAAACCAAGAGTTCCAAATGGTGAAGTTGAAATCATCCCTTCGTAAATTTTACGGACGCCATCACGAGTTGGTTGACCGTTATGGAATAACCGTTTCTCAAATGATATCGGATATGTTCCTTACGTCGCAACTACAATCCCCTTTCCTTTCATGAATTTGACCTACCGAATTAGACTATTTACCGGATTTGTAATCACATAAGCAACACGACGGGTGCCGCATGTGGAGCAGGATCTGCTTACCCTTCCGGAGCACCTGAGATCACCCCTAGTTTTTGGTGGGGTTCGTGTTGTTTATTCTTTAGTTTTCTATGTTGTGTCATGTGTACTATTGTTTTTCTGTTTGTCTTTTTCATTTTTAGCCATGGCGTTGTCAGTTTGTTTTAGATTTACGAGATTGACTGTCCCTTTGGTGTCTTTCGTCCCTCTTTTACAAATATTCATTGTTGATGCTGTGTTTCTATTTTTATGTATATAAGAATTTATTGTTGAAGATAGCACTTCTTTCATGCCATTCGTGCTAGGGAACGAACAAATTGATTCAGAGGAATGGATGTTACAATTTCAAACATGTTTCAACCAGATTTTTTAAAGGTAATATAAAATTATCAGCCAACAGGACAATCATCAAACATAATCCACCAACGAAAAATATAACAACAAACTTGCTTCATATCAAACTTCCGACGACAGTACTTGAGGAAATCCACCAAGTTTCACTCAACAAGATCATGCTAAAAAAATGTAATGGAAAATGACAGACAAAATCACAACTAAATGTACTGTCTGTTCCATGAAATGAGGAATGAATCTTAAAAGGTAGTTTCAATTTGCAAAATAAATGTCGTTGAACAAAACAGACCCCTTTTGATACAGAAACAAAACCGACCCTTTTAGATACAGAGTTGAAAGCATTTCTTATTGCTATAGATAAAGAAGACCTCATAAACCAAACAGATGATTTTGAAGACTTTATGCTGACCTTCACAAAAATGGTACTGACACATGCTAATAACATAGTTACTAGTATCTGCATCCAGGCTAATTTTACAATATACAATACTGGAGAAATCATATAACTTTGTCCTTCAAGGGCAAGGTACGATAAGCATCAGAGTACGGGCTTCTAATTTTGTTTAAATTTAAAAAAAAATGCCATTAATCATAATACAATAGTTTTATAGTTGAAAACCTATATTTTTATAAACATCAATAGATTTTTCAACTTCCGTTGATATTATTCATGCTATGTTGTTGTAAACACAAAAAAAGAAAAAAAATGGCCCCTCAAATCAAACTTTTCGACCAGCCTAGATGTAACCTTCTACTATCCTTTAAAAGTAAGTTTTCTAGCTGCTCTGACTTGATTAATGTCTTATCTTTCGTTCATATTTTTGTGTGGATCGCTTCTAAAATTATATGTCTTACAGTGTCTCCAGTTTAAATTGTATGACAAATTTCAATCAAAGCTAACTGGCAAGCAAAAAGTGAACAGCCATGTACAGGTTTTTTAGCAACTTTTAAAGGAGAACCTACGGACTGTGCTAAAACAAATTGGTGCCACACTAGACAAGTATAATTGATGACGACATATTATTTGTCATCTTAAATGCATTTGTTTTGCAAAAAGACCACAGGGCACAGACTCTCCATATAGCCGAAGACGAGGAAGAGGTCCAGAACCCCACACCACCAAAGAAGCTAAAAATTAGCGAAGTTGCACGACAAGATTATGAAGAGTATACGAAAAGCATAGAAAGGAGCAAAACGTTAGAAGCCAAATTAGACAATTGTATGGACAAGCTTTTGAACAGTGATTAAATTAATTTACTTTCAATTGTTTCTTGAAAGAAAAAAGAAAAAAAAAGAGCTTTATCATTTGTTTTGAATTATTGGTCTTTAAACTGATCAGCTTTAGTCACCTCATGTGACCCTATGATGAGATGTTTGACAAAATGTTTGTTAGATCGGATACTGTACAAAATGTTGCTCTAAAGTAATTTTTTATATTATTGGCCATTACACCAACAACGAGTCGAGTATTTTTTTTTAGCCAATCTAGGTTAATTTCACCTAATAGAGATTTTCATGTATCAAGAGAACTTAACTCAAGTCCTACTTGTAGGCCTGATCAATCATCGGTGGTAACACCAAATAGAGATGTCTCAAAAAGACAGAACTCAGCATATAGGCCTGTTCCGGTCTACTAGTGGTCGGTCCAGACAAGATTCCTCATGTAGTAAGTGTTCTATGGCATTTTTATGATGTATGTATCATTCATTTATTTAATGATGAGCACTTTTAACTCTTTTAAATAGAAAATTGTTTTATAATCAAGTAAAATGTTACAAGCTTGTGAATGCAATAAATTAGTACTCACATTTTCAAAAATAAAAATCACAATTTGGTCTGAAATCTTGTAAAGTGTATGTTATATTTATTGATTTTCTGTAAATAAGGTATACAAAACTTTATCATGTTTTTAATAACTCCTTATACATGTGTTATACATGTTATAGGTGAACATAATTGCAGGCAATAATTTCTGATTATCCAAAACATCATTACCAGTATGTCTGTCCCAAGAATTTGTGAAGATGACATTAAACTTTCAGTTGATAATATGTTTAGTTAACAGGTACAACGAAGACATGTAGTTTTTATTTCACCCAGTGTTTTTAAGTATGAAATAAAAAAAAAGTATGCACATCATACCAGGACAATTGTAGAACTTACTTTCATCATATAAATAGGCTATTTGATATTTTGTCCAGCTCAGCGGCTGAATTCTCTAAGATTTTTTTATCAATTTGTCTTGTCATTATAGAAAACTAAAGAATAAACAACACGAACCCCACCAAAAAGTAGGGTGATCTCAAGTGCTCCGGAAGGGTAAGCAGATCCTGCGCCACATGTGACTCCGTCGTGTTGCTGATGTGATTACAAATCCGGTAAATAATCTTAATTCGGTAAGTCACATTCATGAAAGGGAAGGGGATTGTATTGATGACGTAAGGAACATATCCGATATCATTTGTGAAACGGTTATTCCATAACGGTCAACTAACTCGCGATGGCGTCCGTAAAATTTAAGAAGGGATGATTTCAACTTCACCATTTGGAACTCTTGGTTTTATAGCTTCCGTGTGAGCAGTAACCCTCTATCAAGAAAATCATGATAGAAAATGCAAGCACGGGAATATCGTATCAATTGGGAGATATATACCCCGTATGCAGGTGCCGCTGGAATGTTGCTACTTAGAAATGGAAAGATCACAATTGGAAAGCTGAAATCATCTCTTTTGTCGTAAAGTTTTGTTTTCAACCTACCCTCATTGTCAATTTCTCGTAAAGTTTTGTTTTCAACCTACCCTCATTGTCAATTTCTCGTAAAGTTTTGTTTTCAACCTACCCTCATTGTCAATTTCTCGTAAAGTTTTGTTTTCAACCTACCCTCATTGTCAATTTCTAGATGCAAGTCAAGATATGAAGCCGACTTAACTGTATCTGTAGTTTCCATTATCTCCAATTCGATGGGATAGATACGTTCCACATAGTCACCAGATCTTACCTTCAGTTCCAAGAGAAAAAAAAGTGGCAGATGACAGAACCAAACTTATAGATGACAAACAGTTTGACAACTAGTAAAAAGCCTGTTGCCCCTTATTTTGTGTCATTTTTTTCAGAATGCTTTAGTTCTTACAAAAGGCTTGTTGCCATCAAATTTCACACAGAAATGTGCCACAATCATATCATGAGAGAGTATGTGACGGCTCAAATAATAGAGAATGCCCAGAAGCCTGGACAACAGAAGACCAATCGTGACACGATGGATTGTAAAAAGCCGCAGAAGGACATATGTGATGTTTGTGGTCGTTGGTCACATTTTACATGTGCCAATGTACCATTACTTTACTTCACTTTTTTTTTTTAATTTATTTACAAATTATGGAGGAGTACAAAGGAGATATTTCCCTTTGGGTGAGCTCTGCAACAATAGGGGTATAGGTCCAATTACTGATGTAAAGTCATCCGAATGGAGATGATGGAAACAATTAGGAAACCATTCATGGATAGAAGTAAGTTTTAACATTGAATACATGTACAAGTTTATAACAATAAACAATGAAATACCTATGAAAAAGCTCCATTTAATCTCTTTTGTTAGTACAAGTTAATGAAAGATTGAAAACATACGATGACCATGTGTATCACAAATGTTAGATGTTACAGAGAAAGGATATTTATTCAGATTATATATATACAGTTGATATGAATGATGGACTTGGATTCCTAATATATGGAAAATATGACGCCATGCCATCTGAAATCTATAAATGATTTTGTTTTAACTGTGATGCTAAAGTTACTCTTTTTCCCAGACTCCAAAATAGGGCATAGATTTTGAGAAAGCAAAATAACTGCCATTAATTTATGATTTGTATTTATGGCTTTTTTGGTGTCATAATTGCCATAGATTTAAAATTGAAGGGTTGTTGTTGGACATCCGATATCATTGTATTCTTTAATTGACTTGTGAATTTTGTTTCCAGTCTTTTCCAATTGCCTGCAAAGTTTGATGGCAATACTTTGCCCCCTGAAATAACAAAACAAGTACACGAGTATATAAGAAGCAAAAAATAATAAATAAATTAATTAAAAACATGAAATAAAAAGGGGATATTTATAATTATTATACCTAACATATAATACAATCAAGTCTATTGGATAACACATTGTCACGTGATATGGAATAATTCATGTAATTTTTAACCGGATTTTTAACCAAAGCTTTTAGAATTTTAATATGTTGTTACTGACAACTAAATGAAGTTCAAGTTCAATAATGGCGATTTTTACTTTTACCGTTCAGGAGTTATGGTTCTTGAAAGATTGAAAAATGGAGTTTCCAGTCGTGTCCGTGCATTTATGCATGAACTATTCTACCAAAGCTTCCCAAATTTTGATATGTTGTTACTGATGACAAAATGAAGGTCAAGTTCAATAATGACGATTTTGACTTTTACTGTTCAGGAGTTATGATTTTTGAAAGATCGTAAAATGGCGTTTACATTCAAGTTGTTGCATTTACTCATGATTCACCATTCAATCTAAGCTTTTCAAATTTTCAATGATAATGGACGTCATACTACCCTCCGAATTATACACAAGAAACAGAATTTAAAATCAAACAAAACCAACAAAGGCCAGGCCTTGCGGTCATAAAACTTTCGAGCACGAGTTTTGTACTCAGACTCGAGAATCAACCAATCAAAATGCTGGATTTCATAATTTGAGCATGATGTGTGTGCTCCAAGCACTGAGCAAAGTTTTATGACTTTAACCCAAAAGGCTCCTGACTTGGGACAGGCGCAAAATTGCGGCGGGGTTAATCATGTTTATGAGATCTCAATCCTCGCCCTATTGACATTTTGACACTACAAAAGTAATTAATTCCACTATTTTCAAAGGCCTTATTATCAACTATCATTTTGCAAATGATGGCCAAGTTGAACATTGTCGTCACATTTTTCTCCAGAACCACATTACAAGGATTTCTGAGATCTGAGCATTGATTGGCATTAGGTAAAATTCACAACATATAGTTTGAAAGTCATATTATAGTGCAATTATAATTGTTTACTACAAAACATAATTTTTTTTTAATTTTTTTTTTTATTAAGAGGCATGTGTTTGATAACTGGAAAGATGGTGGAATATCCAATAGATGAATGTAAATTGATAGATCTGACAATTATTGATAACATTTCATTCATGAAAAGAATTAATGGAGATTACATAAACTGCCCTCAACAGGTAATTAGCAGTCCCTTTTTAATTATTTGATATTATAATAAAAGGCTGTAAGAGAGTTGCTGCCTTATTATTTCTATGTTGGGGCTTGAAAATATTATTATAATATGAAAACACCCATTATGGTAATTTAAAAAAAAAATTACGATTATAGGAAAGAGATTTAATGCTAAAGGTTTCGCCATATAAAATAAATAATCTTCCAGTTGTTATAGTACCAAACAATATATTTATTGATGACACACCTGCCAAGAAGTCCAGAAGATGCATTCAATCACAATTAGCAGGAGTACCACTAAAAGATAAGCAAAGAAATAGGAATGTTATGGTACTAGGTACCTCTGACCAGGTTGCTATTCTGGATATCGCTAAACCTATTTGTGAAGATGTCCTGTGTCTAAAGAGGTATAGAATTTCCAACATCTGGTTTGTATCTAAATGCTATCTAGGTTACCAGATAAATATCAATATATTATTATAGTGATCATGTAAGGCAAACAATATCAATGGACAATAAAGGTAAAACACTTCTTGATAGCAATGTGGAAACAAATCATAACTTGTTATCTAAGAGGCATCACATATCAAACCTAGTTCGAGACTTAAAAGATTTCTTGATGATGAACTGCCAGTATATGCAGTACTAAAGGATGCATCCTTTTCACCATTATTTGGTTCGGACGAGGCAAACTTATTTCAGCAAAAAAATAAAACAATTCAACACAGAAATGAGAAGATCATACAGGGAATTCATAACAACTAAACCAAAGATATATGTAGATAGTGCCACAGAAGAAATACACAAAATTTGGCAAGTAACAACAAAAGAGATACAAAGCCGACAGTTCCAGGACATTAGGAAAACTTATATTGATCATAAGCTCACTTATTCATGATATGGGATCAATATTTCTGACCCGACACTACGTACTTTTGTTGCTTAATTCTTAATATTAATATGCAATGTTTCAGGTTCTTTCGGTAGTATACCCAGGTAAACCCTCATCAGAAGCCGACATTCGGTATTCATTTCGTATATAGTATCATAGATAGATGTGTGTCTGTTTCATAACAGTTTTTTCTTATTAGCTCACCTGGCCTAAAAGGTTTTGCCAAAATAGAGCAAGAAAACTAAAAGCTGCTTAGTTAAGGTTGTTTGCTCAACACCGCCACAATATCAGATATGTGGTTATGGCATTTCCCAGCAATTGCTGCACCAACCCCAAGTTACAATACCTACTGTAGGTTCTGGCTTTGGTGGCGTTTCACTTGCAATAATCTGTCACCACGAGAGAGTGTCACCAAAACTTTTTTTAGCCGCAGCCTCGTTCAGTCCACACGTCTTGCGTATCATTTTAATCATATGATTAAGCGGTTGGCCAAGGTCAACCTCTACCCGTTGCATTTCTTTCCCTAACGGCGCTTCACTACTATCATTACTATTATAAAAATAAATAAGGCATTCAACAATGACAATCTGTTTTGAATTTTCCGCCATTTCAACTTATTTATACTGTTATTTTAGTACTAGTAGACTATAGATGAAGAGAGGAATAAATATCCAAGGAACCAGTTCATTAATACATAATTTAAAACAATATCCGGGCAGACTTTGAATTAGTTCCGGTTTACTTTTTAATCAAATGCAGGACAAGCACGAGAAATTAAGAGTGCTGACACGAAACACGGAAAATAAATAAGGGGAAACAGGGGAAACAAGAAGCACGCATGTCGTCCCAAACACGAGAAATAAAACTTCAAAACACGAAAACACGTGAAATAAAAAGGCCGAAAACGTTGCACGAAAATAACCCTTACCACCCTCTTTTAACATTTTCTATGCTCAGTGGACCATGAAATTTGGATAAAAATGTAATTTGGCACTTTACTTCTAATCAGTATATTTATGTAAAGAACAAAAGCATATTCCTTCTTAAATAAGAGATATAAAGTTAGACTTGTTTGTGAAAATACAAGTTTGGAAGTCACAGCCTAATCCTAACAAAGCTTCTTTATATATTACCTTTTGCTTTGTAAAAGCATACAGATGTGTCGTTTTTAAAAATGCCGTTATTGGTCGAATTGCACAACTTCTCCCTTAAAGTTACCCAAGTAATTGTCCATACTATTCAATCTGCAGTTCTTTCCATTTGGGAAAGAGATTAGTTTCATTTCTGTCTAAACCTGTATGGGGTTATAACATTTGTTCATGCGTACTGGCCTGGGTCCAGTATTCTCATGTTTTGTCGTGGATATTTGCAGCCAATATTTTTTTTTATTGAAAAGACATAGTGCTGCCAACCAACAATAACGGTTTTAAAAAAGTAAATCTTGATGGGAAGGTATCTGTTTTTCAGTTTGGTTTTGGTCCCTTCAAATGGGCATTGCTGAGCAGAAATCTGCTAATGTCATAATTTTCTGTATGGTTTTTTATCCGACAAGTATTACAAAATACCACTCACTCTCCTTAAACTGTAACCGCCAAAATGCTTTGTTTATCTTCCGTCCGAACCCTAAATGAAAGTGGCAAAACTTCTATGTACCGGAAGTAGTCCAAACTCCGAACTCCCTTATTACACATTTTTGTGAGATATGAGTAATATCGTCACTATCATCTTCAACATAATGTGTTTTAGTCGGACGCTGCTTAGGGTAGACTTTCCCTTCCTGTGTTTGTTGCTTTAAATTCGGTTTTTCTTCAGCATTTCGCTTCCTTTTATTTCGGCATTTTTTCGCTAAATGTCCCTTCTTATCGCACACATAGCACTTTGAGTCTTCCCATTCATTATCCGTTGCACGAGATTCTCCACATCGATAAATAAACTCGTTTATCCTCATCTCCATACATAATGTCAACCATTGGTTAAAATTAAAACATCAACATTATGTTGAAACCATTTAGTCTTATTTTCAGAAATATGCCAAACTACAGATTATTATTGATTACTATAGATTTAATGATCATGTCTAAAATAATATTTTTTGTTATAAAGTTTATGCTAAAATACGAGAGCATAATATGGTTATAAATTTACCAGCCATTGTTCCACTGACTCCTCAGCTTTGAAGTTTGATATGCCAGATGATGTCAGCTTCACTGTTTAAAGTCTTTGTTGTCATGCTTGACCTTCATGTGGTTTTGATCAGCTTCATTTGACTGAATGATGTTTCACATAACACACTTGTTGGGGTTAGCCATAGCTGACTAATGGTGTGTCACTGACTAAAGGTGTGTCACCAACAGTGTGACACTGCTGAATAATGGTGTCGCGACTGACGATGTGTCACCAACTGATGGTGTCTGTCTCACTGTTGAATAATGATGTGTCATCAACTGATGGTGTGAAACTGTTTACTATTGGTGTGTCACTAACTTCTGGTATATTACTGACCAAGGATGTGTCACCAATTTAGCCATCAAACGCTCAACAGAAATGTTATTCGATGGAAAATCTGGTCTATAAAATAGTTTAATTCCATATTTCTATTAAAACAAGCTCTGGATTTGCAATACATATCTCTTAATATTCCACCAATCTGTTGTAAATGTTACCCATTCCTAAGGCTGTTTCTATTTCACCACCAACATTCCTATTCTTATTTCTACTTTCATTCAGCGCTACTAACCTTCCTAACATGTACTAAACTGTTCGCTTACATTTTAAGGTAAGGTTGATGAAATTTCCACATCTGTGAGGTTTGATTTTGGTGGTGTTTCCTTGTCTGATATATATATGGTGATAACTGGTGAATTGGATATTGATGTTCACTGTCTGATAATGTACCATAGCTGCCTAATGGTTTGTCACTGACTGATACTGATGTGTTACCAACATACGGTGTGACACTGCTGATTTAATTTTAGTAATTGACATTTTAAGGGGAGCAAACGCGGACATTTTCTGAAGGAATTTCCACACGTTTTTTTTTTTGTATTTTATCTGATAAAAACTAACGGCGAAACAATTTTCTGTTAATATTTTTGATATCTGGTGACAGATTCCTCAAGAATATAAGAGAACATTAAGCCAAGTTTTGGTAAAGTAAGTTCCAATTCATTTTATTTGAACATAAATACAACCTGAAGTACAATTTGTAGATTAACTGGACTGTAGTTTATATTTATACTACATGTTACTTACTCTGCAAATCTACTCCCTCTATTGTTATCCCATCTACTTGAAGGTCTTCTTGTAATTTCTAAAATTAATAAACACGAATAAGATGAATTGAATGTTATACCTAACGAACAGAGGTATTTAACAACAAAGATTCGTTAAGTAAAAAAAACAAAATTGAGCATGCATGCACTTAATTTTTGTTTTATTTTTTCATTTAAAAAGATCTTAATTGGAATTTTAAAATATTTTACAATCAAATGTTGCAAAGAGGGCGATACATTTCCAGTAGGTGATGATTTTGAATGCGAATATATAGTATGCAGAGAGTACATGGACATTATACGACTAACATCAGCGCGTATTTAATATTACACCAGCCTGTTGACTATATACTATATCCATTGGAACCTTACTTTTGTCAAAAGTATTTTAAAGTTCATGTTAAATACGTACCTTTGTGTAGGTGTCCAGAGTGGCATTGAATTGAACCACCCCCTGCCACAGTTCCACCACCATTGAACTGACGGGATACGTTGTAAACCGTTACATGATGGTGACCATATCTTCCTGGTAACCGGCCCAGAGTTTGACTTTAAAATTCTGACCGGCAACCCTTTTTTCGTCGGCCATGGTTGAAATTTGCATCAATGTTTGATCCGTCGTTGTTCTTGGAGCAGTCTGAAAGTATATCAATATCCGACATTAGATTATTTTATGTTAAATAACTTACGATTCTGTTCAGGTTGGCCCTAAACCAGATTGAATCACATATTGTTATGCGTTTACTTTTCTACATTGGCTAGACATATAGGGGAGGTTTGAGATCTCATAAACATGTTTAACCCCGACGCAATTTCGTTTTTAATTTTCATTTTTAGGATGACGTTCTATCTATTGGTAATAGGCAACATAAGCTCTTCAACTTTGTACTTTTTTGGCCTTTTAGACTTTTTTTTGGATTCGAGCGTCACTGGAGGTTATAGTTATAAATTTACTGTTATTAAACAAAATTTAGATTTTTAGAAATACTAAGGCTCTTCTACATCAGGCATATATTACCTGGACTGTATTTGGCAACACTTTTAGGAATTTTGGTCCTCAAAGCTCTTCAACTTCGTACTTTTTGGCCGTTTTAATTTTTTTGGATTCGAGCGTCACTGATGAGTCATTTGTAGACGAAACGCGCGTCAGGCGTACATGTATATACAAATTTTAGTCCTGGTATCTATGATGAGTTAAATTGTTCCTTTTAAAATTGTTACATGATGCTGGATGCTGTACACATATTTTGACTATTGCATTTATTGTGTCTTAGCAGTTGGCACATCGTTGTAAATATAACGAAATTTGATAAGACTGTCAGGTTAATTTGTGTTTATGTTGGATTGCTATCTGATTGACGAATTCCCGTCATTTTATTTATATTTTATATTTTTTAGGGAGCATCCAGTTTCACTTTTTCATTTAAAATATATTTTCGTGTTGGTATTAGTTATGACTCTTGTGATGTTTTCTTATCTCTCTGACTCAGATACGCACAGGTGTTGAGTTTAATGATGCGGCGACAGCTTCCTATAAATTGACGTTTTTTTTTCAATCAATACTTTTTTCCTTGAGTTAGTGTATTAAATTTTGCAGTATTTAAAGGGAGCTGAATACCTTAACCATTTAAATGCATGCAGAATTTAATCCAGACTACGAATGAAGAGACGAGTGCGCCATGGGACAGTCTGGTATGCAAATAAGTTGTGCAATGAATGTTCTCTCTTATCATTATCTGTTAAGTTGTTAACCATTTACTCAACCAGGCAATTGTTACACTGAAGACATTTAAATTTTTGAAGCATGAATTACTAAAAGATTGCTTGCCTGTATCTGATGATATAGTAGAATCTTGTTGTGCTATTTGCGAACCTGCTTGATCCCCTATGTTGTATGTAATTTATTTTAAATGCTAAAGTCCATTGTCATAATTATATATTTGCAAACTTGATATATCCTTTGAAGTTTACTAAAAAAAAATCATAACATTTCTCTCAGTGTGAAACTGTATTTACATGTTGAGGATGTGCCAGAAATACCAAATGTTCAGTTCTAGTTTGTTCATAATTTAAATAATTTAAGACAGAATCAAGTTTTTAATATTTTTGGTAGTTAGGACCACACATTCATTCATTAAAGGTATACAAATCTACAACATTTTGTAAACAATCGTTGCCTACCCATGAATCAGAATCAGAATTTGCACGAGTTTTACCTGTACTTGGTTGCTTTAAAAATTAAAGATGTTAAATTTAATAGGAAAACTAGAGGTATTTTGAATAAATCCTCTTCTTAAAACAGTTATAAAAGCTAGTAGTTTTATATAAGGCTTAGCAATTGGAAATGAATGATAGAGCAACAAAACCTGTCAATAGTAAAATCTAGTGTTACTTGTATATTTTGTGCAAATTTATATATTTATGCTGATTTACACATGTCACTAAAATAAACATTAAAAACTTACTTACTCGAAATGTATATAACAACTGACAGTACCCATGGGAACCGGCGATTGAACAAACTTTAATATAGTGGCCAAGCCAACAGATTATAAGTAAATATGTTTTACACAAATGGTTTAGATTAAAAACAAAATACATATAAAAATCAAATGGTAGCTCCCTTACTCAATGGGTAGCTAAAAATTACAAGCAATCCGAAAAAAACATGTCTGAATGGCTTACCAACAGTTCATCCAGCAATGACGTAGATGAAGTTTATCAATCCCTTAAAGAAACAATCGACAGAACAATGACAGAGGTTATTAAAAAGAGGGAGGTTAAGAAAAAAACAAATACAAAGCCTCCATGGTGGAACATAGAAGTCAGTCAGGCAAAAAAGGATCTAAACTATAGACAAAAGCAGTACAAAAAAAGAAACATCACTCAACATAAGATAGCTCTTGAAAATGCAGAAGATAGATTCGAGCTCCAGAAAGAAAAGGCAATGGAGGAGTGGAACTCTAAGCTCATTGAAAGATTCAACTCTTCAAGAAATTCAAGAGAAATATGGACAACTTATAAAAAGATGACCAAAAAGAAGGACTGCAACACAATACTCCCACTGATTGCTGAAGGTAACGCACCAGCCTTTTCTGAGGAGGAAAAATGTAC
Source organism: Mytilus edulis (assembly GCA_019925275.1). Lineage (NCBI taxonomy): Eukaryota > Metazoa > Mollusca > Bivalvia > Mytilida > Mytilidae > Mytilus > Mytilus edulis. Next base: position 49,915,143 of record CM034354.1, read on the forward strand.
TATTCTACAAGACACTTTCTTTAAAGGCGGACACCTGAGGACAGATGAATATGACGATACATTCTATAAAGAAACAATGGAAGAGTATGAAAACATATGCAATATGGAAGATAAAATACAAACAACAAAACACAAGTTGGACTATGAAATTACATCTGATGAAGTAGAAGATGCCATCTTTGCACTTGAAATAGGCAAATCACCTGGAGCAGACGACCACTTCCCAGAATTATTTAAATTTGCTGGACCAAATTTCATAGAAGCAATGAGAGATATGATCAATCTGTCATGGAACAATGGGAAACTCCCTACAGAATGGAAAACTGCCAATGTCAAATTCCTTCGCAAACAAGGAAAGACCAACTACTATTCCCCGTCATCTTATAGACCAATCAGCCTCACTAGTGTCATGTGTAAAATAACAGAGAGGATAATCCTAAACCGACTTGCAGCTTTTATAGAGGGAATGCAAATTATTGATATAAATCAAGAAGGCTTTAGGAAAAACCACTCTACCTCCAACTGTCTACTGCGATTTATCCAAAACGTCATAGAGAAATACAACAAGGGTGAAATTACCTTGGCATGTCTAATTGACCTGGAAAAAGCATATGACTCAATCTGGAGAGAAGGACTAATGGTAAAGCTACATAAACTAGGAATCCAAGGAAAAACATGGAAATGGATTAAAAACTTTCTGAACAACAGAATGGCAAAATGTATATTTGATGGGTTCATAGGAACTGAATTTGAAACAAATATAGGACTACCACAGGGCTCTGTGCTAGCTCCTACTCTGTTCAACATCTATATAAACGATTTTCTGAATGACATCAAAGGTGAGAACACAAAATTTGCAGATGACGGTACAATGTGGCAATCCAGAAAGCCAGAGGAAATAGATGAACTGAAAGAGGAAATGGCACAAGACATCGGAAAAGCAATAGAATGGACCAGAAAATGGAGAGTTAACATCAGCATTGAAAAGACAGAAGTATGCATGTTCACCAAAAAGAAAATCAGTAAAGAGGATAAAACAATCCAATTAAATGGAAAAGAGCTAAATTATAATCCAAACCCAAAGTTACTCGGAGTAATATTGGACGAGAAGATGACGTTTGGGAAACACCTAGAAACCCTGGAAAAAAGAGCAAGCAGAAATCTGACCATATTAAGAGAAGTAAGACAAATCAGTAAGATGAATACCAAAAAACTATTACAATTGTACTTTTGTCTAATAAGATCTGTGGTGGAATATAGCTGCCCAGCTTGGCAGGTTGCTGAACAAAAAGACCTCCAAAAACTGGATAGGCTACAGAGGAAAGCGCTCACTCTGTGCCTAGATATGCCATCAACATCAGGCAGAGCAGCTTTAGAAATTGAGGCTGGGGTTTTACCAATAGACCTGAGAATCGAAGAGATTGCTATAAGAGAAATTGCAAAAATCCAATCAAAGTCCATAAAAGAACCTATTAAACAACAATTAATAAATTACCAAGAAGAAATAGGCCATGACATCCATATAACACCAATGGGCAAAGCGCTATGTCAATCATTTGAAATGGAAAAAGAAACTGGCATTAACATCAATTTAATAGAGCCGGAATTTACCTATAGACTTGGAGAAACATCAAGGACAAAAACAACACCATCATACTGGAACAGACTCGGCAGCTCGAAATCAAGAACATCAGAACAAAAGAAATTATGCATAACAGTCATGACAGAATTAATAGGTAACACAGCAAATGACCAAGCAACTGCATACACTGATGGATCATGCATGGGAAACCCTGGACCATGTGGAGCTGGTGCAATCATATACACAGAAGACTGAAGACCAGCCATACGACTACACAGACCTGTCGCTCAAAGAGGATCCATCTTACTAGCAGAGCTTGTAGCAATTGTAATGGTACTGGAATTTTGTATACTGGAAAGACTACACAACACCATCACCACACTTAAGATCTTCTCTGACAGTCAAAGTGCTGTAGGACTCCTCACACTAAATTGGGCACCCAAATCCTATATTGATGTGATTCGAGACATCAAAGAACACATCGAAGACCTAAGAACTAAAGGGATGGAAATTTGCATCCTATGGACACCAGGACATGCAAATATTCAAGGGAACGATGAAGCGGACTTATTGGCAAAGCAAGCAGCAGAAGAAGCAACACAACTCTTGCCATAAAACAATATTATTACCCTTCAAGACGTAAAACAAGGTGCACACAAGAGTGTCATGCAGAAATGGCAAAGACGATGGGAACTAAGCGACACAGGAAGAGACCTCTTTGATATAACACCAAACGTCAAAAACATCCCAATCTTTGACTTTCCTTCCAAAGAAATCTTCAGCATCCTTATACAACTTAGAACTGGCTACACAACCCTTAATTATTATAAACAACGCACAGGGCAAGACACCACCGACTTATGCAGCTGTGGAATTAAGGAAACACAACAGCACTACCTCACAGAGTGCCCCAACTACGAGAGTTATAGAGAAGAAATGTACCAGCAAATTACAAAGGAAATTGGAATACGCAAGATCAACACATGCACCCTGCTAGGAAGACTAGACCACGAAAACACAGAAGAATATAAACGGAAGTTAGAAATCATTTCGGCCTTTATCTCAAAAACAGGACGTTTCGACTTACCCGAACATCCGCAACCTCAATCGTAACAGCAATAACAAAATTAAAGTACATGGAGGAAAATACATGGAGGAAGATACACATAGGGCGTAATATGCACCAATGAGAAGAGTTGTGCCATAAGGCCATAAGATTGAGGATTGAGGATTAGTATCTAGTTCTCGCAATTCCGAACGAATTACGAAAATAGTCAACATTATAAACGGTGGTCACTAACCAGTAGATTGCAATAATCGTGTTAATATATCTGCCATGACAATTATATTTTTGTACGTCACACAGGTACAATAATAATTTTGTGGTTTATGGTATGGAGAGGTGGAATTGTACTGTTTTTACGTTATAAAGCAGAATTATATAACTTAATCTGTACTGTCTCTATTGGACGATTATATAGGTGTTAACAAAAGGCATGGACAAACACATAACATCATTGACCCGCACCGCATCATATCAAAGAAAAGCTAGATAACTAGACAATTTGACCCATAAGATATAAGATGAGGCAAATTTCTCTACATGTGAGGGACCCCAAGGATGACTGGGGTATAGAAATATGGTGACTTGGCAGTAAAACGCTTGCCGAAGTGGGTCGTCCGTTTGACTGAGCGGGATGTATCAAGCTCGTTGTCAGGTCCGGTCAGAAGGGGACGTTAAATCCGATGCGCTCTTTGCACGTTAAGAACCCTTGTAACAACTCTTTTGAGGGGTCCGTAGGTGGCCTGTTCCAAGGCCAAATTGTTGTCCTTTTCCAAGATACCCTCATTTTCCAGTGGCAGTCCAAATTTCCCCGACCATATTTGCCACTGGACGTTAACCTAAAATCAATGATCTTAACTCTTCTAATCCTGCCTATTTATGATATGTGCAAGCATGTTTATCCTAGAATACAGACGTTGCTATACAGGTCAATGCCACAGATTTGCCTGTGTTTCTAATGTAATTGGCCGCCGTCTTTATAATATAAGACTTTCCCGTACCTGCTTGACCCGTCAACAGTAGAATATGACCACTCAAAATCAAATTAAAGGCTTGCTCTTGTTTTTCGTCCATCGTATAAATCTGTTTACATTCAGTAATAGTTCGGAAAGCATCGGTTCACTTTATTAGTTTCATTCGAACTCTTAGAGATGTTCCGAAATAGTCCGGGAACAAATTACGTCTTTAAACAAAAGTCCGGGGAAAAGTAACTTCCCTTGTATTTTACCAGTAAGCTTCCGGGCACGTAAATTTGAAAACATTGGGGGAAAAAACATTTTTAGTATACGCTCGAGATGGACTAAAAATGTTTCGATCATTACCAATTTGATCAATATAAACGATGTCTGCGATCTGACGTCCTGGAAGGCACGTTTGACAGAGAACTCGTTGGGGAATCTAGATAGGTCAATTTCGTTATTTATAGATAGCAAAAAAATGACGTCGAGTTAGTTGCCTTTCTGTTTCTAAGTATGGATAGTAAAATTTGGTATTTTAACTAAGTCGTTGAAATCACTCGAAACTAGGTGAGAAATGCACAGAAGTGATAAGATATGCATTATAAATATTAAAAATTGAATATTTTAATAAAAAAAAAAAAAAAATGGTGTCGTATAACCAAGCGCCTGTGGTTTAGATAAGCATTTTATTCTACACTAAAATAACAAGCTAACAAACATATTATATATCTCGACAACTGTGGTAGGTAACGGTCTAGGCGGTGCCATATGGTTTTCGTCACAGTTCATTTGATAACAATTCATAGTAACTTTAATAGTTAATATTGTCAGTTTTAATTAGACAAAATATTTCCTCCCTTCTAATTTTCGAATTTCATAGTAAAGTTATAGTATGCAAATGATAAGGTCAAAGATTATAATCAGTTGTATATAAAGTACGTGTGGTAAGAATGAATGAAAGAAAATAATTACTGTCTATTGTCTATTTGTAAATAAAAACGTTATCTACAAAAAAACACTTATATCATACATTTAAAAAATATTTATCCTACAGTGATTGCAATAGAAAAACTTTCGTTTTCTCGCGTACACAATCACGCCTAACATAGGTTGCAAAGGAAATTATTATTACCCTTACGCACTACAACCATTTTACAAATTTAACTTTAATATAATAATCGGCTTTCTGGTTCCCAACGGATATATTCTCTGGATTGGTTCTGACAAAGGTTAAGTTCACTGTCTTGTTGTTTCAGTTGTAGATATTGTGCCGGTTGCTCCGTTGGTTCATCCGGATTTATCTCTAGTTCAACTGTTTAGTCATTTTAAATTTTTTCTCCCAGTTTAGCGTTAAAGTCTGAGTTTTGTATCTGGTCGGCATGACGTTTCCAGATACTGTTGGGCGAAACTTCTACCTGGTAATTTAACGGTCCTTCACGTTTGGTTACAAGTCAACTTGTCAATTTATCTGGTCCAAGGTAATCACGTTCGACTACTGTTCCTTTCTCTAAATTATCGCAAAGTCTCTTTTGTCGGTTTAACTGAATTTTCATCTGCTTTTCTTGAACTTGTCTTTTAATGTCTGGTTTAGTTAAGGCCAGTCTGTTTCGTAAATTTCTACCCACAAATAACTTAGCAGGTGTTTCATTCGTTGTAGTATGGGGAGTATTGCGATATACAAACAGAGAATTTGCTATTTTTTTATTCAAATCTGCATTTTCTCCCGCATTGCCTTCAAGCTGGTTTGAAAGTCTGAACAAAAGGTTCCGCGAGTCCGTTTGTTGCAGGATGGTGAGGTGCGCTCTTTATTTGAGTTATTCCATTCATTTAAGTTAAGTTGTGAAGTTTTGCAGATACGACTTGTGGTCCGTTATCACTTACTATTTGTTCTGGCAATCTTGCTCTCGCAAATATAGTCCTTATAACTCGAATTGTGTGTGTTGAAGTGGTACTTTTTATCGCTTTAACTTCAGGCCATTTAGAGTTCCCATCATTCTGCCTGGCATTCTTCTTAACTGCTTTCTTTTTTACATTTTCTCACAGGGCTTGAGTGGCTTTTACTTGTTTACACGCGAATCCATGTCTTCTTGAGGGTATCGCCTCTGCTTTAGCGTCGATACACGTCTTTTCGGTGCTAACTACCCGTTATAAGTCAGAAATATGACAGTTGTTACCTATTTGTTCGATGTTTTTAGCTATTTGGTTGCGAATTTAAATTTGAATTTGACTAGTTATCATATATTAAAGAATCAGAATTTAACAATATAAAAGAATATATACCTTAACTGTGTAGTCTGCGCTTGTAACTTTTACTGTCTGTGTCTATGGTTTGATAGTGGAACTGTTGGGTCATCTTCTGGTATGTCACATATTGACTTATCTGCTATAGAATGGGATGTCGAAAGAACGGTCTACTTATATTAGAAGGGTCTTCATCAATAGTCTGCAATAAAATACAGTATTGAATTACATGCACATGCAAACATTACGGATAGCTAACCTTTTTCATGTTTAGATGTTGTGTGCCTTTTTAACAAATCGCTTCCAAGTCTCCAGTATGTGGAGATATTCATCCCTGTTAGGAAGTTGAAAAATTGATTCAAAGTCTTGTTACAGGATTAGATCGCACATGTGATTGTGCCGGTCGGGAGAAGACCAAGAGATCATATTTCATTTACCTAATCATCCTTAGGGAAACGAGCCAAAAAATAAAAGAGAACCTTTTGCTGCTAATGTAGGTTCTTACATCTTCCAGCATGTTTGACAGGTGATCTAAAGTATAGATGTTTTGACAGAGGTGTATAGTTAAATATAACGCATGTTGGATCCCTTCTTGCATCATCCGCTGCCTTTAAACTGTAATCAAATGTTTTCGGTCAAGCTAAATCCTGGAATTTTGCATTTCCTACGGTATCATCGTCACTGGTGGGTGGATACACCAGTGGCATCAATATTATTACTCTGATTTGCTCGTTGCTTTTCTGTGAAAGATGCTACCGCTCTGTCCAAATTAAAAAAAAAATATTGTCTGTACTCTTCACTTAAAGATTCAAAGTTGTTTCTGGATAGTGTTGCATAATTAAAAACATATGTTTGCATGGTAGCAAGTTCCACTACTAGGACAGGCATTTTAAGGGTCTGAAATGAATTTCGTAATACCAAAATATTTCTCCTGACTGACGCTTAACCTAAAAATATAATGTATACTGTATTCAATGTTAACACATTTGTAGATGAAAACATAACTTGTGTGTACCATTGATGCGTATTGGTTATGAGTATCTATCACTATAATTATTTCAAGTGACCGCACTGAAGGCTAGAATTCCACATCTTGTGTACTATTGGTGTAATGTCAGATTAAGATATAATTATAATGACATTTTCGAAAGTTTCATGTACACAATGGCAACATCTTTTAACTAGTATTTGGTTTTAATTTGATATCATCGCACTTAAAAAAACAAACATATGAACACATAGGTATAGATAAATTTAAATAATAAATATAATACAGATGATAAAGACTGGGACCGCTGAGTGTGTCAAATAGTCAACAACAACGAAAAAAATGTACAAAACATACTCTAGGCTACCAAGGGATTTTCAACGGACCGAGAGAAATTCTACAACCGGGCCTGATCATACCCTGATATTATTGTATATTAGTATTAAATAAATAATGTACGCCACTCTTCACTACGAAACACATCTTCTCTTTTATATTTATATAGCTATTACTTACAACTGTCATGTGTACATGCTACAGGCTCGTGTCAATAAAAGAGGTCTGCTTTCAAGTTTGAAAATATGTGAATAGGTTGGGAAAACTATCAGAAATATATAGGATAAAAACAAAATCAGTAAAGTTCCCACTACTCCTTTTGTAACCTTTTTTGCTATTCCCGAGTGTGTTTCAATCGAAGAATTGTCTCACTATTGACACTGTGGTATAAAAACTCGTCATATATACCAGGATTAAATTTTTTTATTTACGACTGAAACAATGATACTTTGTGGTAAGTCCCACGGTCGATCAATTGTAACAACCAAGTATAATTGTCAATCACACAAATCTGTAACCCCGGGGTATTGAAATATGGTCACTTGGTCTTCTCCCGACCGACAGTAAAACGCTTGCCGAAGTGTGGCGTCCGTTTGGCTGTGCGGGATGTATAAGTTCGCAGTCACGTTCGGTCAGAAGGAGGACGTTAAATCTGATGTATCGTGTAAAGAAGTGCCACGCTCTTTGCAATTTAAGAACCCTTGCAACAACTCTCTTTGAGGGGTTCGTAGGTGGCCTGTTGCAAGGCAAAATTTCTGTCTCTATCCAAGATACCCTCATTTTCCAGTGGCAGTCCAAATTTCACCGACCATCATCCTCTTTTATACTCCCCAAGGGTGACTGGGGTATAGAAATATGGTCACTTGGTCTTCTCCCGACCGGCAGTAAAACGCTTGCCAAAGTGGGGCGACCGTTTGGCTATGCGGGATGTATCAAATTCGCAGTCACGTCCGGTCAGAAGGGGGACGTGAAATCCGATGCCACGTGTAAAGAGAGTGCCACGCTCTTTGCACGTAAAGAACCCTTGCAACAACTCTTCGAGGGGTCCGTAGGTGGCCTGTTGCAAGGCAAAATTTCTGTCCCTATCCAATATACCCTCCTTTTCCGGTGGCAGTCCAAATTTCTCCGACCATCATCCCAGATGGCCTCTATTGTATCAACCTACCTATTGTATTTATTGGGTACTTGTTCTCGTCCTGAATATGCATGACATATTTGCCACTGGACGTTAAGCAACCAACAATCAATCACAAATCTGTATATATATATATATATATAACGACAGCTGGATTTCAATAGCACTCAGTCTTCTCTATACAATATTCTTTTATATTAAAAGTTTGCTCCTATGATACAGTGAATGATACAACAATACGTTGTGGTAAGTCCCACTGTCGATTAGTTGTAACAGTAAAATAGTCGATCACAACAGTATGTACATATGTATATATATATAATATCAAATCAGGAGAATATTTAGACAGACCAACATTCGTCTTTGACATTAATTGCAAGTTTACGTAACCAGACTCCAGCTAAATTTCGGTTTGGATGAATTCCGTCCTTGTATAAGGTGAAATTATATTGGTCACGGGGTCGTTAGACTGTGTTTGATGATTTTTTGTATTTTGAGTGGCTTAAATCCAAATTGAAGTGTTGTGCGCTTGTTCATAAGGATGTATGTATAGTACGTCGCCAGTACGGATGTGTTCATTCGGTGTGAGCACCCGTTCGATGAGTTGGTCGTCTTTAGTTAGAAATTCATTAGGATTTATGTGGCCAGCTTATTTGTTCCAGTCAAATATGGAATATACCGGAGTTTCTAAAAATGTTTATTTGCATCCAGTGTATCTAGTAAATAATGAAGAGATTTCTTTAAAATTTGTTCTATGTTCTCTTTGTTTTCTGATCCAAGACGTAAATCACGTGACATTACTTTATATCACATGACATGAAAATGGGCGATCGACCACCATGCCTGTTGTTGCTTACAAAAGAGTAAATATTTCGGAATTTTTAGTAAAAAGAGTGAACTTGACAATATTAAATCAAACCTGCAACAATTATTTGAAAATACTATAGACTTTAGACTAATCAGCAATACTGTAATATGTGACCACTGTGAACATATTGTTAAAACGGTTTAAATATATCAATACCCATACTAGTCTAAATGTAAAGGAAAGATCAGGTGTTTCTATACGTCGGATTGATTTTGACAATGACCACGACCATAACCATTCATATACAAAGAATTCAACTTTATGTGACAGACAAATCAGTGACCAAGATAACAACCTGATTGAGGCTTTACTGTGCCAAAATTTGGACAGGAATATATATAAATTCAGGGGTTAAGAAATCCACAAGCCCGACGCCGGGACTACAACATTTAGACCTCGGGCAACCAAAACTTGTAACCCCTTATGCCCGACGGACTGTGATTTAAGATACACAGACATGATGCAGCCACACAAAGTATATAAGAGATTGATTGATTGTTGGTTGCTTAACGTACAGTGGCAAATATTTCATGCATATTCAGGACGAGAACAAGTTAACAATAAATACTATAAGAGAAGTGCATCTTGTGTACAATATATTGTAATTTACAATCAAGAATAATTTGATCATGTAACATTATACTTATTTATCTATTATGTAGAAAACTCATAATATGTATAAAATTTAAGGTTGAAATATATATTTGTCTCAAATTTTTTTTTCAAGTAGGCTGCTTTTTAGGTGGGTAGCTTAGGTGGGCAACATCAAACAATTTGAATTTTATTTTTGGCATTACCTCAGAAAATTTCCAGTAGAGTTGTAATCAACAATTAACTATTGGGCACAAGGATAAACTTTACAATGTTGGTTATTTCCATCGAGGCTTCTGAAGTTTTAAGCGTAACTAATATATATACCTTGGAGTATTTATTGGCTGACGTTTATCGCAGTTCCGATTTTAACATTTGTTATTGCGTAAAAGCAATTTTGTTTCAGTTTCTGAAGAAATTTGTCTGGAAAGTACATCTGTCTAATTTCTTTGTTTACATTTTTATTACTTTGGTCAGAAACTGATCTCTCTTTTCTATAGGACTGACGATCTTGATACGTATCATTAAGTTGGAAGACTACAAGATGTGGAAAAAACATTAAGTTGCATGCATTGTCATATTTTTAATTGATTGATCGTTTGCTTAAAGTTCAGTCAAAAATGATTTAAGAGTACCCTCACACGTTAGCCAGTATATATATTTCTTTTCATTTTAGGGCAATATATGCACGTTGAATCATTTGGCGGTTTAAATGGTGGGGTCCCATTATATTATATATAGAAATGGTTGAGCGGTCATCATCCTCACAGTAACATTGAACAGTTTGCCATTTATTGTCAGAGCACAATTTTTTCCGTTTGTTTCCATATACTGTTTTGGAAAATTGTGGTCACACAGCAACTAAATCTTGTAAACAGGAAAAAAACTTGAGGCTCTAAAGAGCCTATGCCACTCACCTTGGTGCATATTTAACAAAGGACACCCTCCAACATTGTAGACAAGAATAGAATTCATTACAAAAATCTGTTTCGTTGATCTAGTATTGCTGATGATTTAGTGTGTTGAGTTTCCCTCTATCTAGTCTTTGCTCGAAACGCAAAAGATGGTTACAGAAAAATCCTCATTTAAGGACAATCACTCCTTTAAAGAGTGACAGTCTACTAACTATATTGGCAATATTTGACTCGTAAGTAGATCTTGCTTTGCTGATCATTTTTGTAATTTTAAGCGTCTATTGTAATTTTAGCATATACACCCCAAAAAATGGTAAAAATCGTTATTAAAGGGCAACAACTCCAATAAGGTGTCGTCGGACAATTTCCTCAATATTGTCTTAATTATAAATCTGGTCTTGCTGATCATTTTTGCTTATTTAAGTTTCTATCTATCTATTTTAATTTTTAAGATATAAGGCAAAAACGCAAACAAATTGGTAAAAAAGGTCCTCAAATGGCAATAACTCTAATAAGGAGTCGACTGAGTTTTGACGTTGATGAACAATTGGTAGAGCTCAACATTCTGAACATTTGTCAGATTTTCTTTCAGTCTGTTAAAACTTGATTCTTCTGTAATGAGAGAAAAGGTCCTTAAAATTAGTATTAAAAAAATTGACACACCCGTTAGCTTCAAGTTTTTAAAATTGATATGAACAGATTACTGTGTAAATCTACGATTCCGTAGTGAGTTTTCCCTAATGTGCTCTGAGCTTGGTATGAAATTGTGTTGAATTTGGTTTTCTAGGGTTTTGAATACTGCTTTTGTTCTTATTATCTAACACTGATAGAAAATAGATTATTTCAGTACTGTCGACAAGGCTCAAAGAGAACAGTGTACCAGAGGAAACTAAAAGCTGTGAAAGAGAATACTGATAATTTCACTGCTGTGGTCACAGTGGACATTGACAATGAGTCTATTCATTATATTTAAAATATTGACAAGAGCTTGCAGATAAGGAACCTGATCCTGAAAATGTTCACGAGAATCGGGTTTCTGATGAGGTTTATGAGAGTGTGACTGATCAGGAAACTGCTTCCTGAACCTGTTACAGCCTTAAACAATGAGCAAAGCCCATACCGCATTGTCAGCTATAAAAGGCCCCGATAAGACAATGTAAAACAAAACATGATACTGTGCAATGCGAAACATAAAGGTATGGACAGAATGTAGGACCATGAATGTTCATAAGTGTATAGCAATACAGCTGTTTTCAAAATAACCCATTACTATTTCAGAACAAATATATTGTTAGGGAAATTGATTCACACTTTACCGATTATGATCACTTTGAAAAACTGCATATGAAATTCATCAAAGAAATACATTGGTTGCATTGTTAGGTTATATCTAGCAGAACTTAATAACACTCCATTTGAAACATAAAACACTGTTTTCAACATTTTCTCAATCGTATTGTCTTTTATGTCCCTATTTTGGTAAGAAATATTTAAACATTTTTCATATTATAAATCCCTGGTTGGAGAAGACCAAGAGCCTTTTAAATAGCCTTGGCATGTCCTATAGTATTTCATAAATGTCCGTTAGAAATCACATAAATACTATTATGCAAAGAATTAATGGCCAATGGTTACAAACTAAAAAAAAACAGTGAAGAAGGGGTAGACAATAAAAATGAAGAAGAACTTTGTTGCCGAAACGTACGTAAATATTATCAAGGAGAAAATTAACAGCTTCAATCATCTCATCACACCTCCAGTAAGTATATCTAGCATATTTACCTTTCTCATTAGAGAAAAAGGCTTTAAATGAGTTGCAGCAAATATATCTACATTCAGCTTTACCAAAAGACCATTTAATTAAATAGGAAAACTTTTGTTTAATAAGATAGTGTGGAAGTGTAGTGTAAAGAGTAGAGAAATCAAAACTATTAACAGAATCGAAAGGACCATCAAAAGCCCGTAATTTATCTAAAACATCCAAAGAATGTTTTACACTCCAAAAATGGTTGATACCACTATGTTCATATATTTTATTACAATAGTTTATAATAAGCTCTTTAATAATAGTTATTTACCAATGGACGTTAAGCAACCAACAATCAATCAATCAATTAATAGTAGTTAATGAACTAGTTAAGAGCACTGACATATTAGTTGTAGAACACTTACTAAAGGCCGAGATGAAACGATATTTGAATGGTTTTTTGAGTAGTTTTGGTAGCCAATACATAGAAGAGACCTTCAAATGTTCATAGAAGCCTTAAGCTTTGATGTGGTTGTGATATGCTTGTTTACTATATAAATCTCTGTGAAGCGGATAGACTTGAATGTAGATGAATTTAAAATTTCATTCTTAAGAACGTCCGTGTAGTATTTTCGTCGTACCACAACCACATTGTTGGCTGCTTTGTCGGCCGGTACAAACACAAACCGCTTTGAAAGTATTTGAAGTTAATTTCTTATTCTGGAAATAGGTGCATTATTTACTCTATTAATTACTTCTAAATTATTTTCAAAATGTGATATTCTCTTATCTACCACATTCATACATTTATTTAAATAAGAATCGAGAGATTTTTTATCAGATTTTTACCGTTTACACCATTTTTTACAAAATGAGGAAAGAGCATCTTTGGTGACTTGACGACACTCTTTCCAATCTATTTTAGATAGAGGACGATATTTTGGTCCTTTTTAGCTCACCTGGTCCGAAGGGCCAAGTAAGCTTATGCCATCACTTGTCGTCCGTCGTCGTAAACTATTTCAAGAATCTTCTCTGGAACTACTGGGCCAAATACTTCCAAACTTTAATTGAATGTTCCTTAGGGTATCTAGTTTATAAATTGTAAGTTTTGATCTATCAACAAACATGGTCGCCATTGCTAAGAATAGAACATAGGGGTCAAATGCAGTTTTTGGCTTATAACTCAAAAACCAAATCATTTAGAGCAAATCTGACATTGGGTAGTATTGTTTATCAGGTCAAGATCTATCTGCCCTAAAATTTTCAGATGAATCAGACAACCCGTTGTTGGGTTGCTGCCCTTGAATAGGTAATTTTAAGGAAATTTTGCTGTTTTTGGTTATTATCTTGAATATTATTATAGAGATGAACTGTAAACAGCAATAATGGTCAGCAAAGTAAGATTGACAAATAAGTCAACAAGACCGAAATGGTCAATTGACCCCTTTAGGAGTAATTGCCCTTTATAGTCAATTTTTAACCATTTTTCGTAAATCTAAGTAATCTTTTACAAAAATCTTCTCCTGAAACTACTGGGCCAAATACTTCCAAACTTTAACTGAATGTTCCTTAGGGTATCTTGTTTATAATTGTATCCGAAGTTTTGATCTATCAACAAACATGGTCGTAATTGCTAAAAATAGAACATAGGGGTCAAATGCAGTTTTTGGCTTATAACTCAAAAACCAAAGCATTTAGAGCAAATCTGACATGGGGTAAAATTGTTTATCAGTTCAAGATCTATCTGCCCTGAAATTTTCAGATGAATCAGACAACCTGTTGTTGAGTTGCTGCCCCTGAATTGAAAATTATAAGGAAATTTTGCTGCTTTTTGTTTATTATCTTGAATATTATTATAGATAGAGATAATTTATAAACAGCAATAATGTTCAGCAAAGTAAGAACTTCAAATAAGTCAATTTGACCAAAATTGTCAATTGACCCCTTAAGGAGTTATTGCCCTTTAAAGACTTTTTTTTCACAATTTGTTCATCATGTTGACTTACTTTAAAAAATCTTCTTTGAAACTGCTGTATCAATTTCAGCCAAACTTAGGCTAAATGAGTTTCAAAGTATCTAGTATAAATTTTATATATTTTATTTCCTTGTATGTCAAGAAACATAGCTCCTATGGCTAAAATAGAACATAGGAGAAAATGATTATTATTTTTGGCTTTTGAAGAAAATAGGACGATCCAAAGAACATTTAAATAAAATGAAAAGCCAAAATAATCATTGATGAGAGATTTAACCAAAAGAATTAAGGTGAGCGATTCAGGCTCTTGAGAGCCTCTTGTTTCAAAAGGGTTTTAACCTCTCTGTCCTGGACCATATTGAGGTCCCCTGTAATAACATGGCCATAAGGAACATATCTAAACTTCGACGATTCAGTTTCAAGTTAAGGGAGTATTACTATCTATATTCACGTCTGATGTAACCGACGTATATTTAAAAATTAAACTTCTGCTGTTTTTTTAGTATGTGTATGAATTTAAAGGTGGTTCTATATTATCAAAATATGGAGGTATAAAGTTTTGAACGGCAGAGTATTAAATATACTAGATAAGTTGATAAAATCAATACCTCTGCATCTATACTATTAAACGAGAAGACCTCATTTTTGGTGTCGCTTCTCTTCTTTCCACAATAAATTAATCAACACGACTCTGTGTCCTATATGTACAGTGCATAGTCGCATTTGTCATCCATGCATATGATTATTCAGATTGAGTTATTTTGGGAGTAAAACGAGAAAAAAGGCATCCGGATATTGTCCCGTCATTGGACGAAATTTTAAGTCAGATTATACTTCCGGTTTGCGTTTTTCTGTATACTTTGAACAAACAAATAGTACGAATAAAGTGTATTTTAATTCTGTTCAGAGTTTATTAAATGGAGAGGGTCTGTAAACTATGTCAATTGACCACCATGGATCGATTACTAAACTAAGAATTGAAAGTAAATACACTTTATTTATATAGTAATATACAGATAAGCGCTAAAATTGTTCATGTGAACTTTTGATACCTTTTCTGAAATTCTCCATTCATTAAATATTTTATAAAATTCAATGATTACAAAAAAAAGATGTGGTATGATTGCCATGTTGAGACAACTCTCCACAAGAGACCAAAATGACACAGAAATTTACGACTATAGGTCACCGTACGGCCTTCAACAACGAGCAAAGCCCATACCGCATACTCAGCTTTAAAAGGCCCCGAAATGACGATGTAAAAATATTCAAACGAGAAAACTAGCGGCCTTATTTATGTACAAAAAAGGAACGAAAAACAAATATGTAACACACAAACAAACGACAACCACTGAACTACAAGCTCCTTACTTAAATGTTCATAACATACTAAATGTATGTTCATATTGAAATTGATAGAAAACCAAAAATTGGGAATTTTGGAAATTAAGGAGGAGGTATAAAACTTCTAACAACACTTTACATACTTTTAACTCCGCTCTGAATGCCCGCGATTTCGCGGGTTTGTTCTAGTATATATTTAATTTTGAAAAAAAGACGTTTTATGATCTTTAGGTTTGTCGATACGTGGGAACAGCCTATGGTAGCAAAATGCAGTAATTATACGAGAATATTCATACAGTGCATGGGCTGAAAAATGAGATGGTGTCACACTCTTTGAAAATATCGTGTAATTTACTAATGGGTATTTGACCCAGTTTACATAATAATTGGTGCCTACCATTATTTTTAAATATAGATAGGAGATTATCAAGTGTATAATTTATACGATGTTTAACTCGTCGATTTTGATTGATACGTTTCCCATGAGACCTATTATTTAGTGGTTTTTTTTATCAATAATATTCATGATATCAATAGAGGAAGTAGTAGATATATTCCCTTGTCCAAGTATATTGTCATTTAGACCCAGGGGATAAGCTGTTTGAAGTCGTTCAATCTAAGACAGTTCGATAATTTTACGGGAATCTTCAAATTGTTTATGTATATGATATATCAAACATTTGGATTTGAGCGTCACTGATAAGTCTTATGTAAGGATCATTATCAGGTCTTGTCGCCTCATAACTTACCTATTCAAAGTGTTATGTCACGACATGTCCTGCCCACATCACGGTTTGTTACCATTTCAAATCTAGTCCTGTGATATTTAGACTGTTCAACAAAATAAAACTAAAACTATCAAATCTTCACTACTTACTATTCATTTTAAAACAAAACACTGTAATATTTACATTCTAAACCCTACTGAGATAATCTGCACCCACATTAGCTATACCTTTAACTGCTACAATTCTGTGCAATATGTCCATTCTTACCACACCTAAAGCACTTCATATCCCTAACAGGTACAAATGAAGTACGTTCTGCTGGTTTTATACTTCTCTGTTCTTTCTTTGTACTATTATCACCTGATTCCGGACCACTTTGGTTTCCTACTGAAGATGTGTTCGACTGATTACCTTTATCTATATGATTGGAAGCACTAGCTTTTTTCCCCTTCTTATTCTAAGGTCCTGTAGATTGGTTTGATAAGAGTGGCATCAACTGGCACATTTCTCTCTGCAAAGTAAGACAAATTTTGTGTACCCTCACTTATGTCTCTATTGTTGAAAGTTCTGTTTTACAATATGCAGCCATTACCGCTGAAATTTCAATTGTGGTTGGGAGATATATTATGAAACAGAGGTCATCTGTAAAGAAGCTGCGCTATTTTTTCCAACAATGCAATATGTTTCAAGAGCTGAACTACATTATTCATGAAAAAAAGACAAACCAAACAGATCCTTGCGGTAAAGGTAAAAACAATAGGTACACTACAATACGTAAAAATAAACTAAAATATAAAATAGTTGAAAAAGTGTCTGCATTAAAAAGAATGGACCAATTCGAAGAAGATCTTCATCATTCTCATCTATAATTGTAACCAATGATGGATTTACAGAAGAGGTGAATTTGCCGCCCGTTTAGTCAGAATCCAAAAAAAAAGAATTTGTTTACAAGGCTTTTAATATTTTGAAAAAGAAAAGCAGTTAAACTAACTAATTATATGAGCAGATGATCAAGGACAGTCTATGAAAATGTAGCTTTATAAGCTTAAAATACCAAAATACATATTAAAGCTGGACCTAGTCTAATTTTCTTATTCAAATCAACTGATGTGAAAATGTTAATTATTGACTATATATAAAAACGCAGATAATTAGCAGTGTTTGAGTAGTAACTTTGCACTTAACACAAAACTTTTAAAACTGAAAGCTTTCTTTTGTAGATGCAAGTACCAGGTGAGTCAAGGAAAGATTCCAGTGAAAAAGCACGGAACTTTCTGATGGCTCTAAAAGATGACCCTGTTTCGTTCTGGCTTCATTTTATGCTTGATGTCATCAAAAGTTTGAGTAATGTTTCAAGAACAACCCAAAGTTGAATGAGTTAGTCCCGCAAAACAACAATGAAATACAATACATATAGTATATGTTATTCAGGTCTCAGACAGGGTATCCCGGCTTTTGAGTGTATATCACCTGAGCCAAAGGCGAAGGGGATATAAGACCTTAGCCGGGAATGTGACAGTATATATCCTGTCTGAGACCTGAATTACACATATATTACGGATTATTCCTGACTTAATGTTATTTTCCAGTGCAAGTTTTTGTTGGCAACACATATATGTAAAAAAAAAAAACTAACCTGATATGCTCGGCATCCGTGAAGGATTTTCTAATTTGCTGTGAACTTAATTTTATCGTGTATGTTATAATTTATAATTACACTTTCAACATCAAATGTAAGTATTAAAAGTGTAAATTGCGTGATTTTGTATTAAAAATGTATTATTAACTGGATCACGTCATTATTTTTCCTCTGTGAGCCTTTGACAGTCCCATAGCTTTTGACTACGTCACATAGTAACCGGTATTATGCTGACGTTTTTGAGGTTCCAATTGGGGATATAAACGTCGTATATAACCCGGTAGTTACCCGAATATATATATATACTATTAAAATATTGTAGAAATATCCATGAACTATGTCCTGAAAAATATACAAGTGTATATATAAATATATATAATGTCAATATATAAATGATAAGTCTACTGATCAGGAAAACAGTACTAACTAAAACCAACATCAGTTTAAGCCACCTGACATGTTAATAATACTGTTGTATAACAATCAGAAATACGTTGAAATAAAACCTTTCTGTACAGTTACCACTCCTTGTTTTTAGTGACCATTCAATAATAATCAATTAACTAAAAGTTGATCTATATCATAAACTTTCTTGTTCAAACATATTAGCTTTACATGCATTTTTATACAAAGATATATAGCAAATGTAATTTTACAGGCATCACCTGTAGAAAAGAAAAGAATCAGAGCTACTGGAGAAGAAGTGCCCTTCAATAGGCGTATGGCGTGACCTGGCACAGACCGTAGTAGCAAAGGGTGATTGTGTAACTGTTCGCAATTTTATGGTGACTGACAACAAAAACAAACCCGTTTCAGCAATCACAAATAAAAATACATCAGCAAAAATTCAGGTATATACCATGGCATATATAAATATAAGACATAGTGTATTAAAATAGAATAAAGCAACCACATGTCTCATCTGACACACAGTTGAAATATATGAAAATATGTATCCTACATATCTATTTAAAAGTAGATTGGCCATCAATATAAACAAAATCGTGTACATATATCTGAATAGCATGTCTACATAACATGATGCCCTGCAGTATACTATATTTATGAGTTTGACTGTCCCTTTGGTATCTTTCGTCCCTCTTTTATACTAATCAACACCATTTAGACTATCTATAATTATGTATACTATTGGCTATTATTCTTTTAACACAGATCCTAACAGCAGACCAATAGCTGAAACCATTGCTAGACAATGAGCAGAATCTTTTAGAAGATGATCCATACAGTTTATACATACATACTAATTGTTTTGAAACGGCCCTTTAATTTTATTAGAAACATCCGGTTTTTACATCATAACAACCTATATTCGGACAACAAGTGGAATGTATAGTTAATTCTTACACTTTTCTTAGAAAAATTCTTGGAAAGAAGATAGAAGAGAGCACAGAGGAGGTTCTTGGAAAGAAGATAGCAGAAGAAGAGAGCACAAAGGAGGAAGCACAGAAGCAGGAAGAGGCCACATTTGCCTTCAGGTGGTCTGTTGCAACCCTACCTCCATGTGAGGAGAAGGAGACCATTTTTGGTATGTAAATAATAAAGAAAGAATAAAAAAATGTGAAAAGCACTACCATATACATTCCCTCATCTACAACCATGTTATAAAAAAGATATATTCCCCTCTACAATTTTATAATAATGTATGAACATCCTTTGTTATTTGTGAGACTTTATTATGAAAATAAGAAAGATGTAGTTAGAGATGAGGGTTGCTTGTGTAACTACAAATGCATTGGATGTTGGAAGACAAGACTACTTACATTACTTCCTAATGGTAAAAATCTAATCAATAAGCAATACAAAAAGATACTAACACATTCTATCGTTGACTACACATGTAGCAGTTCCTGCTGTATATATCATCTCAGATCAAGTACCAGCAGAGGCTGAAATTCATGCCCACATTAAATAATAATATTTACATGTATGCAATTTTGTCAACCATTACTGAAAACTGCACAAGTTTCTGAAAATGTTGCATCAAAATTCCAAATGTGCGACTGCAGAATGAATATAAAATATTAAAGAATATGTCAAAAGGTCATTTTAAGACCGTATGCATACCAAAAGTGTAAATATGTTAAAAGATATACATTTAAGTGAGCACTGTACAACTCTTATCAAAGAAACATCAGAAGTACAGCAATTGAATATAATTTAAAAAACTAATTTACTACATCTATCGTATACCAAGCAAAAAAGTCTTTTTTCATTTCAGATGAACGCCTTGGAAAAGCTGACGGAGAAGTCAGCACCATTCGCGTCACCAATAAAAGTTAAAATGGTAGCCAGGAATCAGCAGAGGACCTCCAAAGCTGGTTACAAATACATGACAATGTCAATGGCGGACAGTACTGATATAAAGAAGGATGTTCTGAATGACGTATCATTGGCTGATAAAATGGAGGAGGGGAACGCAATCCTCCTAAGGAATTACACTGTCAATAATGGCAGTGTAATGGTTAACACCAAGTCCAAAGAGTGTCCAATACAAGTGAGGTGATGGTGGACCGAGAAAGAGAAAGGCAGGCCAGATAATTAATATACCCTCCTACACCACCGTTTGTGAATATGAAGAAATCACTTACAATGCCAGTTGGTAACATCCTATCAACAAAAGGAATAATTGTAGAGGTATGCTGCGAGTTTTTAATTAAATATGGTCTGATATTACAATCTACTCTGTGTACATCCCACTTGCAAACAATAACTGTAGAATACTCTAATGAGTAAATTGATCGCCTGTATTTGATACCATGAAAGGAACTCTAGTTTATATAGATTAGACCGTTGGTTTTCACGTTTGACTGGTTTTACACAAGCAATTTTGGGGCCCTTTATAGCTTGTTGTTCGGTGTGAGCCACGGCTCCGTGTTGAAGGCCGTACCTTAACCTATAATGGTTTCACTTGTGAAATGTGTTAAATCCCGTTAATATTACTCCTGCCAACTCGCCCCACCTAATAGAAAACGATAATATCTAGATAAATATGGTATTAACCAGGAAGAATTTAGTAATGCCTACTCGCCCCACTTATGTAAAAAGATGTTATCCCGTTGTATAGAAGTTAAATTCCGTTAATATTACTCCTGCCAACTGGTCCCACCTAATGGAAATCGGTGAAATCTAGATAAATATATTATTAACCAGGATGAATTTAGTAATGTCAACTCGCCCCACTTATGGAAAAAGATGTTATCCCGTTGAATATAAGTTAAATTCCTTATATTGCATTATGATACAATTAACAGGTTTCTTTGCAATTGTTATGCAAATAACTAAGCTTCAAAACTTAGTTATTCTTCAACAATACATTTTTTTTAGAATTATAATTTCAGAATATTAATAATAGTAATTAAATAAATTTTCGGTTTGTTTGAATTCTGTGTAGATTAGTTTTCATTAAAGTGGTGCGATTTTTTATTTTTAATTATATATATATATATTAATCTAAATATAACCGTTTTTTTATAAGTAGGGCGAGTTGGCAGGAGTTATAATAAACATGATTTTACCAATTCTACATGTGGGGCGATTTGATAAATCAGTTTGTGGCGGGTTTTTTTAAAAGTGGGGCGACTTGTCCTGCTTCCATTTGAAGGCCCCCTTCAAGGTTTTGTATGACTATGTGAACCATCTTTCACGTAAAACCCCCATGTGCATTTTGAAAAGTTGGCAGATATGTTTTTGACTCCAGACAAAATCTACCGGTATGAATGAAAAAGAAGTTTTCAATTAAGGCTCTGTGGCCATAACAATTGTCTCATTAGCATGTTAACCACTTCCCATATTTGCAATTAAAACAACAGAAGAAAATTATTCAACGCAAAGACAAAACTTACTTGTAAATATGAAATATTCTTTACGGTATGAGTTTTTCTCATTGTTTGTGATCACCCCAAGGGTGACTGGGGTATAGAAATATGGTCACTTGGTCTTCTCCCAACCGGCAGTAAAACGCTTGCCGAAGTGGGGCGTCCGTTTGGCTGTGCGGGATGTATCAAGTTCGCAGTCACGTCCGGTCAGAAGGGGGACGTTAAATCCGAAGCCTCGTGTAAAGAGAGTGCCACGCACTTTGCACGTTAAGAACCCTTGCAACAACTCTTTGAGGGGTCCGTAGGTGGCCTGTTGCAAGGCAAAATTGTTGTCTCTATCCAATATATCCTCATTTTCCAGTGGCAGTCCAAATTTCCCCGACCATCATCCTCTATTATAACAACCTACCTATTGTATTTATTGTTAACGTGTTCTCGTCCTGAATATGCATGAAATATTTGCCACTGGACGTTAAGCAACCAACAATCAATCAATCAATCATTGTTTGTGATTGTACAGTAGTACCTGTAACTGCTTATACTTATTTCTCATTCACTTTTGCTTGATAAACTCACTAAATATCATGTATATACATTGTACCACATCTCCTTATTTTTATATGCATTCCAATAACATGAACAATTGTATATACCAAAGCAAAATGAACTGCACCACTTTCATTCACTAGTATGCATCTTTTGTCAAAATACAAGTTCTTAAATGACCCAAACTATATTTATTGATGAAAAATTCAAATTTAGTATACAACTCTTTAACAGGTACAAAAAAAGCACAGCTGTGTCATAACTTGTGAAATCTGTGCTGAAAACATAGACATTGATGGTATTTGAGTAATTTCAAATGTGAAGCTCAACATTAGCTCGTCAGTTGGTGGTGGACAGTTATGATTCCTTTCTGCAGGCTAGGTTGAAGGACTTTTCAGGAAAACCAATTTCACAAATCAAAACTTTCCTCTAGATTTCTCCTACAATATTCATCCAGTTTAGTTCTTTTGGTTTAATTGGACACCGCCCTGATTTTTAATTTTGCAAACCATTCAGTCTCTTGCTTGCTTCGCCGTTAAGATTAATTTTAATTATGAATAATTTAATCAAATTATTATTGCAAATAGAAAATGCATGCGGAAAGACAATTGCCAATATAATTAGACGCCTGATTTATGATTTAAGGGGTACCAAGGACAGTGCGAATCGACTGTAGCAGCGAGGCAAAAATCAAAACTGACTTAAGTTTTAACAAGTCAATTTTCTCTCTCGTTTATCTGATTTAATGGATAATGACTTGATTCTACATCTATAGCCTTTCCAGCAAATTAGATAATGCATTCAATCTTCTCAGATCAAACTTCTTTATAACTAACTTCAGATTACCATAAGTTGATGGCACGCTATGCTTTATATATATATATATATATATATATGAATATGAATACGATTTTTCGTCAATTGCATTTGACGACATACTAAATACAGCATTGTATACACAAGATACTTCATATAATTAAGACGTTAATTTTACTATATCACTCTTGGATGTGCTCTCGTGATATTTTTCGTGCATGAAAGATTCACCTGCTTTAACTTTCTGTTTACTGAAGGCGACAAAATATTTGGGAAGAATCCGTTTAATGATAACTTCCAACCTCTCCTTCATTAAGTCGAAGTCAGAAGGGGGAGGCATACACTTTTCAACTGGTATACAGGAAGCCTGAATAGTTGTCTTGTCACGCAACGTTAGTTGGTATCCGGTTCTTAGTCTTTTAGGCAAGAGCCCATATATTTAATTTGTTGTCACTCTCCTGGGAATGGTGTCTGGCGGAAGTGTATTTGGCAACATTATCACAGCAGAGTGTAACCTGTTAATAGGATAGCCATTGCAAGTTTGAATTTACATGATTTGCACAGGCTTTTTCAAAGCTGAATATATGAGCTTTGATTTTTTTTTTGGCTTGCTTTCGTAGATTTGCATCCCTTTTTTCTGCGGTCAGATTCAATTATTTAACATCTAAAGTGCTTGAATTCGTTCTATTAATTGGTATTGACTTTAAACTGCCTGTTCATATGCGAAAGAACATTAGGTTATGAACTTAATATTTTTTTCATAATAGAAATGTATAAGTACTCTGCCAAAAATGTGATTTATTTCAGCTTAGTATCAGCATGATGAATCAATCATAACACACCCTTCGATATTTATATTTTCAGTATATCTAAAATATGCAGATTTTCAAAACCTTTTTAATTTCATATATAGGTTAGTAGGTACAACATAAAACATTTTATTTATTTAAACGTAATATATTTGCCTAAGGGAGGTTCTGGTGCATCAACTATAGGAGAAACTCCATCCATTGTTAAATCTAAATCCACTATCATCTGAATATCATCATCGTCTTCATTGTCATTTTCATTTTCCAAATGCACCTGCAGGATGTAGCTATTATAATACATAAACAAGTATTCTTGAGTATGGTCAATGAATTACAAAAATACAAGAGATATTTTGTATGGTATATATTTAAAATAGTAAATAACTGTCTCGTTTTATTAATAAAAAAAATGTCTAATGGTTATATATTAATATTATGTTCAATTGAGATAAAAAAAAAAAAGTTGAGGTTGTATAGTCATTCCAGCCTTTAAATATTTACTGTTGAGTCTTCGGTGAATGTTTATTATCCAATATGGTTGTCTCACCGTTTGTAAATCGTGTTGTCGGTTATCAATTAACAATCGTTGTTTTAAATCTTTTCAAGTAGGTGTATAGTTTTTTGATAAGTTGGCAAGACGATACAGTTGGAAAGCTTAACGGTGAATGTCTAAGTACAGTTCAAGTCGATGTTAAATTTTGCGAGTGTTCTTTTTCGCCCCTTATCCCCTTTCCTCTCATGTATGTATATTAAGGTTACCTCAATTTCATTTTTCCACTTCATCAAGCTATTGTCATATTCTTGTCTCAGTGCCTCTATTCTGACAACAGTTGTCTTGTGGCTCAGGGAAAGGCCAAGATGGTTAATATCTCCGAAAAGCTGAATAAAAAGACAGCAGTATAATTGCAGTACTTAATAAATGTTAGTATCGGATATAAGATCACAACAGGGTTAATAGGTAAACTAAGTGTTGGACTATGTTTTAAGTCTGTGATATTTTAGTTTCGCAATATATTGAATAGAGTCAGCTGTACTTTCTTTTTTCCCGTCATTCGAAGTATGGTAGATATTTTTTGTATATTAAGCATGCATACTATATCTCCGTATGTATAATAACATGAAAGAAATCGTTAAAAGCTTATAGTATATAATACACCATTCTACTATCGTTTCAGTTTATCAGAGATTTCGAGAATGCATTCTATGCTTTTGCTACTAAATATGCATCATGATGGTTTAAACTTCAAATATTTTATTCTTACTAAACAAACATACTGATTGTTAAATACCATGACGCCACAGATGAATGGAGTTCATACTTTGGAACCTTTGAAAGCTTCTGGTGCATCTTTTATGAAAATTGAGAGAGAGAAGGCGGTCCCTACTGCAGTTGTTTTGTCACTTAAAAAACCACGAAGTCGTCTTCATTTTTTGATTCACGAATGTTTAACCACTTATAGGAATAAAGCTGAGTCAGCGTAATCAATAAAGTAAAAAAAAGTTTGAAAACATACTAATGTAGTATATTGAACTGATACAAATTGTTGGTTGTAATTGTTATTTATTTTTAGTTTTATTTTGTCCATTGTAATGAAATATCAACTTTGAAAACGGTTTGATTCTTGTTTATTTTGTCTAAGAAAACTGATTTTCTGTTTAATTTTAAGCGTATAACATACACATAGAATTTGAAAAACACAATACTAAATGTTGACCTTCTGATTGTGTCGTCTTTAATACCAAAACTCACCTTTATCAAAACAAATATACTTGGTGCCATCTCTTTGATATATGTAAGTGCGATCAAACTGTCAACAGTTGGCATCAGACCCATTACCACCTCATCTTTTCTGTTACGCATATAATTAATATCCTTGTTAATCTCTGCCATCAAAACTGCTTCAGCTGATTTACATTTTTTATTAAGTTTCTAAAGAGTTTATTATACTTATAGTTCTTTAGAAGTGCTATGTCTTTTCTAGAATTTGATACACCAAATAAAGAAAGAGTATGATGTTAACGCATTAATGTTTTTCGTTTATTAATTTGTGCATAATGCCAGCCATTCGTTGGGTAGCTTGCCTGCCATTAGGTTATAAAAAAGTACTTTCCTTTAAGAGTAGACTTCTTTCGTTCTTATGTTGTACTGTTATACCACTGTCCCAGGTTGGGGGTTCGGGTTGGGATCCCGCTAACATGTTTAATACCGCCACATTATTTATGTATGTGCCTGATCCATGCCAGGAGCCTGTTATTCAGTGGTTGTCGTATGTTTATGTGTTACATATTTGTTTTTCGTTCATTTTTCTACATAAATAAGGCCGTTTGTTTCCTCTTTTAAATTGTTTAACATTGTCTTATCGGGCTTTTTATGGCTAACTATGCGGAATGGGCTTTGCTCATTGTTGGAAGCCGTACGGTGTCCTATAGTTGATAATGTTTTGTCATTTTGGTCTTTTTGTGGGTAGTTGTCTCATTGTCAATCGTACCACATCTTCTTTTTTATATAGTCCAGTCTGGTATCCAATCGATCTGTTTATAGGACTAGGCTGATTCGATATAAGGGTTGTATACCTCACCCTCTAATAACTTCATTGTTCCGCTAACATCCAAGCTAACCACAGATATTACTATTGCTTACACGTTCTATAATCGCCTGTAATACTAATATTCTTTTACATTTGTCATTTCGAGACTATTTAATACGGTTTTGGATATAGGTAGTTGTCAAAGGTACCATGATTATAATTTAGTACGCAAGACGCACGTTTCGTCTATATAAGACTCATCAGTGACGCCGATATCGGAATATTTTACAATTTTATATTTCTAAATTACAATTGAGATATAAATTAAGTTAAAAATATTTCAAAGTGAAAAGGCTTGTCCTAGTTCAAAGGGAAAAGATTCAAACAAAACTATTGGCACTTGTCAATGTGTTTAGGCTTGATAGTGCTTACTTTTATAAAATAAAACAAACATGTCTTAGTTCAAAGGGCAATAATTCAAACAAAAATATTAGTACTGTCCTAGTTCAATGGGAAATAATTCAAACACAAGTATTGGTACTTATCAAGGTGTGTAGGCTTGGTAATGCTTACTATAATAATAAAGTATAACAAAAATGTCCTAGTTCAGAGGGCAATAATTCAAACAAAAAATTGGTACTGTGCTAAAATTCAACCTTGATTGAGGTTATTTTGATTTACAACTATGATATAAATTCAAATAAAATCTGTCAACATTTGTACGCTTAAAAGAACTTACAATAAAAAAAAAATGAAATTTCAGAGGTCAAAGGGTAATAACTGTAGCAAAATTATTGATACAGTGCTGAAATTCAAACTTGACAGAGGTTAACTATATACTATAAATCAGAATAAAAAAAAACATCAACCCTGATCAGATATTGTCATCAAATCTTTTTTCTTCTTCAGATTTTGGTTCCTGTTTTTGTTGTCGTTTGTACAACCAGTTTCTGTTTGGAAATCTTTAATTTAACCTTTCATTTCAGCAAACTGGTGTATAACTGAAGACGTTTCTGCTTGTTGTGTAGATAGTTGTTTTACACTAACATCGGAAACAAATTAACAAATAATCCTTTTTCATATTTAATACTACACTTGAACATCAACATATATATCCAGAATAATACATTGAAAATTTAAAATTGCTTTTAAAGTCCAAAATAAAACCGGTTGCATGAAATTCACATGAAATGCCTGATGATTTTACATTATAATACAATTACCGGAATCGAATTCACAAAAGGACGGACAAATATCTAAAGACAATTAGCGGAGTAAAAAACAATATAGCGGAGATTAAAAATCCATAAAGTCCATAAATTTTATTACTTAAGTTTTCGCTATTCGCGACACTCCCAACCACTCATGTCACTCGAAATGTTAAAAATAGTCAGTTAACCACATCATATGTGCTCCCTGTTTCCTCTTCATTTATATAGTTGGTTCTTTTCCTCATGCATATCATTATTGTCTGTACATAAGTTCCTTATCGTCCAACGGTAGTGTCTTCACACAACTCTTCATCACTTACGGTAATGACACTAATGTTGTCCTCCTGGTCATTGGCGTCCGTCTCCATATTTTCAGCTGATTGTTCTTCTTTTGATGATTGACTATCAGATTCTTTAAGTAGTTGCCCAATATTGTCATCTTGTGATTCGTTGTTGTTTACGTCTGGAATAATGTTATCTATATCAATTTTTTGTAAAGTATCACTAAAGTCAAGTTCTTCAATCAGGTAAAAAATGGTGTCATCCTCACTTATATCTTCGTAATAGGAAGATAATACACACTGCTCCTTTGATGATTCATTATCTTTACCAGGATTCAAATCTTTTAATGCGATACGACCGGAATCAAATCGCACAAACAAAAGATCAGGAGGGTTATCTATTTTAGTTAAAAATGAAATTGAATCAATTTAATCCCAATGATGATTGTGGCCATGTTTGGTTAAATTTAGCCCAGAAGTTAGAAGTTTTTGTAAAAGTTAACGACGACGGACGATGAAGTCTATTCAATAGGAATGTAATTTTTGATAGCATTTGCTTGTCTAAGTCAGTATAAATTAAGTTGCTACTAAACCTTGATTTCTCTTGAGCTAATAAAGATGTACCTTCTGACCAAAGTAAGCTTTGACTTTCAAAAATGTCTGGAATGTCATTTGTACTTAGATTATCATTACTAGCTATAGATGTTTCATTACGTTTCTCATTAGCTTTGCAGAAATTACTGCAGTTTTTGTGATTGCCAAATATGTGATGAACTGAATTTCTTATGTCATGTGCCAAAAGTTTTATAGCTGCAGATCGATTAGATTCCTTGGACCTCATTCTAATAGCACATCTAACTGCACTAACAATCTTTACTCTGGTTGTCCTGGTTAACTTGTTTTGACCCTTATAGTTTGGAATGTCATTTACCAGTTTTTCCAAATTTGAACGTAAACATTTGCAAGCATGATTTGATTATTTCATTTTTGTCACAAATTTACCCCAAACCAGTACTTCTTCCTGAATTTTCGCATATACTGAGGAATCTCCATCTGCTATTAACTGCATATATCGCAAACCATGTACCTTTTCCGCCAGCTTGAATCCTTCAACTAATATGTCGCTTTCCATAGCCTGACCAATTCTTAAAACATACCTGTTCTGGTGGTTCAGTTTGAGTATTTAATGCCCTGCTGCAGATACCTATACACAACATTTTGCCAGTTTGTTTTCCAACTATAATTGCTACCCCACCTGAAGCATTATACGTGTGTTTGTGGGACCTTTTACTCCACCCACCATCAGCGATTACAGTTATGCTGGGTACACCTTTATTTTAAAGTTGTTATTTTCAATGGCAAAACGCCTTTCTTCTGCACCTGCTGCTAGCATTTCTTCCTCTAATGCAGTAATGTCAATAAAATGTATGATTTATTTAATAATGTTCTATTTACAAATATTGTTTCTTTTTTAAAAGAAATTGGAATTTATTATAGAATATAAAAATGTTATTATATTTAAATCGATTTTAATTTTTATCACGTTATTTTAAATGGTGGCATGGTTACCAGTGACACAAATATCCCAGATAGATCTTCCAAAATAAAATGAACTTTTCAGGTATGATGACATTATTTTTAATTTATTGAAATTGGATGAGCATATTAAGTTAATATGGTATACATCTCATTAAATTTTTAAAAATACAATTATACACTTACAGTTGGGTGCAGACCAAGCATTACATGTAAACGGGCCGAAAAAGTTAACGCGGCGTTTACTCGCGTGCACTTCATGTAAACGCCGCGTTAACTGTGCGTTAACTCCGAAATTGCAGTAGACATTAAAAGTAAACGGGCGTTTACTTTCGCGTTTACCTCCGCGTTAACGCAAAAACGGCGCGTCTTCTAATTTTGTAAAGAGTAAACGGGCGTTTACTTTCCCGTTTACCTCCGCGTTAACGTGGAACAATGCGCGTCTTCTATTTTCGAAATAAGTAAACGCGCGTTTACTGTTTGTAGTAAACGCCTGTTAACGCAGATTGTCATCGTAACCTGGAAACACTGACCTAAAATATGAAATGATAAGGAACATCAAAATTAATTGACCAACTGGTCATTTCTGCCTGACATATTGACGATTAAAGTTATTTAAAAATGTCACACATTTGTATTTAATTGAACAATAATTATAGTAAATTTCTTGTTCTTCGCAAATAATAGTTTAAGTATGTTTATTCAAATACATGTAATTTAATCCTCACCTAAATCAAACAGTTTTCTCATCTAAAACAGACTGACTCGTAAAACAAAATTATTTAATATCATTAACTAAAACTAACAATATTTATCTTTTAACAAGTTATCTTATTCTATATAGAAGTAATTCAATTGTATTTTTATGGCATAATTGACCATATAATACAATTGACAGCAATTGTTGTATCAGCCTGACGGCCATGACCTCTTTTTATTTAAAATATTGAATAGTAAACAAAATTCAGTAGTTTTCATACATCAGACTAACTAGTAATATATAATTATTTGTTCACAACAACTAAAACTGACCATATTAGCAATTTATTATGTAAATCTATATAGCCCGCATAGTAAATGAGTTATATTTTGATATAAAGATTGATTGTATAATAAAAAAGGAAGCAATATTTGAATATTATGACTAAAAAATTTTGTTCGCATCAATTTAGAGTGCCAGAATGTCCTTTTTATTTAAAATATTGAATCGTAAACAAATTTCAGTAGTTTTCATACCTCAAACTGACTCGTATAATAAAATTATTTGTTCGCAACACTCAAAACTGACCATATAAGCATTTCATTATGTAAATCTATATAGCTGCATAGTAAATGAGTTATATTTTCATGTAAGGATTGATTGCATAATAAAATAGATAGCAATATTTGTATATTATGACTAAAAAAAATTGTTCGCATCAATTTAGATTGCCAGCATGTCTTTTTTTTATTCAATATATTGAATCGTAAACAAATTTCAGTAGTTTTCATACCTCAGACTGACTCGTATTATAAAATTATTTGTCCGCAATACTCAAAACTGACCATATAAGCATTTTATTATGTAAATCTATATAGCTGCATAGTAAATGAGTTATATTTTCATGTAAAGATTGATTGTATGATAAGAAAGGTACTAATATTTGAATAGTATGACTAAAAAATTTTGTTTGCATCAATTTAGAGTGCCAGCATGTCCTTTTTGTATTCAAAATATTGAATCGTAAACAAAATTCAATAGTTTTCATATCTCAGACTGACTCATATAATAAAATTATTTGTCAGCAACAACCAAAACTGACCATATAATCATTTTGTTATGTAAATCTATATAGCCGCATAGTAAATGAGTTATATTTTCATGTAGGGATTGATTGCATAATAAAATAGGTAGCAATATTTGTATAGTATGACTAAAAAATTTTGTTCGCATCAATTTAGAGTGCCAGCATGTACTTTTTATATTCAAAATATCAGAAACGTAAACAAAATTCAATAGTTTTCATATCTCAGACTGACACATATGATAAAAATTTTTGTCTGCAACAACCAAAACTGACCATATAAGCATTTTATTATGTAAATCTATATAACCGCATAGTAAATGAGTTATCTTTTCTTGTAAGGATTGATTGTATAATAAAATAGGTAGCAATATTTGAATATTATGACTAAAAAATTTTGTTCGCATCAATTTAGAGTGCCAGCATATCCTTTTTTTATTCAAAATATTGAATCGTAAACAAAATTCAGTAGTTTTCATACCTCAGACTGACTCATATAATAAAATTATTTGTCCGCAACAACCAAAACTGACCATATAAGCATTCTTTTATGTAAATCTATATAGGCACATAGTAAATGAGTTCTATTTTCATGTAAGGATTGATTGTATAATAAAATAGGAAGCAATATTTGAATATTATGACTAAAAAAATTTGTTCGCATCAATTTAGAGTGCCAGAATGTCCTTTTTATTTAAAATATTGAATCGTAAACAAATTTCAGTAGTTTTCATACCTCAGACTGACTCGTATAATAAAATTATTTGTTCGCAACACTCAAAACTGACCATATAAGCATTTCATTATGTAAATCTATATAGCTGCATAGTAAATGAGTTATATTTTCATGTAGGGATTGATTGCATAATAAAATAGATAGCAATATTTGTATATTATGACTAAAAAAAATTGTTCGCATCAATTTAGAGTGCCAGCATGTCTTTTTTTTATTCAATATATTGAATCGTAAACAAATTTAAGTAGTTTTCATACCTCAGACTGACTCGTATTATAAAATTCTTTGTCCGCAATACTCAAAACTGACCATATAAGCATTTTATTATGTAAATCTATATAGCTGCATAGTAAATGAGTTATATTTTCATGTAAAGATTGATTGTATGATAAGAAAGGTACTAATATTTGAATAGTATGACTAAAAAATTTTGTTTGCATCAATTTAGAGTGCCAGCATGTCCTTTTTGTATTCAAAATATTGAATCGTAAACAAAATTCAATAGTTTTCATATCTCAGACTGACTCATATAATAAAATTATTTGTCAGCAACAACAAAACTGACCATATAATCATTTTATTATGTAAATCTATATAGCCGCATAGTAAATGAGTTATATTTTCATGTAGGGATTGATTGCATAATAAAATAGGTAGCAATATTTGTATATTATGACTAAAAAATTTTGTTCGCATCAATTTAGAGTGCCAGCATGTCCTTTTTATATTCAAAATATCAGAAACGTAAACAAAATTCAATAGTTTTCATATCTCAGACTGACACATATGATAAAAATTTTTGTCTGCAACAACCAAAACTGACCATATAAGCATTTTATTATGTAAATCTATATAACCGCATAGTAAATGAGTTATCTTTTCTTGTAAGGATTGTTTGTATAATAAAATAGGTAGCAATATTTGAATATTATGACTAAAAAATTTTGTTCGCATCAATTTAGAGTGCAAGAAAGTCTTTTTTTATTCAAAATATTGAATCGTAAACAAAATTCAGTAGTTTTCATACCTCAGACTGACTCATATAATAAAATTATTTGTCCGCAACAACCAAAACTGACCATATAAGCATTTTATTATGTGAATCTATATAGCCGCATAGTAAATGAGTTATATTTTCAAGTAAGGATTGATTGTATAAGAAAATAGGTAGCAATATTTGAATATTATGACTAAAAAAATTTGTTCGCATCAATTTAGAGTGCCAGCATGTGCTTTTTTATTCAAAATATTGAATATTATATTGAAACAAATTTCAGTAGTTTTCTTACCTCAGACTGACTCGAATTATAACCAAAACAGACCATATTAGCAATATATATAGCTGCCGCGTAAATTAGTTATATATCCATATAAAGATAGCAATATTTGAACATTTAAATTGACTATAGATGGTACAAATGTACATACTTATATTACACTTTATTGATATCCCTTTCAATACACTTTACAATTTACGTTTTTTTTATCATTTGTCAAAACACAATCTTATCATGTTAATCCAAGGCAAACAAGGTGAATTTCGATTAAAAATAATGTATTAAATGCACCGGGTTATAGTTAGGAATTCGAAGAGACAATTATAAATGGGGAACGAAACAACGTAAACCATGATGTTTATCCCATCATATAAAAATATTCTCCCGACGTCTCGGATAACCTTTCTTTCCGTATCGATATTTGTACATGTAACTTTTGAAAAGAAAATATAGAAAATCTGATAATAAGTAAAAATAATGGACTTAATGCAACTGATTGTGTGTGATTGAATAAAATTAATATTCGAATTAAAAGGGTTTTTTAATTGTTCTGGTTTAAAACACATATATACGTAAAATACAAAGACTAAAAGTCGTTTTTATAAATAAATGAACAAATGAACGTGAAGTTTATTTCTAAATTTAGCCAATCAGTTAACGCGAAAAGTAAACGCGCGTTTACTTTCAAGTGCACGTAAAAATACACTTTTAAATTCTGTAGTAAACGCCCGTTTACTTTTAAGTGCACGTAAAAATAAATTTAACGAATTCTGAAGTAAACGCCCGTTTACTACTGACTAAACGGACACAAAGTAAACGCCCGTTTACTCGGGTAGACATTAGAAATTTCCATTTCGACCGCGTTAACGTAATTATAGTAAACGGGCGTTTACTAGTAAACGGGAAATTTGAAGTTAACTAACGAAATATGTGCACGCGGCGTTAACTTGCGTTTACTTTATGTAATGCTTGGTCTGCACCCAACTGTATGTTGTATGTCATTGGTTTATTATTGGTTGTAGCATACAATAGATGATAACTGTATTCTGTACTTTTAGGGCTATGGACGCATACATTTCGTACCAGGTAGAAAATGATAAGGGGACAATACAGGTGCGCCATGAATTGGTCAGCACGACCAATAACATTCTTAATGGTCAACGTTTCACTTTGGACTTTTTGTTAGATTGATTGATTGTTGGTTGCTTAACGTCCAGTGGGAAATATTTCATGCATATTCAGGACGAGAACAAATTCACAACAAATACAATAGGTAGGTTGATATGCTAGAGGCCATCTGGGATGATGTTCGGAAAAATTTGGACTGCCACTGGAAAATGAGTGGATCTTGGATAGGGACAGAAATTTTGCCATACAACAGGCCACCTACGGACCCCTCAAACGAGTTGTTGCAAGGGTTCTTAACGTGCAAAGAGCGTGACACTCTCTTTACACGAGGCATCGGATTTAACGTCCCCCTTCAGACCGGACGTGACTGCAAACTTAATACATCCCACACAGCCAAACGGACGCCCCACTTCGGCAAGCGTTTTACTGTCGATCGGTAGAAGACAAATTGACCATATTTCTATACCCCAGTCACTGTTGGGGGAGACTTTTTGTTAGATCATAAAATGTAGATAAGGTGCATAAGGGAAGGATTTTCAGATTTAGTTTTTGATGGTAATGCTCTTTCAAATAAGATTCTGTACAGAACCAACAGTCATAGCATCTATCCATTGTCAGATCCGATTTTGTTGATGTGAATCTGAATATAATGGTCCCGTCATTGATTTTCAAAGTTAAATTATACGTTTCCACATTTTGTATGTATTACTTTTCCGGATAATTACATGGTAAATTATAAATATTTGAATAAGAAAAGTTAATTTGTTTATTTTTTTTTAATTAGAAATGGTTTCTGATCTTATATCTACAATATACTTTACTCTGGATTAGTTTAACAACCTTTTACATATAACCTGAAGACTTAACAACCGTTTGGAAATATGAATAATTCATCATGTCCATCTAGACATAAAAAAAACAGGGTTATCATATGTTGGCATATAGTTTTTTACTTATAACTTTTTCTTGTTAATTAAAAAAAAATGTATAATTTCAGAATAAGTTTGAACCATATTACGTTATCATGGGCGCACATCATCAACGTGGACACTGGAATTTTCTGTTTTCAAGAGGCCTTAATAAACAAGACAGTCATAATTTCTGAACAACTTAATGATGAATGTTATAATAATGCCAAATTATCAAATGCTTATATGGACAGACTAGAAGAGAAAAGAACAGTGTTTATTTAATCAGTCATACAGAACAATGACACAAAGTGTTCATGAACTCTTTGTATGAATCAATTGTAACATAATGACTGTTGATGTAAAATAGAGGTTCAATCTGCTTACGTTTAACTGAAAATAATGTTTACCAAAAGTATTTAAAACTAAGCTCCTCTATTCATTCTTTCCTCATTGTTGAAGGCTCTAGTGACCTATAGTTGATATTTTCTCTGTCAGTTGGTCTCTTTAGAAACGATGTCTCAATGGCAATCACATCATATTTTTTACTTTTTTAAATTAGTCACAAAAAAGTATATTGTTTATATACACTACCCGACTCAATTGGTTAATGCAGAGTATCAACTGCTTATCACACTTTCACAATACAAGATTACAAATACTAAAACCAGAATTTTATATTTATTTTAGATCGTTGAACCACAACTGCAGAGGATCATTTTTCTTAATCCATTAGGAGAAACTTATCCCCAGGAGAGAATGGTTCGTTTATAAAATGAAGGTTATCTGTAAAACCATTACAAATATTTCCTTGAAGAAATTGTATTAAATACATAGCTAAGAAATATCATTTCAATAAAATCAATTAAGAATATATTTTTAATTCCATACATTTTTTTTTACTTTAATTTGTCATAAGGTACTATATATAAAAGAGTGTCAAGTTTTAAGCCATGTACTAGTAATTCAACTTGTTTTTTTATATTATTTTTAGAAAACACATAAGACAACTGGAAATGCTGTATCCTGAATATGGCCAAATAAACTGGGCACTACATATTCCAGACCATTCAAAACAACAAGATGGGTCCAGTTGTTGGATATATTGTTCAATGGTAAATGCAGTTTTACCATGTACGATGTCTTGTGTCAAACTATGCCCAATTTAAGGGGAGATAATTCAACTGCATATATCAACTAAACACGTTTAGAATCATTTATTATGAACAGTTTTTGATTTATTCAACAAATAATAATTTCTCTATATGTAGTTTTCTCGTATATTATAATAAATTGATACAAGTTGGACTAAGCACCAAAAAAACTTGTTAAAAATTAAATGTGCAGGAAGTTAAATAGATATAAACTATTTTTTTGAGAAATTAATGACATTTGAATCAATAATTGAATCAAAACCATGTTTGAATTTTCTACTTTATTTTTTTATTTCAGTTTGCTGAGAAACACCTTCAAGGATCTTCCATGGAAGGCATCACTAAGGCAGAGGCAAATTGGGAAAGGAAACACGTGGCAAACACTTTGATGATGTTAAGAGGTAATGGTATTTAAATAACACAAATCTATGAAATTTTTTAAAGAATCTTGTTTCTAAGGGAAATCAATGTAATCAAGGGAACCCTCTCCGCTATATGTTATTTCATATATTATACTGTAAGTTCTGATACAGTATTACTGTCTTTTGAATATCCGATCATTATCTCTTACATTAATGTCATATAATTGCATGCTAGTAAGGATGATTATAGTCATCTAAGGACAACAAAAAGTCTGTTCCAAAGTTAAATAGGGTATTTATGGAAAAATGTAATTTTAAAGATAGAATCTTGATGCAGCTTTTTTTTAAATTTATATATAAAACAGTTTGTGTTAGACTCTTTTGCCGAAAGTCCTCAAATAACATATATTGCATCATGTGGAATTTGTTTCTTGAGTCTCTGTGTCATAAGCCAAGACATGATATAGCAGACTTTTGTTAACAATATTCCGGGAACATTTCTGTTTTCAAACCAATGTATTAATGTGACCGATACAGACTAATTATGTTTAGTTTAGTTTATGTTTCAGAATTATCCTGAATTGCTGTCAGTTGTTCATTTTACTACCTTTTGATCTTCTTATTAATATTTCATTCTGTTTCTTTTCAGAGCACATGGAAGGATGTTGTCCTTGTTGTGGGTGTACAACAAATCCTGAGGAAGAACCATTTGTAATGTTTATAACAATTGAACTTTGATTTTATTTAAGTTAAGCCTTAGGGTTTTATGGTAGAGTAATGGTCAGATAATTTAATAACTACCACAGACATTGTAATGTTGAGTGTTTACTGATTTCTAATTATAGGTTAAAGGTTTCTGACAGATTGAACAGACTTGGTGTATCATCATCATACTGTGTTGCAGTTGATACTAAAACCAAACTTGCTAAACGGTATACTGGTTTCCTTGTAAAATTCTTAGAGGGGAGTTTATCCGATTAATAGGTGATACCTTGTATTTCACAGTCGGAACAAGTCATGAAACCAAAAGTCAACACAAGCAAAATTGAAATATATATATGGTCCACATGTTTACCTCATTAGCACTATTTCAGACCATCTCTTTTTAACCAAGCCAGTTGAGCCAGAAATTTCACTTAATCATTTGAGCATTGATACAATACTACTGAGCAAACAGGAATATCAAATTATCAGACACGAAGAAATTGGATTGATAATTGACACAACTGTTAAATTCCTTCCTAATAGTTCTTTCCTCAAACAAAAGTAAATTATAAGCATATACTTCAGCTACGACAGAATTTATTCCCCTACCCTGTTTGCCTTATAATGAAAATAAATATCAAGATGATGTGAAATCCTTGCCTGGAACCAGCAGCTTCCGAAGGAAGCTGGTGATGATGCAGACATAAATTATGTCATTGAAGGAGACCATTTGGAAAGAGAAAGATTATCCGAAGCCATATGACTTCGGTTCGAAAATATAAAACCACAAGACCAGTTTTCCCACTTAGGAAGATATGTTTGTGACTTTGAACATTCTGTTATGTTAGAAGGAGACGAAAAGTAACATATGCAAGATGTGAAAAATAAACCATTTCAATAGGAATTATGGCAGACTCTGAAATTATTAGTTGCATATTTTGCATTTGAAGGGTTGGAAACATGAAGTTGACCTAGACACAAACACTGGATTTCCTGCTTTGTGTGATTAAGAATCACTTATAGACTCGTTTATTGTAAATTGTGACAATTAAATCTTGATAAGAAATAATATGGCAACGAAGTATTCAATAGGTATTATGTGTTGTATTTTTAAGGTTTATCACCCCTCCTGTAGCCAGTTTAGGACGAACTTTTCAAACTGCAACAGTATCAAAACAACAAATATAATGAATAATAGAGATAGACCATTTCGTACATATACCAAGGGTAAACTTCGTTGCGAAACATTATTATTTACTGATTCCTTGCATTTAATAGACAAGTGGACTTTGTTGCAAATAAAGTAAGATTTTTATAGAAAATCAACAGCCTTTATATCTACTTTACGCGACTCTGCATTTATGTATGCCGTCATACTTTGAACGACAAATTAGTTTATGTCTACCTGTGCGAATTTCAAACGCACACTTTTACACCAGTACAGAAAAACTTCCATCCTTTATGGGTAGATTTTACATAGATAAATAAAATCGTATAATATAAGCAAAATGTGGATGTTAAATTTGATGTATGCCTTTTTGTGCTTCTTCGTTACATTTGTTGTTTTTATAGTGATTAAGATGATAACACAGTGTTGACTGTTGTACCCCCATTTTTGACATTTTACTTATTGTGTGTTTGTTTTGTTCACACATCGTTGACAATGTAATGGAATTTGATGCGACTGTCATACAAGTGAGAGGTTAAGCTAGCTATAAAACCAGGTTCAATCCACCTTTTTCTACATATTAAAGAAAATGCCTGTAACAAGTCAGGAATGTGACAGTTGTTACCCATTCGTTTGGTGTGTTAGAACTATTGATTTTGCCATTTGATTTGGGTCTTTCCTTTTTGAATTTTCCTCGGAGTTCAGTATTTTTGTGTTTTTACTTTTTGATAAACACTATCTTTATTTTATTTAAGCTTTTATGTTGAAATAACAAGATCAGATTTACATTGTCAACTGCTAGGAAGCAGAGTTTAATTAGGGAATGTGGAAAAAACATCAATAAATATGTTACACTTTTCCTCAAATCTTGTAAAGATTAAGCTACAAAAATATTTTTTTGTCATGCATCCGATTTTACCTTGTGAGGTGCACACGCCTAGACATAGACATGCCCACACTGGGGGTAATACATTATGGAGCCTGTAAGCCCTTATACACGGTAGCCATTTGACATAATAAGGTGTCCTTGATATCAAAATGTTTCTTCATGTATCGAAATCGAAAATTTGAATGTACCGATGACAACATTATTTTTTATTTAAGGGAGCTACCATTTGATTTTTATGGGGGGCTAGGATGAAAAATTTTGTCCTGCATTTTTTTAGCTGTAATCTCTGTCCTGCCTTTTTATTTTTCACTCTGTTCGGTCCTGCCTTTTTTTTAGTTTATCCTACTTTTTTTTACTTAATTTCGTCCTGACTTTTTTTTTTTTTGAAAGTGTCTCATCCTGCCTTTTTTTACCAAACTTGTCCTGCTATTTTTTTGAAATTTCTCATCCTCCCCACCCCCCCCTCATCCTAGCCACCCCCCCCCCCCCCCCCCCCCCCCCCTCCTAGGATCTGCTTACCATTTCGGAGAACCCGAGATCAACCCCATTGGTGGGTTTTGTGTTGCTCATTTTTTTTAGTTTATTGTGTTGTGAGATATGAAAAAAAAGCTTATTCTTTAATTTTCTATGTTGTGTCCTGAGTACTTTTGTTGAATTGAATTGTGGCAAGTTTGTTGACGCATTCTACCTTCTGTTCAAGATTGTAATGCTTCATGCATACACATACTCTTATCCATATGAAATCGTTTATAATTTGTGGGTATCATCCCTTAGAAGGTCAGGCTTTTTTGTTGAATTAGGGGTATTCTTTGATAAATTTCTCACATGTCTGTCTTATTTAACAAAGAAATTGTCGCTTAGCAATCTACTGAACCACAATTTCTTACATATTCCTAACAGGACTTCATGCATATAATCAATCACTGTACATTCGAAGATACAAAAATCAGTCCAATAACTTAACACGCCGTTTACCCTTTTTCTTCTATATAGTGCTTTCTCAGCGTTTCTTTTGGTACTCGTTGGTTCATCTCTTTATGGAAAACGACGACAATGTCCCTTTCCTGATCTAACTGCAACTTCGGGGTGTAGGCAAAAATACAGGAATATTCAGCATTGCACTGAGTCTTATTAAGAACTTCAGCTCGTACAAGCAAATTCATGGTTCCATCTAATAAAATGACCTTGCTGTGTATTGGTCTGATTTCAATGTGAAATATTAGTTCTTCATAGTAGAACTTTTGTAGACCTAGTACAAAAGATTTTAGAAAAACAATCGTGTTTGGTTTTCCTGATCCTTGCAAAATACCTAAAGAAACCTTTAAGCACCATATAATCTAGACCCTGTATAAGTCTTTAGACTTTAATGGGATTTTGTTGACCAAATTCTACTTCTTGGTCCTGCATGATGGCCAAGTATTTTTTAGGTTTAGAAGGTTTTCGGTTTGCGTTTCGCCTTAGACCTTACTGCTTGGCTATACGAAATATTGAAAGGTGGAGAAGAACCTATCCTCCTTGTTTGGAAGACTTTTCTGAGACAGTATTGTGGAGTGATTCCATATCCAAATCCTGACTAGAAGTCTCTATCATTGAGTCACTTGACTCAATTTCAGAGCTACATTACATAAAGTGATTCTGTAAATTATATGAGAAAGATTAATGGATTAACAAGAACTTCAAAAAAATGAAATATGAATATAAATATGTTCCGATTGTTACTGTCTCTTCTGACGTATTTAGTGATGCCAAACAGCTTCATAAAGGGCTTCTGCAAGAACCGTTTCAGTCGATCCACATCTGTGCCACCTCCTCACTCCTGTTCCGATTGTTACTGTCTCTTCTGTCGTATTTAGTGATGTCAAACAGCTTCACAAGAGGTTCTGCACGGAGTGTTTCAGTAGCCCCACAAGCTGTGCAACATCCTCTTCTGCCATATTTTCTAATGTCAAATAACTTCATTAATGCTTAAGCACCAAGTGTTTCAGTAGACTTGATAAACTTTTTATACGACCGCAAAATTTGAAAAAAAAATTCGTCGTATATTGCTATCACATTGGCGTCGTCGTCGTCCGAATACCTTAAGTTTTCGCACTCTAACTTTAGTAAAAGTGAATAGAAATCTATGAAATTTTAACACAAGGTTTATGACCATAAAAGGAAGGTTGGTATTGATTTTGGGAGTTTTGGTCCCAACATTTTAGGAATTAAGGGCCAAAAAGGGCCCTAATAAGTATTTTCTTGGTTTTCGCACTATAACTTTAGTTTAAGTTAATAGAAATCTATGAAATCTTGACACAAGGTTTATGACCACAAAAGAAAGGTTGGGATTGATTTTGGGAGTTTTGGTTTCTATAGTTAAGGAATTGGGGGCCAAAAAAGGGCGCAAATAAGCATTATTCTCGATTTTCGCACAATAACTTAAGTTTAAGTAAATAGAAATCAATGAAA
Source organism: Mytilus edulis (assembly GCA_019925275.1). Classification (NCBI taxonomy): domain Eukaryota; kingdom Metazoa; phylum Mollusca; class Bivalvia; order Mytilida; family Mytilidae; genus Mytilus; species Mytilus edulis. The sequence continues at coordinate 49,957,375 of CM034354.1, forward strand.
TTTAAACACAATGTTTATGACCACAAAATGAAGGTTGGTATTTATTTTGGAAGTTAAGGTCCCAACAGTTTAGGAATAAGGGGCCACAAAGGGACCCAAATAAGCTTTTTTCTTGGTTTTCGCACCATAACGTTAGTATAAGTAAAATAGAAATCTATGAAATTTAAACACAAGGATTATGACTATAAAAGAAAGGTTGGTATTGATTTTTGGAGTTTTGATCCCAACAGTTTAGGAATAAGGGGCCCAAAGGGTCCAAAATTAAACTTTGTTTGATTTCATCAAAATTGAAAAATTGGGGTTCTTTGATATGCCGAATCTAACTGTGTATGTAGATTCTTAACATAGGTCCCGTTTTCAAATTGGTCTACATTAAGATCCAACGGGTCCAAAATTAAACTTAGTTTGATTTTGACAAAAAATGAATCGGTTGGGTTCTTTGATATGCTGAATCTAAAAATGTTCTTAGATACTTGATTATTGGCCCAGTTTTCAAGTTGGTCCAAATCGGGGTTTTGATTGACTAAATGGGGTTCTTTGATATGCCAAATCTAACTGTGTATGTAGATTCTTCATTTTTGGTCCTGTTTTCAAATTTGTCTACATTAAAGTCCAAAGGGTCCAAAATTAAACTTAGTTTGATTTTAACAAAAATTGAAATCTTGGGGTTCTTTGATATGCTGAATCCAAACATGTACTTAGATTTTTGATTATGGGCCCAGTTTTCAAGTTGGTCCAAATCAAGATCTAAAATTATTATATTAAGTATTGTGCAATAGCAAGTCTTTTCAATTGCACAGTATTGTGCAATGGCAAGAAATATCTAATTGCACAATATTGTGAAGTAGCAAGATTTTTTTTCAATTGGAGTTATCTTTTTTTGTCCAGAATCAACTTAAATCTTTGTTATATACAATGTATATTCACTTTTTACTACCAACTGATAAATTAAAATAATCTTTACCAATCAGTGATAACAAGCAGTTTTTTTACATCTTATTATTTTATGATGCATTTAAATGAGTAGTTATTGTTGCAAACTCCATTAGAAATTTTAATTGAGATTAATTTTGGAATAAGGGAAAGGGGAATGTGATTAAAAAAATTGGGTTCAACTTTTCTCATTTGAAATTTCATAAATAAAAAGAAAATTTCTTCAAACATTTTTTTGAGAGGATTAATATTCAACAGCATAGTGATTTGCCGTAAGAGAAAACAAAAATTTTAAGGTCATTAGAACACATAAATTCTGTGTCAGAAACCTATGCTGTGTCAACTATTTAATCACAATCCAAATTTAGAGCTGAATCCAGCTTGAATGTTGTGTCCATACTTGCCCAAACTGTTCAGGGTTCAACCTCTGCGGTCGTATAAAGCTACGCCCTGCGGAGCATCTGGTTTGAAAATATTATTAGTTACACAGTGTGCAATTGTCTTAATACGAAAATTTTTTCGGGTCAATAAAATTCATATCGGGTGAGGCGAAGGACAGGGACAATTGAACACTGTGTAACGAATTTATCATGATTTTGTTATATTACACATTATTATATTCAAATTCAATTTTAGGACAATATCAACAAATATATTTTAGATAATAAATCTAAAACTGAAAAATAAAAAATATTATGACTACAAAGCAACTCCATTGTTTTTTTTTTTTGTTTTTTTTATTAGGTCAATGGTATAAGGGAGATAATTCTAATTGACGTAATAAATAAGGGAGATAATTCCAGAAAAGCTTAAACATGAAGCAAATTTGGCCAAATCATCATGACTTAAACTATATGATATAAAGTCTTAAAATTAAACCCAACAGTGTTTGAATAAGATACATGTATTATCAGTCTAAAGTTAAGACAACATTCAAACAAACAAGGGTGTTGGATGAGAAACCTTTTTTTATATGTGTGTGCATGCAAAACAAATTTCTTGCATATGTGCATGTTGTTTGAGCATATGCATGGTACATGATATGCATGAAAGTTTAAAATGAGAATCTTGATTAAATATCATGCATGTTTTGAATTTCTAAACCATGTTAACTGTTATGACAACTTAACTATATTTTCTGTGTTGGACATGCCATTATAACATGTTTGTTGATTAAAATATGATTTTTCTTTGTTTTAGAAATTGACCTCATCAGCATGGACATATTTTGCATGTTTGTGATTGTGTTGATGATATTTGTGCTTATATGTATAATAGAGAAGATGTGGAAACTCGATTTAGAGACACGATCATATCTTCAGAGAAAATGCCGTATTAAATTGAGAGCTAGGTATTTGTAGAACATGAAGAAAAAAAACATGAAGCAAATTTGGCCAAATCATCATGACTTACACTATATGATATAAAGTCTTAAAATTAAACCCAACAGTGTTTGAATAAGATACATGTATTATCAGTCTAAAGTTAAGACAACATTCAAACAAACAAGGGTGTTGGATGAGAAACCTTTTTTTTTATATGTGTGTGCATGCAAAACAAATTTCTTGCATAGGTGCATGTTGTTTGAGCATATGCATGGTACATGATATGCATGAAAGTTTAAAATGAGAATCTTGATTAAATATCATGCATGTTTTGAATTTCTAAACCATGTTAACTTATGACAACTTAACTATATTTTCTGTGTTGGACATGCCATTATAACATGTTTGTTGATTAAAATATGATTTTTCTTTGTTTTAGAAATTGACCTCATCAGCATGGACATATTTTGCATGTTTGTGATTGTGTTGATGATATTTGTGCTTATATGTATAATGGAGAGGAGGTGCAAACTCGATTTAGAGACACGATCATATCTTCAGAGAAAATGCCGTATTAAATTGAGAGCTAGGTATTTGTAGAACATGAAGAAAAAAAACATGTAGCAAATTTGGCCAAATCATCATGACTTTAACTATATGATATAAAGTCTTAAAATTAAACCCAACAGTGTTTGAATAAGATACATGTATTATCAGTCTAAAGTTAAGACAACATTCAAACAAACAAGGGTGTTGGATGAGAAACCTTTTTTTTTATATGTGTGTGCATGCAAAACAAATTTCTTGCATAGGTGCATGTTGTTTGAGCATATGCATGGTACATGATATGCATGAAAGTTTAAAATGAGAATCTTGATTAAATATCATGCATGTTTTGAATTTCTAAACCATGTTAACTTATGACAACTTAACTATATTTTCTGTGTTGGACATGCCATTATAACATGTTTGTTGATTAAAATATGATTTTTCTTTGTTTTAGAAATTGACCTCATCAGCATGGACATATTTTGCATGTTTGTGATTGTGTTGATGATATTTGTGCTTATATGTATAATGGAGAGGAGGTGCAAACTCGATTTAGAGACACGATCATATCTTCAGAGAAAATGCCGTATTAAATTGAGAGCTAGGTATTTGTAGAACATGAAGAAAAAAAACATGTAGCAAATTTGGCCAAATCATCATGACTTTAACTATATGATATAAAGTCTTAAAATTAAACCCAACAGTGTTTGAATAAGACACATGTATTATCAGTCTAAAGTTAAGACAACATTCAAACAAACAAGGGTGTTGGATGAGAAACCTTTTTTTGATATGTGTGTGCATGCAAAACATTGCTTGATTATTTTTTTGATTGTTTGTTGCTTAACGTCCAGTGGCAAATATTTCATTCATATTCAGGACGAGAACAAGTTAACAATAAACAATAGGTAGGTAGTTGTAATAGAGGCCATCTAGGATGATGGTCGGGGAAATTTGGACTGTCACTGCAAACTGAGGGTATATTTGATAGGAACAGAAATGTTGCCTTGCAATAGGCCACCTACGGACCCCTCAAAGAGTTGTCGCAAGGGTTTTTAAACGTGGAAAGAGCGTGGCACTCTCTTTACACGAGGCATCGGATTTAACGTTCCCCTTCTGACCGGACGTGGCTGCAAACTTGATACATCCCGCACAGCCAAACGGACGCCCCACTTTGGCAAGCGTTTTACTGCCGGTCGGGAGAAGACCAAGTGACCATATTTCTATTCTTCTACAGATTCGTCAACGCAATAGAGGAAGCGTCATGTCAAACTGTAGAAGAAGTTTGTAGCCCTAGATCAAAATCAAACAAGTAAAAAACAGACAATGACCAACACTAAATCGCAAAACCAACCTCTCCCAAATTTTCCTGATCCGTCCGATAAACATTCAAAAAATAGAGACAGTGTCTAAACTAAAGTAACGACTTGTCAGCCTATCCTTAATCTTCCGTCAGGATAAACATTAACTAATCACCCGACTCAATCAATGAAAATGAACCATTACAGTTATATGTCCCTTACCTTGACCATTTAGCATATGAATGGAACAGTCTTTACCTGATATTGCCATGTATAGTAAAACATTTTTTTCACAACAGGTAATAGATAATTGACAGCTGCCAGTGTCTTTTTTTTTTTTGCACAGATAGGTAATGCCACCACCTTAAACGGTCTATTCCCTGTTGATATAAACATGGAAGATGGGATCAGAATCAGTTTTAGAGACTTTGAAGATATGTGTGTACAGCACATGATTAGTGTTTCATTAATTTGTATATATTGATTATTCTATCATATCTACGAATTTTTGTATAGACGCTTGGTTCCGTTATGAGTAAAAAGGAATCTAAATGTCTTTATTTGGAATCAGAAAGGAAAGTTTAACTAGTAATAATGTTATATTATTAAATGTGTCCATTTAGAATGAATCCCAAGAAGTGCAGACAACACAAGAAGTCTAAGCCAACCAAGAAGTGCGTGCAACCAAAAAAGGCTATTCAAAAAGTGCAGGACGACATACCAAATGCAGTAGGATACAAGAAATGTAAGACCTGTTTTATGAAAAGATGAACTTTGAGATTATATATAAATGTTGGTTATTTATGTATCAATGCAGTCATGATACTTACAATATCTTTTTCATTCAAACCTTCAGCTTGGTTAATATTTTTGTTATTTGAAAATGCATGTCACATACAGTCCTCCGAATGATATACTAATGTTGTTGACCCATAAATGTGACTGAACTGAACAAATGTTGCATTCAGTCAATGGACGACCAAATGTGATGCACAACTAGCATAACGAACGTCCATATCAGAATATTCGATGACGAACGTAACTAATTCATATAATGCGTTCATGTTAACGATCGGCCCTCCTACTCGTCAAAGCTTGGCACCCAGGGTGCTCGTATTGCCTTGACGGTACGGTATAGGTCTGACGCTCTAGCGAAATCCATTTTAGGGCTAGTTGAAGACTATTCTGACTTTATCTTGTGTTTGAGTTAGATCAATTTACCGTTGCCTGCAGTGTTAGTTGGTCGTATTCGTGTTTAAACCCTTTAGGCAATTTGTTTTTATACATTCCAGCTTACAATCACTTAAACTATCCTTTTCCTAGTTATGTGAACCCATGATTGGAGAAAATATGTTAGTATTTGTTTTCATTATTATTTTTTCATATACGACTTAATAGCTCATGAAATGTCATCAACCAAAATTTTAGAAGATTCTTGATTTTCTTTCTTTTGTTTTGAGACCCAAATAATATCAATGCAAATACTAGTATCTCAATTGCGGACAATTGAAAGGTCTTTCCTGTAAAAGTGATGTTTTCGTAATGACCTTTCGTTTGATATACGACAAGCAAACCTTCTGAAACTTTCCGCTTTCAACACTTAATCACCTCATTTGCCTACATTTTGAAATCGGAATTATGATATACATAACATAATGTACATGAGCTTTCATTTGATATGCAACAACGCCATGTTCTAGAAAGTTTGATTTTTGCACTTAATAACCCTAACCAACTAATTTTTGGAGGTTGGGAATTTGATATTTCAAATGTATACATCATGGCATTTCATTTGATATACAACAACCCTATCTTAAAAGAATTTTGTTTTTGCACTCAATGACCCCATCCAACCCTTTTTTGGGAGACGTCAATTTTAAATTTGAAATGTACGCTTTATGTTCTTTCATTTGATATGCGACAACCTTACCATCTGAGAAATATGAATGTTTGCACTAAATGACCCCACACGTCCCCCTGGGAAGAAAAGGGGGTTTAGAATTTTCATTTTTAAGTAGAGTTTATTTAGACCTTCAATTTGATATATCAGATGACCCCATTTGACAAAGTGCAAATTATGATGCAATATCAACGATATAAATAGAAGCTATGAAACTTACATAGTCAATGCAAAACTTAAAAATTTCAAATTGATTTTTTTGGTGTTTTTTTTCCATGGAATGGTCTTAGTATTTGGTCAAACATATAACTATGTTAACCTCTTCAATTTCTTAAAAATTTTAAGTGGTAAGCTGTTGTTGATTCAGAAAAACATGCCTCCGCTCGCAAAACTTTAAACTGCATCATCTCTAAAACGACAATAGATAGCTCAAATCTGTTAAATGATAAATGATCTACAGTTGAAGGACAACATTATAGAAAAAGAATTGGGACAATTTCAATGTTCACCAAGGTCACAATTAATCGTCAAACATATGATGTAATACCAAACTTATGAACCGGAAGTCGTAGAGACATGCGACTACCACCATTCAACTCAGGACCACTTAACCTTTCACAAGGTCAAGGTCATAGTATACTGTGAAGGTCAAGGTGAAATTTCATCATGACCTGACATTGACCTCAAAATGAAGGTCTTGAATTACTGATCATCTTTTCAGTTTATAGTAGGTTGATATCTGCTTCCTTTTGAAAGATGTACAAAAAATACTAAACTTTTATAAATCATCCCGTTGTAACTTTTGAACAGACAGTCGGACTTTTTTGGACTTATCATATGAAATGTAGAGCTCGTCGATAGGAACATTTTATACAATGTATGTATGCAGCAAAGTCTAATCGTTTTCCTAATATGTAAGCTTGAAATTGCACCTTAAATTTTTTGGTGCACTCGGTGACCTTTGACCTTGGGTGCATGCTAAAGGTCACATGAATTAAAGATTATTGGTGAAAGTCCCAAGTCTCTACGACTTCCGGTTCTGGAAATAAAAAAAATCTAAAATTGTTTACAATTTTTCAAGGGAAATAACTCCTTATGAGGGTTGATAACAAAATGATTGTATATGTTCATTAACATTGCCATCTGTTCCTGTACATGTTGCCGTTTACAAATCGATTCTATCTCTTATACTTTTTGAGAAAAATACAAAGGAAAGAAATTGTTTCAAGGGGATATAACTCTCATAGGGGACGATGGAATCATATTCAGCCTCACATGGTAATACATCATGATGAGATCTACATTTTGTCCAATCAAAGTCATGATATCTGTAAAACCAACGAGGGGGGCATGTTGAAAAAAATCAATAAAAGGGAGACAACTCCTAAAGGGGATGATGAAATCCTTAACAGGGTCATTTGGTAATACATCATGGTGAGGTCTAGCGATGGTCTATATTTGGGCTTGATAACTTCAACAGAAACAAGAGACGGGCATGTCAAAAAAAAAGAAAAAAAAAACATTAGAAAAACAATAAGGTCTTTCCTCACGTAGGGGAAAGACCTTAATAAGGTAAAAGTCAGCCTTTTCCCGCCATATTTTAATCTCAAATATCTCACAAAGGAGGACCATTACCTATCAATATTTTTAGATTAACTTTATCCTTAATAGATGCTCTACCAGCTTATAGTATAAATTATAATTTCTTAATCTAATTACTTAAACTTTATATTTAGGACTATCAATCAACATGATATTACAACATATGCATAAGTAAAATATTTACTATGAAAACTGTATAAAATTTTCTAGTATCATGAACCATATAATTTATAGGAATTTTTTATTGGATATATAGCAGTATGAAAAGAACTTATTTTGATAATTGAAAAACTTTTCTTTTCTTTTTTTGCGGTGGAAAATAGAGAAAAATAACTAGGGTTTAATTCAAACACAAACCTATAAAAAAGGAAGTATCCTGGTCTTCAATAATAATACTTGTTGCCTCCAACATATCTTTTTGTCTACTTGCAATTTGTTTGAGGGTGTCAACATTTGAAAGGGCACAGTATGTTCTATCCTTGGCAAATCTCCTCCTTGTGTCTTTGTTAACGCTTAATTTCTTCCACGTCTAAAATAGGTTTGCCTTTTAAATTCTGTAAAAAAACTCCCCGGACCCACAAAACTTAATTAGTTGTCTCTCTTGAACGTTGTCTCTAACACAACATACCACAGACAATTCTATAGTCTGAAGGTCAGCAAGTCTTTTAATCGGCTTAGTAATTTGTTTTATGGCATTTGACTTTATCCTCCTTTCATTGTTCCTTAGCATCATCAGAACTTAGAAGAAAAAAATTAAAAGAAAAGGAAAATTTCAATGTACTTTTTTATTTGACCATTTGTTTCGTTCTATTAAAATTTAGATTATCAGATGATAAGTTGCATATTAATTAAACCCTAAATACACAAAGATAATAACATCTGCATTTACATGATTTAGGATGTGTGAAATGACTCATACCATGCCAACTTGCCAAATTTGGTGACGTGAATCATACCAGTAATGAAAAAAAAAAAACAGGTGGTTGGTTTAAATTTAAGTCAAAGAATTAAATCCCTGATAATCATAGCCATTGAAACAGTTTTAGTTTTATAAAACGATATAATAAATCTTATCTAAGCATCTGTATAAAAAAGTGTTCATCATGCAGTTGCGAAAATTTTAGACCTCAGGCACCGATTATTTTTAGTAACAAAATATACATTTTGATCGACGACGATGTTTTTCATGATTCTTCTATATACTCTTATTTATATTTATTTACTTACTTATATACAATTGTAATATCCAAAACGAAAAAAGTACAACACCACTTCAAGCAATGATTAGTTATTATTTAAGGGAAAAAAATATAGTTATAAAATATTATTATTTTCTTCTCCCGGGCGCTAATTTTCCTTCTCCGGGTGCTTTTTCTTTTCCCGGGCTGTTTTTAGTAGGACCGTAGTATTTGATTAATTAAACTGCACCCGTGCTGCTTTTTCCTTATCTAGATGGCATAAGCCACTTATCTCCCTCAATTATCAATTATGTCAAACTCTGACATGTTAATATTCACAAGCAACCATAACGTCAAAAGAATTATGTATAGTACTACTATTAGCGCATTTTGATAAAATAATGACATTATCATACAAGATACAAGTGGTTTCATGAAAAGGTAAAAGATTAAATACAGACAATTATATATAGATCAATGCTACCCCCTTTCCTAGCTGGAGATTAATTTTGTTTAGCAAAAGTATTTTTTATTATTTATGACCTTTTAAACGCTTTTACACAAGTAATATGATAGTATGCACTACACCATAGTCCCTTACCGGTTATAATTTCATTAAATTGGAGCAAAAAGCTATTATTGATCTGTAACCTGTTATGGCGTAAACTATAGAACAAATATCAAATGAATATCGTCAAGCTTGATGAAAAAAGGTGTGGAAACGGACTATTAGAGACCATGGACAATAACTCTGAACAAAATATAATTCTTTCTTTCATAATTCCTGCCTTGTTTTATTTTACTTGTTCTTGTCCTGTCCATGCATGGATTACCGTTAGGACTGACCTAGAACAAACATCTTATGGAAGTTAGTTTCCGGAAACTTCTATCATGTGTCTATTTAAATTTGATTAATTTTACAAAATTACTGCTATAAGTCTCGTTAACTTTCACAAGCAAATTATACATCAATAGCTCTGCTTTAAAGATGGGGAAATTGATTTAATACTACCGAACATATGCCAAATACACTTGATGACTGGTAATTAATGGACTGAACCTGTTTTTGGCAGAATTGTCGTTGTGTGGTCGTAATCTCCACATAGTTTGCAATCTCTACTTTGGAAAACATTCATTACCAAATGCATTAGACGGTCTTCTATCTTTCCCTAATTGTGATATTATGTTCTATGATAGCATTGGCTGCCTAAGCCGAAAACAATTTGTGATATTTATAAAAATCTGTTTCTGTAGTTATAGGCCATATCATTTATATCGGCCCTGTATTGATCTAGCTCATCTCGCCGTGGAGGGTATACTTTACAAACGATATTCCGCAATTTCCAGAAGGCCTTTGTGAACTCATCAAGGGTCAAACATTTTTTTTTAGACGAAGATCCTTAGGGGCGGATAACTCTACAGTTAACCTTTCAGAAAAGACAGAGCGTTTTTGGGAACCTCGTTCTTTGGAAAAAGTAATAAAGAAAGGTTTATGTCCTTACTTTCTAAAATTGCTTGCGCAAAGAAGTAGACACGTTGTCTAAATTTGGCAAATCCTCCGCAAATACAATGCCTTTTGAAGCGTTTACTTGTCTGTGGAAGGGTTGTTCAGCATTAACAGAAGAGATTGGGGTATTGTGTTCGTATGTAGCTTGATATGCCGAGACAAAGTCATAGTTTGACTCTGAATTATAATCCTGATTCTTTTGATAACTATTCGACATACTATTGCTACTGCTTGATGAAGCATCTGTGTTGGCAAGAAGTCCTTCAACCATAGATGACATCACCGACAAAGCTTCATTTGGCGACTTCAGCGCGGATGTCGAATCCTTTTGCAATTCTGCTGTACGTGACATTGTACTGTTTTCATTTGCGTGTTGGTCAGTGTCCACGGTGGTCATCGGCAGCGACTGTCACTTCATCAATATTCCTAGTATTTGATTCTGTAGTTCTGTTATATACATATTGCTTAGCTTTATATACCTGTGTCTTTTTTGTCTTTTCTTTCTAGAAACCCGATCGAGTTTTCCATTTTGAGCTCACCTGACCTGAAAGGTCAAGTGAGCTTTTCTCATCACTTGGCGTCCGTCGTCCGTCGTCTGTAAACTTTTACAAAAATCTTCTCCTCTGAAACGACTGGGCCAAATTAAACCAAACTTGGCCACAATCATTATTGGGGTATCTAGTTTGAAAATTGTGTGGCGTGACCCGACCAACCAACCAAGATGGCCGCCATGGCTAAAAATAGAACAGTGGGGTAACATGTAGATTTTGGCTAATAACTCTGAAACCAAAGCATAAAGAGCAAATCTGACAAGGGGTTAATTTGTCTATTAGGTCAAGATCTATCTGCCCTGAATTATGTAGACAAATAGGAAACCCCGTTATTGGGTTGCTGCCCCTGAATTAGTAATTTTTAGGAAATTTTGCAGATTTTGGTTATTATCTTGAATACTATTATAGATAGAGATAAACTGTAAACAGCAATAATGTTCAGCATAGTAAGATCTGCAAATAAGTCAACATGACCAAAATTGTCAGTTGACCCCTTAAGGAGTTATTGCCCTTTATAGTCAATTTTTAACCATTTTTCAGAAATTTTAGTATTCTTTTACTAAAATCTTCTCCTTTGAAACTACTGGGCTAAATATAACCAAACTTGGCCACAATCATCATTAGGGTTACTCGTTTAAAAATTGTGTGGCGTGACCCGACCAACCGACCAAGAATGCCGCCATGGCTAAAAATAGAACATAGAAGTAAAATGTAGATTTTGGCTTATAACTCAAAAACCAAAGCATTTAGAGCAAATCTGAGGGGAAATAAATTGTTTATTAGGTCAAGATCTATCTGCCTTGAATTATGTAGACAAATAGGAAACCCCGTTATTGGGTTGCTGCCCCTGAATTAGTAATTTTAAGGAAATTTTGCAGATTTTGGTTATTATCTTGAATACTATTATAGATAGAGATAAACTGTAAACAGCAAAAATGCTCAGCAAAGTAAGATCTTCAAATAAGTCAACATGACTAAAATTGTCAGTTGACCTCTTAAGGAGTTATTGCCCTTTATAGTCAATTTTTAACCATTTTTCAGAAATTTTAGTATTCTTTTACAAAAATCGTCTCCTCTGAAACTACTTGGCCAAATGTAACCAAACTTGGCCACAATCATCATTAGGGTTACTCGTTTAAAAATTGTGTGGCGTGACCCGACCAATCAACCAAGATGGCTGCCATGGCTAAATATAGAACATAGGAGTAAAATGTAGATTTTGGCTTATAACTCTGAAACCAAAGCATTTAGAGCAAATCTGACATGGGATTAATTATTTATTAAGTCAAGATCTATCTGCCCTGAATTATTCAAACAAATAGGAAAACCCGTTATTGGGTTGCTGCCCCCGAATTAGTAATTTTGCAGATTTTGGTTATTATCTTGAATATTATTATAGATAGAGATAAACTGTAAACAGCAAACATGCTCAGCAAAGTAAGATCTACAAATAAGTAAACATGACCAAAATTGTCAGTGGATCCCTCAAGGAATTTATGCCCTTAATATTATATTTTTTTAAATTTTGTAAATTTTTAGAAAATATTTTCCAGTGTAATTATTTGGCACAGTTCATTATAGAAAGAGATAATTGTAGAAAACAAGAATGTTCAGTAATTAAAGATCTAAAAACACATCATCACCAAAACACAATTTTGTCATAAATTTATCTGTGTCCATTTTTTGATATGCAAATAGACCAAGGTGAGCGACACAGGCTCTTTAGAGCCTCTAGTTTTGTTTAACAGTTTTTACTTTCTTTTTAAATCTTCGAGCCATTCTTAATATTGACGATTGTCAATCTGATAGTTATAAATGCGATCACAATTATAACTTTTACGCCTAAAACAAACCACAGTGGGTAAACCAGCTGTCTGCAATCACAGACAAATGGAAACTAAATGCACACATTTTATCGTACATCTACTTAATGATTAATCATGATGTTGACCTCAGCTGACCCAATATGTCAGTAGTTGGAAAGTAAACATGTGTTTTCAAATATATTGATACCTTAATTAACACGCATAACTCAACTTATATGTAATGAGGAGTGGTAGAAGTGCTGCTAAAACATTTAAATCCAATTTTAAAGATGACAGATTAACACTTGTTTTATTAAACAAGAAATTAAAAAAATCCAATGACAACATAATAAATTTCCATAGTATTATAAATATATGAAGTGTCCCTGTATCTTTTCCTTTGGTCATGTGGCCCATTATGTTTTTTCGGGTTGTTTGTAACGGATTGCTGCTTTGAATTCTGCTAACTTCCTGTCATTATGGTCCTTTAGCATGTTTAGTTCTATTTTTTTGTACATGATGGATCTTGCTGTACCTGCACTTTTACTTGTAGTTCCAATTTTTCTTTCGCCTCTCTTCTTATAGTTGTTATTGTTTCCTTTTTTTCTTCCAGGAAACCGTCTAATGTTCGGATTATTCTGTCAGTGAAAGTATTTCTTGTCTCTTCCGTGGTGTTCTTCATTTGATCCCTAAACGAATTGTTCATTTCAACATTGTCCAGATCAGGGGTGCATCTCATGTTGAGATGACAGAAGGTGGCAAATGGTTGGATGTTTTCCCGTACACCATCCCTTCTCTTGCTTTGTCTATTCCTAATCTCTGTCTCAAAACTTCCTCTATTCTCTATTCATTTGGTTCTTGTTTGAATATTCAATTGGTATCTTCATTCTCTATAGAATTATCAATCGTTTGTATGTTTCAACTAATGCGTTTAAATAGCTAATTGGTATCGTTCGCCTCTCTATAAAAGAATTAACGATCGTTTGTATATGTCGACTAATGATTTTGAATACTCATGGTATCGTCCGCCTCTCTATAGAGGATTATCGAAGGTTTGTATATACCGACTAATGAGTTTGAATATTCATTTAATATCGTTTAAGTATTCATTTGATATTGATCGAATACTCATTTGGTATTGTTCGAATATTCATTTGGTATGGCTTGAATATTCATTTGTCATCGTTCCAATATTCATTTGATATTGTTTGAATATGAATTTTGTATCGTTTGAAAATTCATTTGACATTGTTTGAATGTTAATTTGATATCGTTTGAGTATTCATTTGATATAGTTTGAATATTCATTTGGTATCGTTTAAATATCCATGTGGTATTGTTCTAATACTCATTTGATATCAACCCAGGGGTGACTGGGGTATATAAATATGGTCTCTTGGTCTTATCCCGACCTGCAGTAAAACAGATGCCGAAGTGGGGCGTCCGTTTAGCTGTGCCGATTGCATCAAGTTCGCAGTCACGTCCGGTCAGAAGGGAGATGTTATATATGATGCCTCGTGAAAAAAGAGTGCAACGCTCCTTGCACGTTAAGAACCCTTGCAACAACTCTTTGAGGGGTCCGTAGGTGGCCTGTTGCCAGGCAAAATTTCTGTCCCTATCCAATATACCCTCATTTTCCAGTGGCAATCCAAATTTCCCCGACCATCGTCCCATATGGCATCTATTGTATCACTCTACCTTTTGTATTTATTGTGAACTTGTTCGCGTCCTGAATATGCGTGAAATATTTGCTACTTGACGTTAATCAACCAACAATCAATCAATCAATTATTTGGTATCGTTTGAATATTCATTTGATATCGTTTTAATATTCATTTGATATCGTTTTAATATTCATTTGTAATCGTTTGAATAATCGTTTGGTTTCTCCAGCCTCTCTATAGAAGATTATCGATCGTTTGTTAATATCGACTGATGAGTTGTTTGAATATTAATTTGGTATCGTCCGCCTCTCTATGGACGCTTATTGATCTTTTGTATACACCGACTTATGAGTTTGAATAATCATTTGATATCGTTTGAATAATCATTTGATATCGTTTGAATATTTATTTGGTTTTGTTCGAATATTCATTTGTTATCGCTTGATCATTCATTTGTAATCGTTCCTATATTCATTTGATAGTGTTTGAATATTAATTTTATATCGTTTTAGTATTCATTTGATATCGTTTAAATATTCATTTGGCATCGTTTGATTGTTAATTTTATATCTTTTTAGTATTCATTTAGTATAACATCAAATACAATTATCAATACATATTAGAAAAATGTCTTGGTGAAATGACCGATTTAAGGTAACATCAAATACAATTACCAATAAATATTAGAAGTCTAAAAAGTGGTCAAATTTATTGAAATTATTTACATATTTATAGTTAACTTTTGATTGGTTCAAGATGACTTCTGATACAATTATCAATACATATTAGAAAGTTGTCTTGGTCAAATGACTGATTTAAGGTATCATCACTTACAATTATCAAAAATATTGTCAAATTTACAGTAAAATGACGAAAATTTATCAAAAATACCAACAACAGGTTCGCTGTTGTATTATTAACAATTATCCTATAAATAGGGTCAATTGAAGGTAACATCTGAATAAATTATCCAAAAAGTGGTAAAATTTACTAAAAAAAAGTATTACAATTCTATAATGAAGGTTTGTTTTTTTCAAATTGACTTCAAATACATTTGTAAATGCATGTAAGAAGATATTTCGGTCAAATGACCGATTTAAGGTAACATCAAATACAATTATCATTACATATTAGAAAGTTGTCTTGGTCAAATGACCGATTAGAGGTAGCAAATTACAATTATCAAAAAAATGTCAAATGTACAGTAAAATGACGAAAATTTATCAAAATACCAACAACAGGTTCGCTGTTGTATTATTAACAATTATCCTATAAATAGGGTCAATTGAAGGTAACATCTGAATAAATTATCCAAAAAGTGGTAAAATTTACTAAAAAAAAGTATTATAATTCTATAATGAAGGTTTGTTTTTTTCAAATTTACTTCAAATACATTTGTAAATGCATGTAAGAAGATATTTCGGTCAAATGACCGATTTGAGGTAACATCAAATACAATTACCAATAAATATTAGAAGTGTAAAAAGTGGTAAAATTTATTGAAATTATTTACATATTTATAGTTAACTTTTGATTGGTTCAAGATGACTTCTGATACAATCATCAATACATATTAGAAAGTTGTCTTAGTCAAATGACTGATTTAAGGTATCATCAATTACAATTATCAAAAATATTGTCAAATTTACAGTAAAATGTCGAAAAGTTATCAATAAACCGACATCAGGTTCGCTGTTGTATTATTAACAATAATCCTATAAATATGGTCAATTGAAGGTAACATCTGAATGAATTATCCAAAAAGTAGTAAAATTTACTAAAAAAAAGTATTATTATTCTATAATGAAGGTTTTTTTTTTTTTCAAATTGACTTCAAATACATTTGTCAATACATGTAAGAAGATATTTCGGTCTAATGACCGATTTAAGGTAACATCAAATACAATTGTCAATACTTATTAAAAAGTTGTCTTGGTCAAATGACCGATTTAAGGTAACGTCAATTACAATTATCCAGAAAAATGTCAAATTTACAGTAAAAAGACGAAAATTTATCAAAAATGTTTGCTTTTGTATTATTTACAATTATCCTCTGGATGTGGTCATTTTAAGGTAACATGTGAAAGAATTTTTCTCAAAAGTGATCAAATTTACCCAAAAAAGTATTATAATTCTATAATCAAGGTTTGTTTTTCTCAAATTGACTTCAAATATATTTGTTAATTAATGTAAGAAGATATTTCGGTCAAATGACCGATTTAAGGTAACATCAAATACAATTGTCAATACATATTAGAAAGTTGTCTTGGTCAAATGACCGATTTAAGGTAACATCAATTACATTTATCAAAAAAAATGTCAAATTTACAGTAAAATGACGAAAATTTATCAAAAAAACAATAACAGGTTTGCTGTTGTATTATTTACAATTATCCTATGAATGTGGTCATTTTAAGGTAACATCTGCAAGAGTTTTCTTAAAAGTGGTAAAATTTACTAAAAAAGAATTATAATCATATATCGAGGTTTGGTTTGTTCAAATTGACTTTAAATACATTTGTCAATACAGGTTAGAAGATATTTCGGTCAAATGACCGATTAAAGGTAACATCAAATACAATTATCAATACATAGTAGAAAGTTGTCTTGGTGAAATGACCGATTTAAGGTAACATCAAATACAATTACCAATAAATATAAGAAGTCTAAAAAGTGGTAAATTTTATTGAAATTATTTACATATTTATAGTTAACTTTTGATTGGTTCAAGATGACTTTTGATACAATAAACAATACATATTAGAAAGCTGTCTTAGTCAAATGACCGATTAAAGGTATCATCAATAACAATTATCAAAAATATTTTCAAATTTACAGTAAAGTGTCGAAAAGTTATCAATATACCGACAACAGGTTCGCTGTTGTATTATTAACAATTCTCCTATAAATATGGTCAATTGAAGGTAACATCTGAATGAATTATCCAAAAAGTGGTAAAATTTGCTAGAAAAGTATTATATTCTATCATGAAGGTTTGTTTTTTTCAAATTGACTTCAAATTAGTTGTCAATATATGTAAGAAGCTATTTCGGTCAAATGACCGACTTAAGGTAACATCAAATACAATTATCAATACATATTAGAAAGTTGTCTTGGTGAAATGACCGATTTAAGTTAACATCAAATACAATTACCAATAAATATTAGAAGTCTAAAAAGTGGTATAATTTATTGAAATTATTTACAATTTTATAGTTTACTTTTGATTGGTTCAAGTTGACTTCTGATACAATTATCAATACATATTAGAAAGTTGTCTTAGTTAAATGACCAATTTAAGGTATCATCAATTACAGTTATCAAAAAAATTGTCAAATTTACAGTAAAATGTCGAAAAGTCAGCAATAAACCGACAACAGGTTCGCTGTTGTATTATTTACAATTATCCTATGAATGTGGTCATTTTAAGATAACCTCTGACAGAATTTTCTTAAAAGTTGTAAAATTTACTAAAAAAGAATTATAATCATATATCGAGGTTTGGTTTGTTTCAATTGACTTAATACATTTGTTAATACAGGTTAGAAGATATTTCGGTCAAATGACCGATTTAAGGTAAGATCAAATACTATTATCAATACATATTAGAAAGTTGTCTTGGTGAAATGACCGATTTAAGGTAACATCAAATACAATTACCAATAAATATTAGAAGTCTAAAAAGTGGTAAAATTTATTGAAATTATTTATATATTTATAGTTAACTTTTGATTGGTTCAAGATGACTTCTGATACAATTATCAATACATATTAGAAAGTTGTCTTAGTCAAATGACCGATTTAAGGTATCATCAATTACAATTATCAAAAATATTTTCAAATTTACAATAAAATGTCGAAAAGTTATCAATATACCGACAACAGGTTTGCTGTTGTATTATTAACAATTATCCTATAAATATGGTCAATTAAAGGTAACATCTGAATAAATTTTCCCAAAAGTGGTAAAATTTACTGAAAAAGTATTATAATTCTATAATGAAGGTTTTTTTTTTTTTCAAATTGACTTCAAATACATTTGTCAATACATGTAAGAAGATATTTCGGTCAAATGACCGATTTAAGGTAACATCAAATACAATTATCATTACATATTAGAAAGTTGTCTTGGTCAAATGACCGATTAGAGGTAGCAAATTACAATTATCAAAAAAATGTCAAATGTACAGTAAAATGACGAAAATTTATCAAAAATACCAACAACAGGTTCGCTGTTGTATTATTAACAATTATCCTATAAATAGGGTCAATTGAAGGTAACATCTGAATAAATTATCCAAAAAGTGGTAAAATTTACTAAAAAAAAGTATTATAATTCTATAATGAAGGTTTGTTTTTTTCAAATTTACTTCAAATACATTTGTAAATGCATGTAAGAAGATATTTCGGTCAAATGACCGATTTAAGGTAACATCAAATACAATTACCAATACATATGGTGAAATGACCGATTTAATGTATCATCAAATACAATTACCAATAAATATTAGAAGTCTAAAAAGTGCTAAAATTTATTGAAATTATTAAGATATTTATAGTTAACTTTTGATTGGTTCAAGATGACTTCTGATACAATTATCAATACATATTAAAAAGTTGGCTTAGTCAAATGACCGATTTAAGGTATCATCAATTACAATTATCAAAAATATTTTCAAATTTACAATAAAATGTCGAAAAGTTATCAATATACCGACAACAGGCTTGCTGTTGTATTATTAACAATTCTCCTATAAATATGGTCAATTGAAGGTAACATCTGAATAAATTTTCCCAAAAGTGGTAAAATTTACTGAAAAAGTATTATAATTCTATTATGAAGGTTTTTTTTTTTCAAATTGACTTCAAATACATTTGTCAATACATGTAAGAAGATATTTAGGTCAAATGACCGATTTAAGGTAACATCAAATACTATTATCAATACATATTAGAAAGTTGTTTTGGTCAAATGACCGATTAGAGGTAACAAATTACAATTATCAAAAAAAGGCCAAATTTACAGTAAAATGACGAAAATTTATCAAAAAACCCAACAACAGGTTCGCTGTTGTTCTATTAACAATTATCCTATAAATATGGTCAATTGAAGGTAACATCTGAATAAATTATTCAAAAAGTGGTAAAATTTACTAAAAAAAAGTATTATAATTCTATAATGAAGGTTTGTTTTTTTCAAATTGACTTCAAATACATTTGTCAATACAGGTTAGAAGATATTTCGGTCAAATGACCGATTAAAGGTATCATCAATTACAATTATCAAAAATATTGTCAAATTTACAGTAAAATGTCGAAAAGTTATCAATATACCGACAACAGGTTCGCTGTTCTATTATTAACAATTCTCCTATAAATATGGTCAATTTAAGGTATCATCAATTACAGTTATCAAAAAAATTGTCAAATTTACAGTAAAATGTCGAAAAGTCATCAATAAACCGACAACAGGTTCGCTGTTGTATTATTTACAATTATCCTATGAAAGTGGTCATTTTAAGGTACAGATGGGTGCGGTCCTAACCTTGACAAAAGTTAATTTAGAGTTAACTTGTTGACTGCTTTTTAAGTTAACTTGAGAATTTTTAAGCAGACCAGCAAGTTAACTTCGTCTACGGTGGACCAGACCTACGGTCCGCTTTTTTATGACTGCTGCAGACCTATCGACGGGTCTGTTCCAGACCAGACCTGTGGACAAGTCTGCTTTTGACCAGTCCTGAGGACAGGTCTGTTCCAGACCAGACCTGTGGACAAGTCTGCTTTTGACCAGTCCTGAGGACAGGTCTGCCCAAGACCAGACCTGTGGACAGGTCTGCTCCTGACCAGACCTGTGGACAGGTCTGCTTCTGACCAGACATGTGGACAAGTCTGCTATTGACCAGACCTGGGGACATGTCTGCTTATGAAATGTTATCGTTTTTGCGACTTTTCATATCAGACTTGAGCTTTATTAAAATATGTATAAACCGTCACATTCGCATTGTTCTTCTCAAGAAGGCCTCTGACAACAAATTTCTTTACTCGCTATACTCTACTAGACATTATTAATAACAACACAATTCTTTCTTTTTTTATTTTTATATATTCTTATAAACATTAGTCAATTACATAGAGCTATCATATATTTTTAATTAGAAGGCGGATAGAAATTAGGGTTATCCAACTCATCGGAACAACATTCGTATATCATGGGATATCAACATCTTTGTCGACGTTACTTCGTTCCCCGTTTTTTACCTGTTCCTTCATAATTTTTACTGGCCAATTTTTACTTTACGCATTTATACATGCATGGATATTTCATTGTTATTCTACTTATTTGGATTAGATTTCTTCTTCCGCCGAATATTTTAACGAAAATTGTACAGTTGTACAGTGTCCGGATATGTACGATGTGGTAAAACTACCAACAATCTCGTCAAATTCGTTAGATTTGTCGAGAGATTTGTGCACATGAATGAAATAGTTGTCACTTGACGTTTAACTACAAACAAAATCAATCAACCGACATAATAGATTAACAGTATACTATTACCAGAAGAGAACCTCAAATACATTTTTTTATTAAAAATCACAAATGAATTCAGACATGTCAGTGTTGGTACATGTACTTGGATGATGCGGCCTAATAGTTTCGTTTTACCCACCCTAGTGATTGTTCAATATTATGAATACAGAGATGAAACGCTGACATTCTCAATGTATGCGGGAAAAAAATGCATTAATTCCTTATTGCTTACATTTGCCGTCCTACTAACATGTTCACAGGAGTGCCAGGAGAAGACATAATTAAGCGCCATCCCAACAGCGGTCATTTATTTTATACATTGAATCCAGACATAAAAAATATATCTGATTTACTATGCGGATATATATAGATTTTTAAATTAAAGTGCACATATGCAGGTCAGTTTTTGGTCGATGCAGTCAAATAATTTTGTTGTATAAGTCAGCATGAGGTATCAAATCTACTGAAATTTTGTTACGTATCAATATTTTGAATAAAAGGAGGACATGCTGACATCCAAAATTAATGCGAACAAAAATTTGTTATTATTATATTGCAATATTACTGTCCATTGTATTAAACATTGAATCCTGGCATAAAAAATATGGCTTATTTATTATGCGGGTATACATGGTATATAGATTTACAAATTAAAGTGCACATACATGTATGGTCAGTTTTGGTCAATGCGGTCAAATCATTTTGTTGTACAAGTCAGCATGAGGTATCAAAACTACTGTAATTTTGTTACGTATCAATATTTTGAATAAAAGGAGGACATGCTGGCACCCTAAATTTATGCGAACAAAAATTTGTTGTTCATGTTGTTATTGTATTGCAATATAGCTGTCCATTGTATTATACATTGAATCCTGACATAAAAAATATGGCTGATTTACTATGCTGGCATATAGATTTACAAATTAGAGTGCACATATGGTCAGTTTTGGTCTTGATCAATGCGGTCAAATTATTTCATTGTACAAGTCAGCATGAGGTATCAAAACTATTGAAATTTTGTTACGTATCAATTTTTGAATATAAGGAGGACATGATGGCACCCTAAATTTATGCGAAACAAAAATTTGTTGTTATCAGCTGGTTATTGTATTGCAATATTGCAATCCATTGTATTATACATTGAATCCTGACATAAAAAATATGGCTGAATTACTATGCGGGTATATATGGTATATGGATTTACAAATTTAAGTGCACATATGGTCAGTTTTGGTGGAAGCGCTCAAAATATTTTGTTGTACAAGTCAGCATGAGGTATCAAAACACTGTAATTTTGATATGTATCAATATTTTGAATAAAGGAGGACATTCTAGCACCCTATTGTATGCGAACACAAATTTGTTGTTATTGTATTGCAATATTGCTGTCCATTGTATTGTACATTGAATCCTAACACAAACAATATGGCTGATTTACTATACAGGTATATAACTTTACAAATTAAAGTGTACATATGGTCAGTTTTAGTTGATGCGGTCAAACAATTTTGTTGTACAAGTCAGCATGGTCAGCATGAGGTATCAAAACTACTGAAATTTTGTTACGTATCAAAATTTTGAATAAAAGGAGGACATGAAGGCACCCTAAATTTATGCAAACAAAAATTTGAAAAAAATTGCTGATTTAGTATGCTGGTATATAGATTTATGAATAAAAGTGCTCACATGGTAAGTTTTGGTCAACACGGTCAAATAATTTTGTTGCACAAGTCAGCAAGAGGTATCAAAACTACTGAAATTTTGTTACGTATCAATATTTTGAATAAAAGGAGGACATATGCTGGCACCCTAAATTTATGCAAACAAAACATTGTTGTTATTGTATAGCAATATTGTTGTCCATTGTTATATACATTGAATCCTGACATAACAAATATGGCTGATTTACTATACTGGTATATAGATTTACAAATTAAAGTGCACATATGGTCAGTTTTAGTTGATGCAGTCAAATAGTTTTGTTGTACAAGTCAGAATGAGGTATCAAATTACTGAAATTTTGTTACGTATCAAAATTTTGAATAAAAGGAGGACATGCTGGTACCCTAAATTTATGCGAACAAAAATTTGTAAAAAATATGGCTGATTTACTATGCAGGTATATAGATTTATAAAAAAAAGTGCACACATGGTCAGTTTTGGTCAACACGGTCAAATAATTTTGTTGCACAAGTCAGCAAGAGGTATCAAAACTACTGAAATTTTGTTACGTATCAATATTTTGAATAAAAGGAGGACATATGCTGGCACCCTAAATTTATGCAAACAAAAAATTGTTGTTATTGTATAGCAATGTTGCTGTCCATTGTAATATACATTGAATCCTGACATAACAAATATGGCTGATTTACTATACTGGTATATAGATTTACAAATTAAAGTGCACATATGGTCAGTTTTAGTTGATGCAGTCAAATAATTTTGTTGTACAAGTCAGTATGAGGTATCAAAACTACTGAAATTTTGTTACGTATCAAAATTTTGAATAAAAGGAGGACATGCTGGTACCCTAAACTTATGCGAACAAAAATTTGAAAAAATATGGCTGATTTACTATGCAGGTATATAGATTTATAAAAAAAAGTGCACACATTGTCAGTTTTGGTCAACGCGGTCAAATAATTTTGTTGCACAAGTCAGCAAGAGGTATCAAAACTACTGAAATTTTGTTACGTATCAATATTTTGAATAAAAGGAGGACATGCTGGCACCCTAAAATGATGCTTTCCTCTAAAATACGTTCTTTCATAGATATACATATAAATAAAGTGCAAATATGGTTGAATTTGATAGGTATTGGAATATAATTATATTCAGTGCCCGTTATCATTGTAACCAAGATCGTTTCTTAATTTATAGATTGGCAGATCACAGATAAATTTGTGTTTCAAGCAACGTTTTATGCGAACTTCATTTTCAAATATTTGTATTAAATCCTGTTTATATAACGGAAGTATTATTTTTACTTTATTTTCGATGTTTATACTACGAAACAAAGATATTAAAAAATATTTTTAAAAAATCGATGTAGATCTCGAGCGGTCCTGGTTACAAGTTAACTTAGTGTTGAGCAGACCAGTCTGACTCAAAAGTTAACTTGGGAACAGGTCTGGTTTCGATCAGATTTGTCAAAGCAAAAGTTAACTTTGTGGCAGGACTGGTCTCGAAGTTAACTTATGTTAACTTTACGGCAGGACTCATTCGAAGTTAACTTATATCAATAGCGGACCTGTTTCGAAGTTAACTGTTTGGCAGACATAAAAACAGTCCTAGGACCAAGTCCGCTTTTCAAGTTAACTAGATTTTGGTCCTAGTACTGGTCAGAGCAGTCCTAAATTTGGTCACAGGTTAACTTTGACCAGTCCAAATGACTGGTTATCAAGTTAACTTGCTGTACAGGTTAGGACTACACCCATCTGTAACATCTGAAAGAGTTTTCTTAAAAGTGGTAAAATTTACTAAAAAAGAATTATAATCGTATATCGAGGTTTGGTTTGTTTAAATTGACTTAAAATATATTTGTCAATACAGGTTAGAAGATATTTCGGTCTAATGACCGATTACAGGTAACATCAAATACAATTATCAATACATATTAGAAAGTTGTCTTGGTGAAATGACCGATTTAAGGTAACATCAAATACAATTACCAATAAATATTAGAAGTCTAAAAAGTGGTAAATTTTATTGAAATTATTTACATATTTATAGTTAACTTTTGATTGGTTCAAGATGACTTTTGATACAATAAACAATACATATTAGAAAGTTGTCTTAGTCAAATGACCGATTTAACCCTTTAACATTCACTGTTTTTACTGCATTTTTTTCTTAAAAAGTATGTTTAACTTTGTTTAGATTTAGTGTACAAAATACTAGGAAAAACTGGTAATGGCCTATATATTATGAAAGACATATATTAAGACTGTTGTTTCAAAAAAAAAATATGTGTTTCCATGGTTACCAGTCACGTGGGAATGATATAAAAGTCACAATTTAGGCATTTTTTTCCCATTAAACATATATAATTTTTTTTTCCAGTAACTGTATCTCCAACACCATAGGGAAATAGATACAGCTGACTTTATAATTAGTAACACCTCATACCACAGTAATAAAAAAATGTATCCGAACTTAAATCTTCAGGGAGAAAATTGGTTTTTTTTTGGTTGCTAAGCAATAGGTCTACCCGTCAAATTTCATTAAAAAAATGGTATTTGTATAAAATCTTGATTAATTCATGTATTCTTTGGATATTATTTTATTTCTTATTGGTAGTTTATGATTATACAATTTAATGCAGTTGATATACCTTATTCTGCGATAATGGCAACATAATGGTTACCATAGCAACCGCATTAAAATATTTGGCAATGGTGAAGGAAGACATACTTTTTCGTATATTTTTATTTTTTCCATATATATTTTCAAATTTTCTCATCATACCAGTGTTTTCCAGCCATTAATCTTTTGTCTCATGTCTGTTCATGCTTATGCTATAATCAAAAACATTGTTGGGATGCCATCATGACCCATTTTGACCTTGTGTTATATATGACCCTTAGAATAAATAGAAAAAGTGTCTTGTAGCAAATTTTGAATACACGGATCTTTTGACATGTGTTTATGATATTTAGAACATGTTTAAACAGTACCATCAAGCTAGTACTAGATGCACAATAATAATCATCATATGATATTACCCTTTGACCTTAGAAAGGTTTCTGTTGTTCATGTGTTGTTTGTTTTGTTTTTTTTGGTATATTGTATTTGTTTTATTTTTTTTATTTATTTTTTTTTTTTTTTGGGGGGGGGGGGGTGTATTTGTGTTAATCTCTATGACAAACATACAACATTTCCTTATTGTTAAAGATCAAAAGGCATGAAAGTTATGAAATTGGAATTAATTGATGATATCTTTGAAGAAAAAAACATATTTCAAGAAATCAAAGAAATAATGTAAATTTAATGCAAATTTATAAAGCTTCTTTTCCTTCCCCTTTCCTTCACCCACTGTTTTGCTTCCTCTCCACCAACAGAATGCCATTTCGTAAAACAATTTCTGTCTTTCCTCAAACATAATGGTACTTCACATTTTGAACAATATATGTTAGTTTTTGTGCTTGGAGTCTTATTTCCCTTCAAAGACGCTTTCGCATTGCAATAAGAACAATCAATTCTTTTGTCTAAACATGCAGGCATACAAGTTTGTTTTTCAGTTTCATCACTTGAATGTATATCCAGCAGAGATAAGGCTAAAGCTTCTCTATATTCTAACTGATTACTGATATTTTCTACTTTGTTTGAAGTTTTCTGATTAAATTCTGTGAGTATGATAAAAGAGTTAACAATCATTATGTCAATACAGTGAAAGAAAATAACTTTCCACCAATGGAACTTAGACTTTATGTAACACGGGTACTTGTTCAACATCTGGTTTGATTTATCGACACCCCCCATATTTGTATTATAATCATGAATGACTGACGGCTGCACTACTTTCTTCTTTTTAAATCCCTTTCTGTCATTGACAGTCCTATGACAATAACTAACATCAGACCCACGATGAATCGGTGAAATGACTGTCACTGTTTTGCAATCTCTCCATTGAACATATGCAAAGCAATTAGCCCTATGCCATCTAAAATCACCCCTAGCAGAGCATTTTTCAAATTGTTCAATGTCCTTAAACTGTTTAGGCATTGCACTACTTGTTCTCCTTACTGCACCAATTAAAAATGTCCTCTTAGTAAGAAGGTCATCAGCCAAATGCTGTGTTGTATAGAAAGAGTCAGTGTAAATCCTATATCACTGTTGAAAAATGTTTTTTCCAAGTTCCATGACAACATTGTATGCGAGACCTTTACTTTTTTGGCATATAACCGTTCTTTTTTTCCCTAAATATACATAAAAAGCATATGTGTATCCAGACAAGGCATCTGCTAATACCCACAGCTTTATACCGAATCGTATAGGTTTGTCACGTATAAATTGACGGATTCCAGAGTACTGATGTTTTGAAGAAACCATCCTTTCATCTACAGATACTGCTTCATAAGGGTGATACATGGACTGGGATACATTTTGAACATGATCAAGTAGCAAACCTATTCTTGTCAGCTTGTCATCTGAAATAGATAATAATGATAAGGAAGGTGGACTAAATGTTAAGATGGTACCAACCCTTCGACCTTAACTGAAATAACTTTGGTAACAGTAATATGATGAATTCTCCCTGCACTTATTCACAATCTAGACTCTTTATGACGGTTTCCCTCTTTGAGGCTGAAAGGGGTATTTTGAGATAAAAAAAAACATAGTTCTACTCTTTTGAGTTTTCAATAGCATGCAACCTTTAATAAACATGTCAATTTGTATTTTTGTCATTCTTTATTCATGTTTTTTTTTCTTCTTTTTGCAGATTTTGTTCATGTTGTTACCAATTGCAGATTAGTGATACTTTGCATTGCAGTTATTCACATATTTAAAATGTTGTTCCCAAATTAAGCTTTAAAATAGACATATACACATAACTAATGTATACAGTACAGTTGGGTGCAGACCAAGCATTACATGTAGACGGGCCGAAAAAGTTAACGCGGCGTTTACTCGCGTGCACTTCATGTAAACGCCGCGTTAACTGTGCGTTAACTCCGAGATTGCAGTAGACATTAAAAGTAAACGGGCGTTTACTTTCGCGTTTACCTCCGCGTTAACGCAAAAACGGCGCGTCTTCTAACTTTTTAAAGAGTAAACGGGCGTTTACTTTCCCGTTTACCTCCGCGTT
Source organism: Mytilus edulis (assembly GCA_019925275.1). Taxonomy (NCBI): domain Eukaryota; kingdom Metazoa; phylum Mollusca; class Bivalvia; order Mytilida; family Mytilidae; genus Mytilus; species Mytilus edulis. The sequence goes on from CM034354.1 coordinate 49,985,027, forward strand.
AACGTGGGAAAATGCGCGTCTTCTATTTTCGTAATAAGTAAATGTTGACCTCTAGAAAATTTTTGTACATATGTTGTTGGTTTCAATTTGCATGACATATAACTATTATGAAAAGTGAAAATCATTATCATACTCATAGCTAACCTTTATCTGGATCACAGTTAATCTGTAGAAATGACAGTAAAGCCTTAAATCTTATTATTGGCATGACTTTGTCAACCACACTTGCATCATACAAAGGACTCCTTGACCAGTACTTTTCAAGATTTGGAAGATTTAAAAGAGACATGTATATAACAATACCAAAAAACCTAAAATAAAAAAATATTGGAAAAATCAAATGGAAAATATTTTTTACCAGGTGAAATAAAGAATTTCAATGAAAATGAATTGCACCTTAGGGCGAACGTTGATACTGCAGGTGTCTTACTCAAACTGCATTTAAATACATTTAGCTCTAGAAATAAGCAATTAATACAATGTATTAAAAGTATTGTTTTGGCTCTTTATTCTAATCAGTTTAAGCCTAAAAACCAATTCCAATTTTTATAATGTCCATCCTTGCTTGCACGCTTTTGCTACTAGGAGTACTTAAAGAGTAGTAGTCAATATACATGTACGTGTACTACAAGATAAACCTAATGACAGCGGTAATATATTTTAACCTGCAAATTAAAGAAATGCAGAAAATAAATTTACTCATCAATTTTAAACATAGATATATGGATATTTGTTAAATACCTATACATTTCTGCTACAGTCACTTGGTTCCAGCCTCCATCACTGTCAGAATAGGATAAGTTTTGTCCCTTAGCTATTAGTTGTTCTGCATGGTGATTAGTTGCAATACATATCTGAAGTACTATCTGATGGGTGAGAAACAGGTACAGAAAATCTACTGGTTTCTTAAATGCCTTTAAAGATTGCCTAGAAAATAATATTTTCAATATCTGAATACTAGTTGTTTCAAGAAATGCAAGAACATTCCTATTCTAAACCTTGAACTCATTACTATAATTTTTGTTTTTTATACAAATAAGTACTTTAAAAATACATGTAACATGTAACTAGTATTTAGAGATAGTTATAAAAATGGAATATTTCTTTCTTGTCATTCCAGAATAACAGTTGCCATATATATATCCAAATTAGAATGATTGAGATACAAGTACATTTGTATGCATATGTTATATAAAATTTGTTTCTCATTTAACTGCACCTTTCTCATTACATTATTTTATATATAACTTTTTATTTAATAACCTTGTTAAAAAACCAAACTGTAAGCCAGGTGCCTTCTCTGGCTTAAAAGAAAAAGTCCTTGGGTCTTTCATTCCATCATCAAAATCTTTATCATCTTTCCAATACAGAGATGTAGCTAAGGGATCCTGGGATGCAGATGTACTGACTGTTGATTGTGAACCATCCTCACATGATCTAATGGAAGATATGTTAAAATGTTCATTATTGCATGAAAGCTAAAATGATTGAAACTTCATCTGGTTCCTCAGTCCATATATTTGATATGAAAAAAATGACACAAAAATCCGGTTGAAAATGACATCTTTATTGCCCAAATACATGTGTATCTTATCTAATAATCTATAATCTATAATCATATATTCATGTTCATTCCTTTGTTATTGATATTTTCCCTTACTTTTAACTCTGTAATGACCAAAACCGACCAATTATATATTTCAATAGATATAGTAAGATGTGGTATGAGTGCTAATGAGACAACTCTCTATCCAAGTAACAATTTATGTTATTGCAATACATCAAAATCTTTTTGAACAGTTTGGTCATTGACAATCAGATCATACCACTTCTATTCATTTATTTATTCCATCAACAGCAATTCAAAAGCAAATTATACATAGATATTAAATTTCATATGAACAAAATTTGTGCTCGCTACCACACAGATAAAATATGGGAACAAATAATAATCTTAAATACAAAGAAACAAAGTTTACCCTTGACTAGAAAGAACTGGCACAAAGTCATATTCCCGCCCATTTTCCTCTTCTAATTGGTTATTTAGGAGCAAATCAAGATATTCCTCCTCGTCCTCCGACAGAGGATAGTCAGATTCATTCTCATCATCCATGTGTACAGGTTAAGAAGCAATGAGTAGTTTGTCTCGTTAAAATTCGCAAACATGTTGGAAAATAAGTTCAACAATCAGGACGTCGCGATAATGTAAGAAACAATCCGCTTCCAAAACCCGTAATTTTCAGTCTATTTTTGTCAAATTTCACACGCTAATTGCTCACTCATTCCAGTATCAAAACTTGAAAGGAAAAGTGTTTTGGAAAGCTTGGAAATTAATTAAAAAAATACTCGATTTAGATTTTCCTATTTCGAGATACGTTTTCCTATAATTTACGTAGACCTCAAAAACTTTTTTTTTTTGCATTGTGAGTCCTTGTCTTTTTCGCTACGCATTTCTTCTGCTGGTACACATACCATAAATTATCGTTTTCTTTCAATAATCGATAACTATTGGAAAGCTCTTTGTTTGGTGTTTTAAATGCATATTTTTATTTTGCATTGCTAATGTTAGAAAGCCGTTAAAATACGCTATTTCGGCAATGAATAGATTGGTTCCCGTTTGAAAATAACGTATGAATTTTGAAACAGAATGACTCTGCATTAAACTCATAAAACGCATTAAATAATAAAAATATTCTATTAACAAAAATATTCAGACGAAAGGGCAGACTCTGGCCTTTAAAATAAGTCTTTCCTGGCTAAAATACGTTTAGTATGTGTGACATAATAATGCTTTTCATAAAAAAATATGACTTAAAAAACGCTTACCGGTCAAATTGACCGGTAGGAACGTTAAAGGGTTAAGCTATCATCAATTACAATTATCAAAAATATTTTCAAATTTACAGTAAAGTGTCGAAAAGTTATCAATATACCGACAACAGGTTCGCTGTTGTATCATTAACAATTCTCCTATAAATATGGTCAATTGAAGGTAACATCCGAATGAATTATCCAAAAAGTGGGAAAATTTACTAAAAAAGTATTATATTCTATCGTGAAGGTTTGTTTTTTTCAAATTGACTTCAAATTTATTTTTCAATACATGTAAGAAGATATTTCGGTCAAATGACCGATTTAAGGTAACATCAAATACAATTATCAATACATATTAGAAAGTTGTCCTGGTGAAATGACCGATTTAAGGTATCATCAAATACAATTACCAATAAATATTAGAAGTCTAAAAAGTGGTAAAAATTTATTGAAATTATTTACATATTTATAGTTTACTTTTAATTGGTTCAAGATGACTTCTGATACAATTATCAATACATATTAGAAAGTTGTCTTAGTCAAATGACCGATTTAAGGTATCATCAATTAGAATTATCAAAAATATTGTCAAATTTACAGTAAAATGTCGAAAAGTTATCAATATACCGACAACAGGTTCGCTGTTGTATTATTAACAATTATCCTATAAATATGGTCAATTGAAGGTAACATCTGAATGAATTATCCCAAAAAGTGGTAAAATTTACTAAAAAAAGTATTATTATTCTATAATGAAGGTTTGTTTTTTTTTTCAAATTGACTTCAGATACATTTGTCAATACATGTAAGAAGATATTTCGGTCAAATGACCGATTTAAGGTAACATCAAATACAATTACCAATACATATTAGAAAGTTGTCTTGGTGAAATGACCGATTTAATGTATCATCAAATACAATTACCAATAAATATTAGAAGTCTAAAAAGTGGTAAAATTTATTGAAATTATTTAGATATTTATAGTTAACTTTTGATTGGTTCAAGATGACTTCTGATACAATTATCAATACATATTAGAAAGTTGGCTTAGTCAAATGACCGATTTAAGGTATCATCAATTACAATTATCAAAAATATTTTCAAATTTACAATAAAATGTCGACAAGTTATCAATATACCGACAACAGGTTTGCTGTTGTATTATTAACAATTCTCCTATAAATATGGTCAATTGAAGGTAACATCTGAATAAATTTTCCCAAAAGTGGTAAAATTTACTGAAAAAGTATTATAATTCTATAATGAAGGTTTTTTTTTTTTTCAAATTGACTTCAAATACATTTGTCAATACATGTAAGAAGATATTTCGGTCAAATGACCGATTTAAGGTAACATCAAATACAATTATCAATACATATTAGAAAGTTGTTTTGGTCAAATGACCGATTAGAGGTAACAAATTACAATTATCAAAAAAAGGTCAAATATTTTGTTGTACAAGTCAGCATGAGGTATCAAAACTACTGAAATTTTGTTACGTATCAATATTTTGAATAAAAGGAGGACATGCTGGCACCCTAAATTTATGCGAACAAAAATTTGTTGTTCATGTTGTTATTGTATTGCAATATAGCTGTCCATTGTATTATACATTGAATCCTGACATAAAAAATATGGCTGATTTACTATGCTGGCATATAGATTTACAAATTAGAGTGCACATATGGTCAGTTTTGGTCTTGATCAATGCGGTCAAATTATTTCATTGTACAAGTCAGCATGAGGTATCAAAACTATTGAAATTTTGTTACGTATCAATATTTTGAATATAAGGAGGACATGATGGCACCCTAAATTTATGCGAAACAAAAATTTGTTGTTATCAGCTGGTTATTGTATTGCAATATTGCAATCCATTGTATTATACATTGAATCCTGACATAAAAAATATGGCTGAATTACTATGCGGGTATATATGGTATATGGATTTACAAATTTAAGTGCACATATGGTCAGTTTTGGTGGAAGCGCTCAAAATATTTTGTTGTACAAGTCAGCATGAGGTATCAAAACACTGTAATTTTGATATGTATCAATATTTTGAATAAAGGAGGACATTCTAGCACCCTATTGTATGCGAACACAAATTTGTTGTTATTGTATTGCAATATTGCTGTCCATTGTATTGTACATTGAATCCTAACACAAACAATATGGCTGATTTACTATACAGGTATATAAACTTTACAAATTAAAGTGTACATATGGTCAGTTTTAGTTGATGCGGTCAAATAATTTTGTTGTACAAGTCAACATGGTCAGCATGAGGTATCAAAACTACTGAAATTTTGTTACGTATCAATATTTTGAATTAAAGGAGGACATGCTGGCACCCTTAATTTATGCGAACACAAATTTGTTGTTATTGTATTGCAATATTGCTGTCCATTGTATTATACATTGAATCCTGACATAAAAAATATGGCTGATTTACTATGCGGGTATATAGATTTACAAATTAAAGTGCACATATGGTCAGTTTAAGTTGATGCGGTCAAATAATTTTGCCGGACAAGTCAGCATGAGGTATCAAAACTACTGTAATTTTGTTACGTATTAATATTTTTAATAAAAGGATGACATGCTGTCACCCTTAATTTATGCGAACAAAAATTTGTTGTTATTGTATTACAATATTGCTGTCCATTCTATTATACATTGAATCCTGACATAAAAAATATTGCTGAATAACTATGCTGGTATATAACTTTACAAATTAAAGTGTGCATATGGTCAGTTTTAGTTGATGCGGTCAAATAATTTTGTTGTAGAAGTCAGCATTGTCAGCATGAGGTGCCAAAACTACTGAAATTGTGTTACGTATCAAAATTTTGAATAAAAGGAGGACATGAAGGCACCCTAAATTTATGCAAACAAAAATTTGAAAAAAAATTGCTGATTTAGTATGCTGGTATATAGATTTATGAATAAAAGTGCTCACATGGTAAGTTTTGGTCAACACGGTCAAATAATTTTGTTGCACAAGTCAGCAAGAGGTATCAAAACTACTGAAATTTTGTTACGTATCAATATTTTGAATAAAAGGAGGACATATGCTGGCACCCTAAATTTATGCAAACAAAAAATTGTTGTTATTGTATAGCAATATTGTTGTCCATTGTAATATACATTGAATCCTGACATAACAAATATGGCTGATTTACTATACTGGTATATAGATTTACAAATTAAAGTGCACATATGGTCAGTTTTAGTTGATGCAGTCAAATAGTTTTGTTGTACAAGTCAGTATGAGGTATCAAATTACTGAAATTTTGTTACGTATCAAAATTTTGAATAAAAGGAGGACATGCTGGTACCCTTAATTTATGCGAACAAAAATTTGAAAAAAATATGGCTGATTTACTATGCAGGTATATAGATTTATAAAAAAAAGTGCACACATGGTCAGTTTTGGTCAACACGGTCAAATAATTTTGTTGCACAAGTCAGCAAGAGGTATCAAAACTACTGAAATTTTGTTACGTATCAATATTTTGAATAAAAGGAGGACATATGCTGGCACCCTAAATTTATGCAAACAAAAAATTGTTGTTATTGTATAGCAATGTTGCTGTCCATTGTAATATACATTGAATCCTGACATAACAAATATGGCTGATTTACTATACTGGTATATAGATTTACAAATTAAAGTGCACATATGGTCAGTTTTAGTTGATGCAGTCAAATAATTTTGTTGCACAAGTCAGCAAGAGGTATCAAAACTACTGAAATTTTGTTACGTATCAAAATTTTGAATAAAAGGAGGACATATGCTGGCACCCTAAATTTATGCAAACAAAAAATTGTTGTTATTGTATAGCAATGTTGCTGTCCATTGTAATATACATTGAATCCTGACATAACAAATATGGCTGATTTACTATACTGGTATATAGATTTACAAATTAAAGTGCACATATGGTCAGTTTTAGTTGATGCAGTCAAATAATTTTGTTGTACAAGTCAGTATGAGGTATCAAAACTACTGAAATTTTGTTACGTATCAAAATTTTGAATAAAAGGAGGACATGCTGGTACCCTAAACTTATGCGAACAAAAATTTGAAAAAATATGGCTGATTTACTATGCAGGTATATAGATTTATAAAAAAAAGTGCACACATGGTCAGTTTTGGTCAACGCGGTCAAATAATTTTGTTGCACAAGTCAGCAAGAGGTATCAAAACTACTGAAATTTTGTTACGTATCAATATTTTGAATAAAAGGAGGACATGCTGGCACCCTAAAATGATGCTTTCCTCTAAAATACGTCCTTTCATAGATATAAATATAAATAAAGTGCAAATATGGTTGAATTTGATAGGTATTGGAATATAATTATATTCAGTGCCCGTTATCATTGTAACCTAGTCGTTTCTTAATTTATAGATTGGCAGATCACAGATAAATTTGTGTTTCAAGCAACGTTTTATGCGAACTTCATTTTCAAATATTTGTATTAAATCCTGTTTATATAACGGAAGTATTATTTTTACTTTATTTTCGATGTTTATACTACGAAACAAAGATATTAAAAAATATTTTTAAAAAATCGATGTAGATCTCGAGCGGTCCTGGTTACAAGTTAACTTAGTGTTGAGCAGACCAGTCTGACTCAAAAGTTAACTTGGGAACAGGTCTGGTTTCGATCAGATTTGTCAAAGCAAAAGTTAACTTTGTGGCAGGACTGGTCTCGAAGTTAACTTATGTTAACTTTACGGCAGGACTCATTCGAAGTTAACTTATATCAATAGCGGACCTGTTTCGAAGTTAACTGTTTGGCAGACATAAAAACAGTCCTAGGACCAAGTCCGCTTTTCAAGTTAACTAGATTTTGGTCCTAGTACTGGTCAGAGCAGTCCTAAATTTGGTCACAGGTTAACTTTGACCAGTCCAAATGACTGGTTATCAAGTTAACTTGCTGTACAGGTTAGGACTACACCCATCTGTAACATCTGAAAGAGTTTTCTTAAAAGTGGTAAAATTTACTAAAAAAGAATTATAATCGTATATCGAGGTTTGGTTTGTTTAAATTGACTTAGAATATATTTGTCAATACAGGTTAGAAGATATTTCGGTCTAATGACCGATTAAAGGTAACATCAAATACAATTATCAATACATAGTAGAAAGTTGTCTTGGTGAAATGACCGATTTAAGGTAACATCAAATACAATTACCAATAATTATTAGAAGTCTAAAAAGTGGTAAATTTTATTGAAATTATTTACATATTTATAGTTAACTTTTGATTGGTTCAAGATGACTTTTGATACAATAAACAATACATATTAGAAAGTTGTCTTAGTCAAATGACCGATTTAAGCTATCATCAATTACAATTATCAAAAATATTTTCAAATTTACAGTAAAGTGTCGAAAAGTTATCAATATACCGACAACAGGTTCGCTGTTGTATCATTAACAATTCTCCTATAAATATGGTCAATTGAAGGTAACATCGAATGAATTATCCAAAAAGTGGGAAAATTTACTAAAAAAGTATTATATTCTATCGTGAAGGTTTGTTTTTTTCAAATTGACTTCAAATTTATTTTTCAATACATGTAAGAAGATATTTCGGTCAAATGACCGATTTAAGGTAACATCAAATACAATTATCAATACATATTAGAAAGTTGTCCTGGTGAAATGACCGATTTAAGGTATCATCAAATACAATTACCAATAAATATTAGAAGTCTAAAAAGTGGTAAAAATTTATTGAAATTATTTACATATTTATAGTTTTCTTTTAATTGGTTCAAGATGACTTCTGATACAATTATCAATACATATTAGAAAGTTGTCTTAGTCAAATGACCGATTTAAGGTATCATCAATTAGAATTATCAAAAATATTGTCAAATTTACAGTAAAATGTCGAAAAGTTATCAATATACCGTCAACAGGTTCGCTGTTGTATTATTAACAATTATCCTATAAATATGGTCAATTGAAGGTAACATCTGAATGAATTATCCCAAAAAGTGGTAAAATTTACTAAAAAAAGTATTATTATTCTATAATGAAGGTTTGTTTTTTTTTCAAATTGACTTCAGATACATTTGTCAATACATGTAAGAAGATATTTCGGTCGAATGACCGATTTAAGGTAACATCAAATACAATTACCAATACATATTAGAAAGTCGTCTTGGTGAAATGACCGATTTAATGTATCATCAAATACAATTACCAATAAATATTAGAAGTCTAAAAAGTGGTAAAATTTATTGAAAATATTTAGATATTTATAGTTAACTTTTGATTGGTTCAAGATGACTTCTGATACAATTATCAATACATATTAGAAAGTTGTCTTAGTCAAATGACCGATTTAAGGTATCATCAATTACAATTATCAAAAATATTTTCAAATTTACAATAAAATGTCGAAAAGTTATCAATATACCGACAACAGGTTTGCTGTTGTATTATTTACAATTATCCTATAAATATGGTCAATTAAAGGTAACATCTGAATAAATTTTCCCAAAAGTGGTAAAATTTACTAAAAAAAAGTATTATAATTCTATAATGAAGGTTTGGTTTTTTTTCAAATTGACTTCAAATACATTTGTCAATACATGTAAGAAGATATTTCGGTCAAATGACCGATTTAAGGTAACATCAAATACAATTATCAATACATATTAGAAAGTTGATTTGGTCAAATGACCGATTAGAGGTGACAAATTACAATTATCAAAAAAAGGTCAAATTTACAGTAAAATGACGAAATTTATCAAAAATACCAACAACAGGTTCGCTGTTGTACTATTAACAATTATCCTATAATATGGTCAATTGAAGGTAACATCTGAATAAATTATCCAAAAAGTGGTAAAATTTACTAAAAAAAAAAGTTTATAATTCTATAATGAAGGTTGTTTTTTTCAAATTGACCTCAAATACATTTGTCAATACAGGTTAGAAGATATTTCGGTCAAATGACCGATTAAAGGTATCATCAATTACAATTATCAAAAATATTGTCAAATTTACAGTAAAATGTCGAAAAGTTATCAATATACCGACAACATGTTCGCTGTTGTATTATTAACAATTATCCTATAAATATGGTCAATTGAAGGTAACATCTGAATGAATTATCCCAAAAAGGGTAAAATTTACTAAAAAAAGTATTATTATTCTATAATGAAGGTTTGGTTTTTTTTCAAATTGACTTCAAATACATTTGTCAATACATGTAAGAAGATATTTCGGTCGAATGACCGATTGAAGGTAACATCAAATGCAATTATCAAGACATATTAGAAAGTTGTCTTGGTGAAATGACCGATTTAATGTATCATCAAATACAATTACCAATAAATATTAGAAGTCTAAAAAGTGGTAAAATTTATTGAAATTACTTAGATATTTATAGTTAACTTTTGATTGGTTCAAGATAACTTTTCTGATACAATTATCAATACATATTAGAAAGTTGTCTTAGTCAAATGACCGATTTAAGGTATCATCAATTACAATTATCAAAAATATTTTCAAATTTACAATAAAATGTCGAAAAGTTATCAATATACCGACAACAGGTTTGCTGTTGTATTATTAACAATTATCCTATAAATATGGTCAATTAAAGGTAACATCTGAATAAATTTTCCCAAAAGTGGTAAAATTTTCTGAAAAAGTATTATAATTCTATAATGAAGGTTTTTTTTTTTTTAAATTGACTTCAAATACATTTGTCAATACATGTAAGAAGATATTTCGGTCAAATGACCGATTTAAGGTAACATCAAATACAATTATCAATACATATTAGAAAGTTGTTTTGGTCAAATGACCGATTAGAGGTAACAAATTACAATTATCAAAAAAAGGTCAAATTTACAGTAAAATGACGAAAATTTATCAAAAATACCAACAACAGGTTCGCTGTTGTATTATTAACAATTCTCCTATAAATTGGTCAATTGAAGGTAACATCTGAATAAATTATCCAAAAAATGGGAAAATTTACTAAAAATGTATTATATTCTATCATGAAGGTTTGTTTATTTTAAATTGACTGCAAATACATTTGTCAATACATATCTAAGAAGATATTTCGGTCAAATGACCGACTTAAGGTAACATCAAATACAATTGTCAATACATATTAGAAAGTTGTCTTGGTAAAATGACCGATTTAAGGTAACATCAATTACTATTATCCAGAAAAATGTCAAATTTACAGTAAAATGACGAAAATCTATCAAAAATACCACCAACAGGTTTGCTGTTGTATTATTTACAATTATCCTCTGGATGTGGTCAATTTAAGGTAACATCTGAAAGAAATTTTTTATAAGTGGTAAAATTTCCTAAAAAAACAAATATAATTACATAAAGAAGGTTTGGTTTGTTCAAATTGACTTTAAATACATTTGTCAATACATGTAAGAAGATATTTCGGTCAAATGACCGATTTAAGGTAACATCAAATTCAATTATCAATACATATTAGAAAGTTGTCTAGATGAAATGACCGATTTAAGGTAACATAAAATACAATTCCCAATAAATATTAGCAGTCTAAAAAGTGGTAAAATTTCTTGAAATTAACTACATTTTTTAGTTTAACTTTTGCTTGGTTCAAATTGACTTCTGATACAATTATCAATACATATTAGAAAGTTGTCTTAGTCAAATGACCTATTTAAGGTATTATCAATTACAATTATCAAAAATATTGTCAAATTTACAGAAAATGTCGAAAAGTTATCAATAAACCGACCACAGGTTTCTCTGTTGTATTTTTAACAAATATCCTATAAATATGGTCAATTGAAGGTAACATCTGAATGAATTATCCAAAAGTGGTAAAATTATTAGAAAGTTGTCTTGGTGATACGACCGATTTAAGGTTTCATCAAATACAATAATCAATAAATATTAGAAGTCTAAAATTATTTACATATTTATTGTTATGTTTTGTTTGGGTTTTCAAGATGACTTCTGATACAATTATTAATACATATTAGAAAGTTGTCATAGTCAAATGACCGATTTAAGGTAACATCAATTACAATTATCAAAAATATTTTCAAATTTACAGTAAAATGTCGGAAAGTTATCAATATACCGACACCGGTTCGCTGTTGTATTATTAACAATTCTCCTATAAATATGGTCAATTGAAGGTAACATCTGAATGAATTCTAAAAAGTGGGAAAAATTTACTAAAAAAGTCTTATATCCTATCATAAAGGTTTGTTTTTTTCAAATTGACTTCAAATACATTTGTTAATACATGTAAAAGATATTTCGGTCAAATGACCGATTTAAGGTAACATCATATACAGTTGTCAATACATATTAGAAAGTTGTCTAGGTCAAATGACCGATTTAAGGTTACATCAATACATTTATCCAGAAAAAATGTCAAATTTACAGTAAAATAACGAAAATTTATCAAAAATACCAAACAGGTTTGCTGTTGTATTATTTATAATTATCTATCAATGTGGTCAATTGAGGTAACATCTGAAAGAATTTTCTGAAAAGTGGTAAAATTTCAAAAAAATATATTACTAAAGAAGGTTTGGTTTTTTCAAATTGACTTAAATACATTTGTCAATACATGTAAGAAGATATTTCGGTCAATGACCGATTAAGGTAACATCAAATCAATTATCAAACATATTAGAAGTTGTCTTGTGAAATGACCGATTTAATGTACATAAATACAATTCCAATAATATTAGAAGTCTAAAAAGTGGTAAAATTTATTGAAATTACTAATTTTATAGTTACTTTTGTTGGTTCAAATAACTTCTGATACAATTATCAATACATATTAGAAAGTTGTCTTAGTCAAATGACCATTTAAGGTTATCATAATTACAATTATCAAAATATTTCAAATTTACAAAAAATGTCGAAAAGTTATCAATAACCGACACAGGTTGCTGTTGTATTTTAAAATATCCTATAAATATGGTCAATTAAAGGTAACATCTGAATAAATTTTCCCAAAAGTGGTAAAATTTTGAAAGTTTTATTATAAGAGTTTTTTTTTTAAATATCAATAATTTGTCAAAATTAAATATTTGGTAATGACGTTTAAGGTACTCAATACAATTATAATACATATTAGAAAGTTGTTGGTCAAATGACGATTAAGGTAACAAATTACAATTATCAAAAAATTCAAATTTACAGTAAATGCGAAAATTTATCAAATACCAACACGGTTCGCTGTTGTATTATTAACAATTCTCCTATAATTGGTCAATTGAAGGTAACATCTGAATAAATTAAAAAATGGGAAAATTTACTAAAAAGTTTATATCTATCATAAGGTTTGTTTTTTTAAATTGACTCAAATACATTTGTAATACATTAAAAGATATTTCGGTCAAATGACCGATTAAGGTAACATCAAATACATTGTCAATAATATTAGAAAGTTGTCTGGTAAATGACCGATTTAAGGTAACATCAATACATTATCCAGAAAAGTCAAATTTACAGTAAAATACGAAAATTATCAAAAATACCACAACAGTTTGCTGTTGTATTATTTAAATTATCTATGTGGTCAATTTAGGTAACATCTGAAAGAATTTTTAAAGTGGTAAAATTTCCAAAAAACAATATAATTACATAAAGAAGGTTTGGTTTGTTCAAATTGACTTTAAATACATTTGTCAATACATGTAAGAAGATATTTCGGTCAAATGACCGATTTAAGGTAACATCAAATTCAATTATCAATACATATTAGAAAGTTGTCTAGATGAAATGACCGATTTAAGGTAACATAAAATACAATTCCCAATAAATATTAGCAGTCTAAAAGTGGTAAAATTTCTTGAAATTAACTACATTTTTATAGTTAACTTTTGCTTGGTTCAAATTGACTTCTGATACAATTATCAATACATATTAGAAAGTTGTCTTAGTCAAATGACCTATTAAGGTATTATCAATTACAATTATCAAAAATATTGTCAAATTTACAGAAATGTCGAAAAGTTATCAATAAACGACCACAGGTTCCTGTTGTATTTTTAACAAATATCCTATAAATATGGTCAATTGAAGGTAACATCTGAATGAATTATCCAAAAAGTGGTAAAATTATTAGAAGTTGTCTTGGTGATACGACCGATTTAAGGTATCATCAAATACATAATCAATAAATATTAGAAGTCTAAATTATTTACATATTTATTGTTATGTTTTGATTGGTTCAAGATGACTTCTGATACAATTATTAATACATATTAGAAAGTTGTCATAGTCAAATGACGATTTAAGGTAACATCAATTACAATTATCAAAAATATTTTCAAATTTACAGTAAAATGTCGGAAAGTTATCAATATACCGACACCGGTTCGCTGTTGTATTATTAACAATTCTCCTATAATATGGTCAATTGAAGGTAACATCTGAATGAATTCTAAAAGTGGGAAAATTTACTAAAAAAGTCTTATATCCTATCATAAAGGTTTGTTTTTTTCAAATTGACTTCAAATACATTTGTTAATACATGTAAAAAGATATTTCGGTCAAATGACCGATTTAAGGTAACATCATATACAGTTGTCAATACATATTAGAAAGTTGTCTAGGTCAAATGACCGATTTAAGGTTACATCAAATACATTTATCCAGAAAAAAGTCAAATTTACAGTAAAATAACGAAAATTTATCAAAAATACCAATAACAGGTTTGCTGTTGTATTATTTATAATTATTCTATCAATGTGGTCAATTTGAGGTAACATCTGAAAGAATTTTCTGAAAAGTGGTAAAATTTCCCAAAAAACAATTATAATTACATAAAGAAGGTTTGGTTTGTTCAAATTGACTTTAAATACATTTGTCAATACATGTAAGAAGATATTTCGGTCAAATGACCGATTTAAGGTAACATCAAATTCAATTATCAATACATATTAGAAAGTTGTCTAGATGAAATGACCGATTTAAGGTAACATAAAATACAATTCCCAATAAATATTAGCAGTCTAAAAAGTGGTAAAATTTCTTGAAATTAACTACATTTTTATAGTTAACTTTTGCTTGGTTCAAATTGACTTCTGATACAATTATCAATACATATTAGAAAGTTGTCTTAGTCAAATGACCTATATAAGGTATTATCAATTACAATTATCAAAAATATTGTCAAATTTACAGAAAATGTCGAAAAGTTATCAATAAACCGACCACAGGTTCGCTGTTGTATTTTTAACAAATATCCTATAAATATGGTCAATTGAAGGTAACATCTGAATGAATTATCCAAAAAGTGGTAAAATTATTAGAAAGTTGTCTTGGTGATACGACCGATTTAAGGTATCATCAAATACAATAATCAATAAATATTAGAAGTCTAAAATTATTTACATATTTATTGTTATGTTTTGATTGGTTCAAGATGACTTCTGATACAATTATTAATACATATTAGAAAGTTGTCATAGTCAAATGACCGATTTAAGGTAACATCAATTACAATTATCAAAAATATTTTCAAATTTACAGTAAAATGTCGGAAAGTTATCAATATACCGACACCGGTTCGCTGTTGTATTATTAACAATTCTCCTATAAATATGGTCAATTGAAGGTAACATCTGAATGAATTCTAAAAAGTGGGAAAATTTACTAAAAAAGTCTTATATCCTATCATAAAGGTTTGTTTTTTTCAAATTGACTTCAAATACATTTGTTAATACATGTAAAAAGATATTTCGGTCAAATGACCGATTTAAGGTAACATCATATACAGTTGTCAATACATATTAGAAAGTTGTCTAGGTCAAATGACCGATTTAAGGTTACATCAAATACATTTATCCAGAAAAAAGTCAAATTTACAGTAAAATAACGAAAATTTATCAAAAATACCAATAACAGGTTTGCTGTTGTATTATTTATAATTATTCTATCAATGTGGTCAATTTGAGGTAACATCTGAAAGAATTTTCTGAAAAGTGGTAAAATTTCCCAAAAAAAATTATAATTACATAAAGAAGGTTTGGTTTGTTCAAGTTGACTTTAAATACATTTGTCAATACATGTAAGAAGATATTTCGGTCAAATGACCGATTTAAGGTAACATCAAATTCAATTATCAATACATATTAGAAAGTTGTCTAGATGAAATGACCGATTTAAGGTAACATAAAATACAATTCCCAATAAATATTAGCAGTCTAAAAAGTGGTAAAATTTCTTGAAATTAACTACATTTTTATAGTTAACTTTTGCTTGGTTCAAATTGACTTCTGATACAATTATCAATACATATTAGAAAGTTGTCTTAGTCAAATGACCTATATAAGGTATTATCAATTACAATTATCAAAAATATTGTCAAATTTACAGAAAATGTCGAAAAGTTATCAATAAACCGACCACAGGTTCGCTGTTGTATTTTTAACAAATATCCTATAAATATGGTCAATTGAAGGTAACATCTGAATGAATTATCCAAAAAGTGGTAAAATTATTAGAAAGTTGTCTTGGTGATACGACCGATTTAAGGTATCATCAAATACAATAATCAATAAATATTAGAAGTCTAAAATTATTTACATATTTATTGTTATGTTTTGATTGGTTCAAGATGACTTCTGATACAATTATTAATACATATTAGAAAGTTGTCATAGTCAAATGACCGATTTAAGGTAACATCAATTACAATTATCAAAAATATTTTCAAATTTACAGTAAAATGTCGGAAAGTTATCAATATACCGACACCGGTTCGCTGTTGTATTATTACACAATTCTCCTATAAATATGGTCAATTGAAGGTAACATCTGAATGAATTCTAAAAAGTGGGAAAATTTACTAAAAAAGTCTTATATCCTATCATGAAGGTTTGTTTTTTTCAAATTGACTTCAAATACATTTGTTAATACATGTAAAAAGATATTTCGGTCAAATGACCGATTTAAGGTAACATCATATACAGTTGTCAATACATATTAGAAAGTTGTCTAGGTCAAATGACCGATTTAAGGTTACATCAAATACATTTATCCAGAAAAAAGTCAAATTTACAGTAAAATAACGAAAATTTATCAAAAATACCAATAACAGGTTTGCTGTTGTATTATTTATAATTATTCTATCAATGTGGTCAATTTGAGGTAACATCTGAAAGAATTTTCTGAAAAGTGGTAAAATTTCCCAAAAAACAATTATAATTATATAAAGAAGGTTTGGTTTGTTCAAATTGACTTTAAATACATTTGTCAATATGATGACCGATTTAAGGTAACATCAAATACAATTATCAATACATATTAAAAAGTTGTCTTGGTGAAATGACCGATTTAAGGTTAAATCAAATACAATTACAAATAAATATTAGAAGTCTAAAAAGTGGTAAAATTATATGAAATTATTTACATATTTAAAGTTAACTTTTGATTGGATCAAGATGACTTCTGATACAATTATCAATACATATTAAAAAGTTGTCTTAGTCAAATCACCGATTTAAGGTATCATCAATTACAATTATCAAAAATATTGTCAAATTTACAGTAAAATGTCGAAAAGTTATCAATATACCAACAACAGGTTTGCTATTGTATTATTTACAATTATCCTATAAATATGGTCAATTGAAGGTAACATCTGAATGAACTATCCCAAAAGTGGTAAAATTTACAGTAAAATGTCGAAAAGTTATCAATACACCTACAACAGGTTTGCTGTTGTATTATTTACAATTATTCTATAAATATGATCATTTGAAGGTAACATCTGAATGAATTATCCAAAAAGTGATAAAATTTACTAAAAAAGTATTATAATTCTATATTGAAGGTTTGGTTTGTTCACCTCGACTTCAATTGCATTTGTCAATACATATTAGAAAGTATTTCGGTCAAATGACCGATTTAAGGTAACATCAAATACAAGTATTAATACATATTAGAAAGCGTCTTGGTCAAATGACCGATTTAAGGTAACATCAAATACAATTATCAATACATATCAAAAAGTTGTCTTGGTCAAATAACCGATTTAAGGTAACATCAAATACATTTATCAATACATATTAGAAAGTTGTTTTGGTCAAAGGACCGATTTAAGATAACATCAATTACAATTATCAAAAAAATGGTCAAATTAACAGTAAAATGTCGAAAAAATATCAATATACTTACATCAGGTTTGCTGTTGTTTTATTTACAATTATTCTATAAACATGGTCAATTGAAGGTAATATTTGAATGAATTATCCAAAAAATGGTGAAATTTATTTAAAAAGTGTTATAATTCTATAATGAAGGTTTGGTTGGTCCAAATTGACTTCAAATACATTTGTCAATACATTTTAGAAAGTATCTCGGTCAAATGACCGATTTAAACTCACATCAAAAACAATAATCAATACATATTAGAAAGTTGTCTTGGTCAATGACCGATTTAAAATAACATCTATTACAATTATCAAAAAAATGGTCAAATTAACAGTGAAATGTCGAAAAAATATCAATATACCTACAACAGGTTTGCTGTTGTATTATTTACAATTATTCTATAAACATGATCAATTGAAGGTAATATTTGAATGAATTATCCAAAAAGTGGTAAAATTTACTAAAAAGTGTTATAATCCTATAATGAAGGTTTGGTTGGTCCAAATTGACTTCAAATACATTTGTCAATACATTTTAGAAAGTATCTCGGTCAAATGACCGATTTAAACTCACATCAAAAACAATAATCAATACATATTAGAAAGTTGTCTTGGTCAATGACCGATTTAAAATAACATCTATTACAATTATCAAAAAAATGGTCAAATTAACAGTGAAATGTCGAAAAAATATCAATATACCTACAACAGGTTTGCTGTTGTATTATTTACAATTATTCTATAAACATGATCAATTGAAGGTAATATTTGAATGAATTATCCAAAAAGTGGTAAAATTTACTAAAAAGTGTTATAATCCTATAATGAAGGTTTGGTTGGTCCAAATTGACTTCAAATACATTTGTCAATACATTTTAGAAAGTATCTCGGTCACATGACCGATTTAAGGTTACATCAAATACAATCATCAATACATATTAGAAAGTTGTCTTGGTCAAATGACCGATTTAGAGTAACATCAAACACAATATACAATACATATTAGAAAGTTGTCTTGGACAAATGACCGATGTAACATAACATCTATTACAATTATCAAAAAAATGGTCAAATTTACAGTAAAATGTCGAAAAGTTATCAATAAACCTACAACAGGTTTGCTGTTGTATTATTTACAATTATCTTATAAATATGGTCAATTGAAGGTAAAATTTGAATGAATTATTCAAAAAGTGTTAAATTTACTAAAAAAGTGTTATAATTCTATAATGAAGGTTTGGTTGTCCAAATTGACTTCAAATACATTTGTCAATACATATTAGAAAGTATCTCGATCAAATGACCGATTTAAGGTAACATCGAATACAATTATCAATACATATTAGAAAATTTTCTTAGTCAAATGACCGATTTAAGGTAACATCAAATACAATTATCAAAAAAAAATCAAATTTATAGTAAAATGTCGAAAAGTTATCATATACCTACAACAGGTTTGCTGTTGTATTATTTACAATTATCCTATAAATATGGTCAATTGAAGGTAACATCTGAATGAATTATCCCAAAAGTGGTAAAATTTACACTAAAATGTCGAAAAGTTATCAATATACCTACAACAGGTTTGCTGTTGTATTATTTACAATTATTCTATAAATATGATCAATTGAAGGTAAGATCTGAATGAATTATCCAAAAAGTGGTAAAATTTACTAAAAAAAGTATTATAATTCTATAATGAAGGTTTGGTTTGTTCAACTCGACTTCAATTGCATTTGTCAATACATGTTAGAAAGTATTTCGGTCAAATGACCGATTTAGGATAACATCAAATACAATTATCAATACATATTAGAAAATTGTCTTGGTCAAATGACCGATTTAAGGAAACATCAAATACAATTATTAATATATAATAGAAAGTTTTCTTGGTCAAATGACCAATTCAAGGTCAAATCAATTACAAATATCAAAAAAAAATTCAAATTCATAGTAAAATGTCGAAAAGTTATAGGTAAAACAACAACAGGTTTGCTAATGTTTTACTTACAATTTTCATATAAATATGGTCAATTGAAGATAACATCTGAATGAATTATCCAAAAGGTGGTTAAATTTACTAAAAAAGTGTTATAATTCTATAATGAAGGTTTGGTTGGTCCAAATTGACTTCAAATACATCAGTCAATACATAGAAGAAAGTATTTCGGACAAATGACCGATTTAAGGTAACATCGAATACAATTATCAATACATATTAGAAAATTTTCTTAGTCAAATGACCGATTTAAGGTAACATCAAATACAATTATCAAAAAAAAAAATCAAATTTATAGTAAAATGTCGAAAAGTTATCATATACCTACAACAGGTTTGCTGTTGTATTATTTACAATTATCCTATAAATATGGTCAATTGAAGGTAACATCTGAATGAATTATCCCAAAAGTGGTAAAATTTACAGTAAAATGTCGAAAAGTTATCAATACACCTACAACAGGTTTGCTGTTGTATTATTTACAATTATTCTATAAATATGATCAATTGAAGGTAAGATCTGAATGAATTATCAAAAAAGTGGTAAAATTTACTAAAAAAAAGTATTATAATTCTATAATGAAGGTTTGGTTTGTTCAACTCGACTTCAATTGCATTTGTCAATACATGTTAAAAGTATTTCGGTCAAATGACCGATTTAGGATAACATCAAATACAATTATCAATACATATTAGAAAATTGTCTTGGTCAAATGACCGATTTAAGGAAACATCAAATACAATTATTAATATATAATAGAAAGTTTTCTTGGTCAAATGACCAATTCAAGGTCAAATCAATTACAAACATCAAAAAAAAATTCAAATTCATAGTAAAATGTCGAAAAGTTATAGGTATACCAACAACAGGTTTGCTAATGTTTTACTTACAATTTTCATATAAATATGGTCAATTGAAGATAACATCTGAATGAATTATCCAAAAAGTGGTTAAATTTACTAAAAAAGTGTTATAATTCTATAATGAAGGTTTGGTTGGTCCAAATTGACTTCAAATACATTAGTCAATACATATAAGAAAGTATTTCGGACAAATGACCGATTTAAGGTAACATCAAATACAATTATCAATACATATTAGAAAGTTGTCTTGGTGAAATGACCGATTTAAGGTAACATCAAATACAATTACCAATAAATATTAGAAGTCTAAAAAGTGGTATAATTTATTGAAATTATTTACAATTTTATAGTTTACTTTTGATTGGTTCAAGTTGACTTCTGATACAATTATCAATACATATTAGAAAGTTGTCTTAGTCAAATGACCAATTTAAGGTATCATCAATTACAGTTATCAAGAAAATTGTCAAATTTACAGTAAAATGTCGAAAAGTCAGCATTAAACCGACAACAGGTTCGCTGTTGTATTATTTACAATTATCCTATGAATGTGGTCATTTTAAGATAACCTCTGACAGAATTTTCTTAAAAGTTGAAAAATTTACTTAAAAAGAATTATAATCATATATCGAGGTTTGGTTTGTTTAAATTGACTTCAATACATTTGTTAATACAGGTTAGAAGATATTTCGGTCAAATGACCGATTTAAGGTAACATCAAATACAATTATCAATACATATATTTGAAAGTTGTCTTGGTTAAATGACCGATTTAAGGTAACATCAAATACAATTACCAATAAATATTAGAAGTCTAAAAAGTGGTAAAATTTATTGAAATTACTTAGATATTTATACTTTACTTTTAATTGGTTCAAGATGACTTCTGATACAATTATCAATACATATTAGAAAGTTGTCTTAGTCAAATGACCGATTTAAGGTATCATCAATTACAATTATCAAAAATATTGTCAAATTTACAGTAAAATGTCGAAAAGTTATCAATATACCGACAACAGGTTTGCTGTTGTATTATTAACAATTATCCTATAAATATGGTCAATTAAAGGTAACATCTGAATAAATTTTCCCAAAAGTGGTAAAATTTACTGAAAAAGTATTATAATTCTATAATGAAGGTTTTTTTTTCAAATTGACTTCAAATACATTTGTCAATACATGTAAGAAGATATTTCGGTCAAATGACCGATTTAAGGTAACATCAAATACAATTATCAATACATATTAGAAAGTTGTTTTGGTCAAATGACCGATTAGAGGTAACAAATTACAATTATCAAAAAAAGGTCAAATTTACAGTAAAATGACGAAAATTTATCAAAATACCAACAACAGGTTCGCTGTTGTATTATTAACAATTCTCCTATAAATATGGTCAATTGAAGGTAACATCTGAATAAATTATCCAAAAAATGGGAAAATTTACTAAAAATGTATTATATTCTATCATGAAGGTTTGTTTATTTTAAATTGACTTCAAATACATTTGTCAATACATATTAGAGAGTTGTCTTGATAAAATGACCGATTTAAGGTAACATCAATTACTATTATCCAGAAGAATGTCAAATTTACAGTAAAATGACGAAAATCTATCAAAAATACCTACAACAGGTTTGCTGTTGTATTATTTACAATTATCCCCTGGATGTGGTCAATTTAAGGTAACATCTGAAAGAAATTTCTTATAAGTGGTAAAATTTCCTAAAAAAACAAATATAATTACATAAAGAAGGTTTGGTTTGTTCAAATTGACTTTAAATACATTTGTCAATACATGTAAGAAGATATTTCGGTCAAATGACCGATTTAAGGTAACATCAAATTCAATTATCAATACATATTAGAAAGTTGTCTAGATGAAATGACCGATTTAAGGTAACATAAAATACAATTCCCAATAAATATTAGCAGTCTAAAAAGTGGTAAAATTTCTTGAAATTAACTACATTTTTATAGTTAACTTTTGCTTGGTTCAAATTGACTTCTGATACAATTATCAATACATATTAGAAAGTTGTCTTAGTCAAATGACCTATTTAAGGTATTATCAATTACAATTATCAAAAATATTGTCAAATTTACATAAAATGTCGAAAAGTTATCAATAAACCGACCACAGGTTCGCTGTTGTATTTTTAACAAATATCCTATAAATATGGTCAATTGAAGGTAACATCTGAATGAATTATCCAAAAAGTGGTAAAATTATTAGAAAGTTGTCTTGGTGATACGACCGATTTAAGGTATCATCAACTACAATAACCAATAAATATTAGAAGTCTAAAATTATTTACATATTTATTGTTATGTTTTGATTGGTTCAAGATGACTTCTGATACAATTATTAATACATATTAGAAAGTTGTCATAGTCAAATGACCGATTTAAGGTAACATCAATTATAATTATCAAAAATATTTTCAAATTTACAGTAAAATGTCGGAAAGTTATCAATATACCGACACCGGTTCGCTGTTGTATTATTAACAATTCTCCTATAAATATGGTCAATTGAAGGTAACATCTGAATGAATTCTAAAAAGTGGGAAAATTTACTAAAAAAGTCTTATATCCTATCATGAAGGTTTGTTTTTTTCAAATTGACTTCAAATACATTTGTTAATACATGTAAAAAGATATTTCTGTCAAATGACCGATTTAAGGTAACATCATATACAGTTGTCAATACATATTAGAAAGTTGTCTAGGTCAAATGACCGATTTAAGGTTACATCAAATACATTTATCCAGAAAAAAGTCAAATTTACAGTAAAATAACGAAAATTTATCAAAAATACCAATAACAGGTTTGCTGTTGTATTACTTATAATTATTCTATCAATGTGGTCAATTTGTGGTAACATCTGAAAGAATTTTCTGAAAAGTGGTAAAATTTCCCAAAAAACAATTATAATTATATAAAGAAGGTTTGGTTTGTTCAAATTGACTTTAAATACATTTGTCAATATGATGACCGATTTAAGGTAACATCAAATACAATTATCAATACATATTAAAAAGTTGTCTTGGTGAAATGACCGATTTAAGGTTAAATCAAATACAATTACAAATAAATATTAGAAGTCTAAAAAGTGGTAAAATTTATTGAAATTATTTACATATTTATAGTTAACTTTTGATTGGATCAAGATGACTTCTGATACAATTATCAATACATATTAAAAAAGTTGTCTTAGTCAAATCACCGATTTAAAGTATCATCAATTACAATTATCAAAAATATTGTCAAATTTACAGTAAAATGTCGAAAAGTTATCAATATACCAACAACAGGTTTGCTATTGTATTATTTACAATTATCCTAAAAATATGGTCAATTGAAGGTAACATCTGAATGAACTATCCCAAAAGTGGTAAAATTTACAGTAAAATGTCGAAAAGTTATCAATACACCTACAACAGGTTTGCTGTTGTATTATTTACAATTATTCTATAAATATGATCATTTGGAGGTAACATCTGAATGAATTATCCAAAAAGTGATAAAATTTACTAAAAAAGTATTATAATTCTATATTGAAGGTTTGGTTTGTTCAACCTGACTTCAATTGCATTTGTCAATACATGTTAGAAAGTATTTCGGTCAAATGACCGATTTAAGGTAACATCAAATACAAGTATTAATACATATTAGAAAGCGTCTTGGTCAAATGACCGATTTAAGGTAACATCAAATACAATTATCAACACATATCAAAAAGTTGTCTTGGTCAAATAACCGATTTAAAGTAACATCAAATACATTTATCAATACATATTAGAAAGTTGTTTTGGTCAAAGGACCGATTTAAGATAACATCAATTACAATTATCAAAAAAATGGTCAAATTAACAGTAAAATGTCGAAAAAATATCAATATACTTACAACAGGTTTGCTGTTGTTTTATTTACAATTATTCTATAAACATGGTCAATTGAAGGTAATATTTGAATGAATTATCCAAAAAATGGTGAAATTTATTTAAAAAGTGTTATAATTCTATAATGAAGGTTTGGTTGGTCCAAATTGACTTCAAATACATTTGTCAATACATTTTAGAAAGTATCTCGGTCAAATGACCGATTTAAACTCACATCAAAAACAATAATCAATACATATTAGAAAGTTGTCTTGGTCAATGACCGATTTAAAATAACATCTATTACAATTATCAAAAAAATGGTCAAATTAACAGTGAAATGTCGAAAAAATATCAATATACCTACAACAGGTTTGCTGTGTTGTATTATTTACAATTATCTTATAAATATGGTCAATTGAAGGTAAAATTTGAATGAATTATCCAAAAAGTGTTAAATTTACTAAAAAGTGTTATAATTCTATAATGAAGGTTTGGTTGTCCAAATTGACTTCAAATACATTTGTCAATACATATTAGAAAGTATCTCGATCAAATGACCGATTTAAGGTAACATCGAATACAATTATCAATACATATTAGAAAATTTTCTTGGTCAAATGACCGATTTAAGGTAACATCAAATACAATTATCAAAAAAAAAAATCAAATTTATAGTAAAATGTCGAAAAGTTATCATATACCTACAACAGGTTTGCTGTTGTATTATTTACAATTATTTCTATAAATCATGGTCAATTGAAGGTAAATCTGAATGAATTATCCAAAAAGTGTTTATAAATGAATTTACTATACTAAAAGTGTTTATCCTTTATATATATAATAGATATTGAAGGTAGATCTGATGAACAAATAAAACAAAAAAGATTAATTCAAATAAATTTGTTTGTCAATCGACTTCATTGGAATTTGTCAATACATTTAGAAGTATCGTCAATGACCGATTTAAGAGTAACATCAAATACAAATCATCAATACATATTAGAAAGTTGTCTTGGTCAATGACGATTTAGAGGTAACATAAACACAATATACAATACATATTAGAAAGTTGTCTTGGATCAAATGACCGATGTAAGTAACATCAATTCAATTATCAAAAAAAATGTCAAATTTACAGTAAAATGTTCGAAAAGTTATCAATAATCCAACAACAGGTTTGCTTATGTATTATTTACAATTATTCTATAAATATGGTCAATTGAAGGTAAATTTGAATGAATTATCCAAAAAGTGTTAAATTTACTAAAAAGTGTTATAATTCTATAATGAAGGTTTGGTTGTCCAAATTGACTTCAAATACATTTGTCAATACATATTAGAAAGTATCTCGATCAAATGACCGATTTAAGTACATCGAATACAATTATCAATACATATTAGAAAATTGTCTTGGTCAAATGACCGATTTAAAGGTAACATCAAATTACAATTATCAAAAAAATAGTCAAATTTATAGTAAAATGTCGAAAAGTTATCATATACCTACAACAGGTTTGCTGTTGTATTATTTACAATTATCCTATAATTATGGTCAATTGAAGGTAACATTGAATGAATTACCAAAAGTGGTAAAATTTACAATTAAAATGTCGAATATTATCAATATACCTACAACAGGTTTGCTGTTGTATTATTTATAATTATTCTATAAATATGATCAATTGAAGGTAAGATCTGAATGAATTATCCAAAAAGTGGTAAAATTTACTAAAAAAAGTATTATAATTCTATAATGAAAGTTTGGTTTGTTCAACTCGACTTCAATTGGATTTGTCAATACATGTTAGAAAGTATTTCGGTCAAATGACCGATTTAAGATAACATCAAATACAATAATCAATACATATTAGAAAGTTGTTTTGGTTTGATTTAAGGTAACATCAAATACAATTATCAATACATATTAGAAAGTTGTCTTGGTCAAATGACCGATTTAAGGGAACATCAATTCCAATTATAAAAAAAAATGAAATTTAAGGTAAAATGTTGAAAAGTTATAAGTATTCCAACAACAGGTTTGCTAATGTTTTATTTACAATTATTCTATAAACATGGTCAATTGAAGGTAACATTTGAATGAATTATCCAAAAAGTGGTAAAATTTACTTAAAAAGTGTTATAATTCTATAATAAAGGTTTGGTTGGTCCAAATTGACTTCAAATACATTTGTCAATACATTTTAGAAAGTATCTCGGTCAAATGACCGATTTAAAGTCACATCAAAAAACAATTATCAGTACATATTAGAAAGTTGTCTTGGTCAATGACCGATTTAAAATAACATCTATTACAATTATCAAAAAAATGGTCAAATTTACTGTAAAATGTCGAAAAGTTATCAGTATACCTACAACAGGTTTGCTGTTGTATTATTTACAATTATCCTATAATTCTGGTCAATTGAAGGTAACATTTGAATGAATTAACCAAAAAGTGGTAAAATTTACTAAAAAAGTGTTATAATTCTATAATGAAGGTTTGGTTGGTCCAAATCGACTTCAAATACATTTGTCAATACATTTTAGAAAGTATCTCGGTCAAATGACCGATTTAAGGTTACATCAAATACAATTTTCAATACATATTAGAAAGTTGTCTTGGTCAAATGACCGATTTAAGGTAACATCAATTACAATTATCAATACATATCAAAAAGTTGTCTTGGTCAAATAACCGATTTAAGGAAACATCAAATACAATTATTAATACATATTAGAAAGTTGTTTTGGTCAAAGGACCGATTTAAGATAACATCAATTAAAAATATCAAAAAAATGGTCAAATTAACAGTAAAATGTCGAAAAGTTATCAATATACCTACAACAGGTTTGCTGTTGTATTATTTACAATTATCCTTTAAATATGGTCAATTGAAGGTAACATCTGAATGAATTATCCCAAAAGTGGTAAATTTACAGTAAAATGTCGAAAAGTTAACAATATACCTATAACAGGTTTGCTGTTGTATTATTTACAATTATTCTATAAACATGGTCAATTGAAGGTAAAATTTGAATGAATTATCAAAAAAGTGGTAAAATTAACTAAAAAGTGTTATAATTCTATAATGAAGGTTTGGTTGGTCCAAATTGACTTCAAATACATTTGTCAATACATTTTAGACAGTATCTTGGTCAAATGACCGATTTAAGGTAACATTAAATACAATCATCAATACATATTAGAAAGTTGTCTTTGTCAAATGACCGATTTAGGGTAACATCAAACACAATTTACAATACATATTAGAAAGTTGTCTTGGACAAATGACCGATTTAAGATAACATCTATTACAATTATCAAAAAAATGGTCAAATTTACAGTAAAATGTCGAAAAGTTATCAGTAAACCTACAACAGGTTTGCTGTTGTATTATGTACAATTATTTTATAAATATGGTCAATTGACTTCAAATACATTTGTCAATACATATTAGAAAGTATCTCGGTCAAATGACCGATTTAAGGTAACATCATATACAATTATCAATACATATTAGAAAATTTTTCATGGCAACCGATTGAAGGAAACATAAATATGGTCAATTGAAGCTAACATCTGAATGAATTATCCAAAAAGTGGTTAAATTTACTAAAAAAGTGTTATAATTCTATAATGAAGGTTTAGTTTGTCCAAATTGACTTCAAATACATTTGTCAATACATTTTAGAAAGTATCTTGGTCAAATGACCGATTTAAGGTTACATCAAATACAATTTTCAATACATTTAGAAAGTTGTCTTGGTCAAATGACCGATTTAAGGTAACATCAATTACAATTATCAATACATATCAAAAAGTTGTCTTGGTCAAATAACCGTTTTAAGGTTACATCAAATACAATTATTAATACATATTAGAAAGTTGTTTTGGTCAATGACTGATTTAAAATAACATCTATTACAATATAAAAAAAATGGTCAAATTTACAGTAAAATGTCGAAAAGTTATCAATATACCTACAACAGGTTTGCTGTTGTATTATTACAATTATTCTATAAACATGGTCAATTGAAGGTAACATTTGAATGAATTATCCAAAAGTGGTAAAATTTACTTAAAAAGTGTTATAATTCTATAATAAAGGTTTGGTTGGTCCAAATTGACTTCAAATACATTTGTCAATACATTTTAGAAAGTATCTCGGTCAAATGACCGATTTAAAGTCACATCAAAAACAATTATCAATACATATTAGAAAGTTGTCTTGGTCAATGACCGATTTAAAATAACATCTAATTACAATTATCAAAAAAATGGTCAAATTTACAGTAAAATGTCAAAAAGTTATCAATATACCTACAACAGGTTTGCTGTTGTATTATTTACAATTATTCTATAAACATGGTCAGTTGAAGGTAACATTTGAATGAATTATCCAAAAGTGGTAAAATTTACTTAAAAAGTGTTATAATTCTATAATAAAGGTTTGGTTGGTCGAAATTGACTTTAAATACATTTATCAATACATTTTAGAAAGTATCTCGGTCAAATGACCGATTTAAAGTTTACATCAAAAACAATTATCAATACATATTAGAAAGTTGTCTTGGTCAATGACCGATTTAAAATAACATCTATTACAATTATCAAAAAAATGGTCAAATTTACAGTAAAATGTCGAAAAGTTATCAATATACCTACAACAGGTTTGCTGTTGTATAATTTACAATTATCCTACAAATATGGTCAATTGAAGGTAACATTTGAATGACTTAACCAAAAAGTGGAAAATTTACTAAAAAAGTGTTATAATTCTATAATGAAGGTTTGGTTGGTCCAAATCGACTTCAATTACATTTGTCAATACATTTTAGAAAGTATCTCGGTCAAATGACCGATTTAAGGTTACATCAAATACAATTTTCAATACATATTAGAAAGTTGTCTTGGTCAAATGACCAATTTAAGGTAACATCAATTACAATTATCAATACATATCAAAAAGTTGTCTTGGTCAAATAAACGATTTAAGGTAACATCAAATACAATTATGAAAAAAATTGTCAAATTAACAGTAAAATGTCGAAAAGTTATCAATATACCTACAACAGGTTTGCTGTTGTATTATTTACAATTATTCTATAAACATGGTCAATTGAAGGTAACATTTGAATGAATTATCCAAAAGGTGGTAAAATTTACTTAAAAAGTGTTATAATTCTATAATAAAGGTTTGGTTGGTCCAAATTGACTTCAAATACATTTGTCAATACATTTTAGAAAGTATCTCGGTCAAATGACCGATTTAAAGTCACTTCAAAAACAATTATCAATACATATTAGAAAGTTGTCTTGGTCAATGACCGATTTAAAATAACATCTATTACAATTATCAAAAAAATGGTCAAATTTACAGTAAAATGTCGAAGAGTTATCAATATACCTACAACAGGTTTGCTGTTGTATTATTTACAATTATCCTATAAAGATGGTCAATTGAAGGTAACATCTGAATGAATTATCCAAAAAGTGGTAAAATTTACTAAAAAAGTGTTTTAATTCTATAATGAAGGTTTGGTTGGTCCAAATTGACTTCAAATACATTTGTCAATACATATTAGAAAGTATCTCGGTCAAATGACCGATTTAAGGTAACATCAAATACAATTATCAATACATATTAGAAAATTGTCTTGGTCAAATGACCGATTTAAGGAAATATCAAATACAATTATTAATATATAATAGAAAGTTTTCTTGGTCAAATGACCAATCAAGGTCAAATCAATTACAAATATAAAAAAAAAAATTCAAATTCATAGTAAAATGTCGAAAAGTTATAGGTATACCAACAACAGGTTTGCTAATGTTTTATTTACAATTTTAATATAAATATGGTCAATTGAAGCTAACATCTGAATGAATTATTCAAAAGTGGTTAAATTTACTAAAAAAGTGTTATAATTCTATAGTGAAGGTTTGGTTGGTCCAAATTGACTTCAAATACATTTGTCAATACATATTAGAAAATTGTCTTGATCAAATGAAGGATGTAAGGTAACATCAAATACAATTATCAATAAATATTAGAAAGTTGTCTTGGTCAATGACCGATTTAAAATAACATCTATTACAATTATCAAAAAAATGGTCAAATTTATAGTAAAATGTCGAAAAGTTATCAATATACCTACAACAGGTTTGCTGTTGTATTATTTACAATTATCCTATAAATATGATCAATTGAAGGTAACATCTGAATGAATTATCCAAAAAGTGGTAAAATTTACTAAAAAAGAATTATAATTCTATAATGAAGGTTTGGTTTGTTCAACTAGACTTTAATTGCATTTGTCAATACATATTAGAAAGTATTTCGGTCAAATGACCGATTTAAGATAACATCAAATACATGTGTCAATATATATTAGAAAGTTGTTTTGGTCAAATGACCGATTTAAGGTAACATCAAATACAATTATCAATACATATGACAGTTGTCTTGGTCAAATGACCGATTTAAGGAAACATCAATTACAATTATCAAAAAAAAAAACGGTAAAATGTCGAAAAGTTATAAGTATACCAACAACAGTTTTGCTAAGGTTTTATTTACAATTAGCCTAGAAATATGGTCGTTTGAAGGTAACATCTGAATGAATTATCCAAAAAGTGGTAAAATTTACTAAAAAAGTATTATAATTCTCTATAATGAAGGTTTGGTTTGTTCAAATTGACTTCAAATGCATTTGTCAATACATGTTAGAAAGTATTTCGGTCAAATGACCGATTTAAGGTAACATCAAATACCATTATCAATATATCTTAGAAAGTTTTGGTCAAATAACCGTTTTAAGATAACATCAATTACAATTATTAAAAAAATGGTCAAATTAACAGTTAAATGTCGAAAAGTTATCAATTTAACTACAACAGGTTTGCTGTTGTATTATTTACAATTATCCTATAAATATGGTCAATTGAAGGTAACATCTGAATGAATTATCCAAAAAGTGGTAAAATTTACTAAAAAAAGTGTTATAATTCTATAATGAAGGTTTGGTTGGTCCAAATTGACTTCAAATACATTTGTCAATACATTTTAGAAAGTATCTCGGTCAAATGACCGATTTAAGGTCACATCAAAAACAATTATCAATACATATTAGAAAGTTGTCTTGGTCAATGACCGATTTAAAATAACATCTATTACAATTATCAAAAAATATTAGAAAGTCTTCATGGTCAAATGACCGATTTAAGGTAACATCAAATACAATTATTAATACATAATAGAAAGTTGTCTTGGTCAAATGACCGATTTAAGGTAACATCAAATACAATTATACAAACACAGTAGTCTGGTCACATCAAAGATGTACGGGACACCTTTAATGCAGATTCCTGTGATTTTTATTGGTGTGTTTATAATGCAATATTCCTTTTCTAAATTCAGTTCAATTTTTATTACAGGTCTTAAAAATCGAATAGTTTAGACTTTTAAAAAAATACTCTGTATATTAAAAATAAGTAATTCATAAGAACTTAGTAGTAAATAAATGCATCAAAAGTCAAAAAAAAAAATTAATTAAATGCATCAAGATTAAAAAAATAATTGAATATTGAAAAAAAAAATCTATAATATGAATAAATTTGGTTAACACCAATACAATATTGCATGTAGGATTGCAATAAAACAATAATTATTATACATGTGCATTTGGTTTTATGTAAAGCTACTAAGATGTCAGGCAAGTTGTTGCATCTTGTTATTTTCAATTGTGAAAAATTGCATAATTTCTGTGCATTCACAACACTTTCTATTACAAATCAAATGCATATTTTCAATACAATGTACTGTGCCAAACAACATTAACTATACAAACTACTTATTAATAGAGGAGAAACTGGGTTTTTTTTTGCCTCATGGTTTGAACACGTTTTTAATTTATTGCAGGATCATCCAATAACACCATTTGGACACCTGATTCACAATAAGGATGACTCACGTAGAAAACCACTGCATGTTGCCACAGACATTACACAGATCACATTCATGGCTGTTATATTAAAAGTAAGAAGAGTCTATTTTAAGCAACAAATTATAGAAAAAAATATTAAATTTTCTGTATGATGAAATTTTAAAATATATTTTATCTATTGTCACTTGTTTATACTTATTTCAAGTGTGATTATATTTCTAATTTGTATTACATAAAATAATGCACAACAACCAAGCAACAATTGAATGCTACAGCGCATACATTATCTTTTTCTAGTATCATCATGGATGATCTGATTTACACATAGAATTTAAAAATATCTTGACTTATTAGTAAAGTAGCATATGTACCATCATAACGCATTAAAATTGATATATATATAATATGTCAAAGAACTAGATATATCTCTCAAACAAGTTTTAAATTATTTTGTTCTTTAAACATGAATTATGAGTTATTAATAACAATATAATCAATAAATAGGCAGAATTTTCCATGTTTAAGCACCCCTCTTCAGAGCTCCAAAGAGTTTAAAAATACCTTGGCATTTTTTTCATGATCAATATAGCTTATTTGTAATATTTTATTATTATAGTTGAAGTGCAAGTATTCCATCAGTGTGGAGGATGTGAATGAATTACTTCTGCTGTTTCAGAAAGTTGTACCTTCAGAAAACATCCTACCAACGAATATCAGTGAAATGTAAGTAACTAAAACAGAAATAATACACATAGGTAGATCCAGGGGCCTGGGATCCCCTTTTAGCGGTAAATATAAACAAAAATCACTGAAGAATGACTGAGCCCCCCTTTTTATGAAATATGTATATAAAAAGAATGCCCCTTTTTGGGGAAAGTTGTAATATTTCTTTGATGCTTTGAAACATAATTTCCAAATAAAAGGGACCAAATGGACAATTTGTACCTAAATTAGTAGTCCGTGGGCCCTTGTTAGTCCTTGTTAAATACACCGTTTTTGATCTTCCCAAGGAGGTTTGGCCACTGTGATACAGTAACTGTTACAATCCAGGATAGAATTTTTTTTTCACAATTACGTGCGAGTTGGATTAGTTCAATTTTCACCATTGTACAATTGCTAACACTCAAACGCATTTAATAGTACAAGGCCGGGTCTGGAATGTTTTATTACAGTACCTTCCAATCAAAATCTCTGCTACCCAACCAAAAATAATCAGCCTAGTGGAGATAACACCGTGTGGAAGACCGTTCTTTGACCTATACCATGTCTATATTTAATTTATCTTTCAAATTGTGGCTTGAATGGAGGTTTGTCTCATTGGCACTCATCATGCTACAACTTCTTAAATCTATTTTAAATCTATTGTATTTCCTTAAAAGAATGAATTATAGCGAAGTATCTAAAAATTGAAAGCTTTAACAGTACACGTTTATTAAGGTTTGAAGCGCTTTTCTGGATTTACCTTCAAAGCCAACAATTTAAAATCCGATGATAGATAAGTTCCGAAAATCGTTCAAGAGCTGGTAAAGTTTATGAAATTTTATCAGTAGCGAAGCACTGACTACTATTTTTAACATTTTAAATAATATGAAAAAAAAACAACATTAAACACTTTATATAGGGGGCATATAA
Source organism: Mytilus edulis (assembly GCA_019925275.1). Classification (NCBI taxonomy): domain Eukaryota; kingdom Metazoa; phylum Mollusca; class Bivalvia; order Mytilida; family Mytilidae; genus Mytilus; species Mytilus edulis. Next base: position 50,019,334 of record CM034354.1, read on the forward strand.
CTTACAGACTAACGATGATCAGTCAGAAAAAGGGAAAACATTATATGGTTTAAAGCACGACACGTGTCGAACAAAATTCATTTTTCATTGTAAACTGTCGTAAAAAAAGAAACGATAATTTAGATTTTAAATATCGGGGGTCTTAAATGTGTCGATATCGTGTTTTAGAAAAGACAATAAGATACCGCATTTCATAGCAATTTATCATTCAAGTGTTCATTTTTATTTTGCAGTGATCGTCTCACAAGGGACCACGGGGGGCAATAGCACAAACAATATGACTTCACAGCTGATTATAATTATGAGCCAAAAACACGCAGTTTTGATTGATTGATTGATTGTTGGTTGCTTTACGCCGCATTAGCACAAAAAGGCTATATCGCGGCGAGAGCTAATTCGAATATTTTTACAATTTAAAGCATATTTTTAAAATAAGACAAAAAGTCCTTCAATATACTAAAATTCTTGACTAAAGCAAATTGAGTATATACAAATAAAAATCAACAGTAAAATAACGTGATAAAAATTAAAATCGATTTAAATATAATAACATTTTTATATTCTATAATAAATTCCAATTTCTCTTAAAAAAGCAACAATATTTGTAAATGGAACATTATTAAATAAATCATACATATTATTGACATTGAAATGCTTCTTACGAATATCAGCAAAGTCAATACAATTAATTAAAACATGTGTAATAGTATACTTGCAGTTGCAAGGAACACATTGTGGTTCATCTTCATCTTTTAAAAGATACTCGGGTGTTATTCTAGTATGACCAATACGACATCTAGTAATAACACACTGATCTTTTCTGCACATAATATTATTAAAAGGTTTGCCTAAATTAGGTTTAATTTCATGCAATTTATTATCATCTTTTTTACTCCATTTATTTTTCAATATATTATAAACATATTCTCTAATATTAGATTTAAAATCAGTATATGGTATATCACAGTTAGATAGAGGATCACCCAGGGCATGCTTTGCCTCAAGGTCTACAGCTGTGTTTCCAATGATTCCAACATGACTCGGAACCCATAGAAATATTATTTCTTTCAGAAGAATTTTTAAATTCCTCATTACATATAAAATTTTCAGGATTGTTGGGTTTTTAATTTTAGTATTTCGTATAGCTTGTAAGCATGAAAGTGAATCCGAACTTATAATAAATTTGGATTTATCTGAAGAAGCAATAAATTTCAAAGCCAAAATTATTGCTTCTGCTTCAGAAGTAAAGATGGATGCATCAGATGGCAAACGGAGAGTTGCAGCTCTGTCCCTGAAGACAGCAGCAGTTGCAACTCTATCACCATCTTTTGATCCATCAGTATAGACAGTTGAAAAATCTAGATAATCGGCTTTAATTTCAGCATAGTATTGCTGAATTAAAAGAGGATTTGTTTTATTTTTATTGTGTTCACGGAGATCAAATATTTTTTTTGGTTTGGGAAGTTCCCATGGAGGACATTTGCAAGTTTTAACTTGAGCAACAGATTCTAAATCAAAAGAAGCTAAATGTGGTTTTAAACGTATACCTAACGGAGGAATTTTATTTTCATGTTTTGCAAAAATATCTTCATAAATCGGATTAAAAACACAGCTGTAGGCAGGAATATCTGAATGGGCTTTTAGTTTGACATCATATTGAAGTCCAAGCTTCAAACGTCTGTCAGAGAGTGAGTGCTCATCAGCCTCCACATACACACTCTCAACTGGTGAGGTTTTAAATGCGCCAAGACAGAGACGCAAACCTTGGTGATGCACAGCATCGAGAATCTGTATGTAGGACTTCCTTGCAGAGCCATACACTATAGAGCCATAATCTAGTTTAGATCTAACTAGAGATCTATATAAATTGAGTAAAATGTTGCGATCAGCACCCCAGTCAGTGCTGCCGACACCTTTTAAAATATCTAAAGCTTTTAAACATCTCGCTTTTAACATTTTGATATGGGGTAGAAAGGTTTACTTTTTATCGAAAAGTAAACCAAGAAATTTGGTTTCATCAACCATTTTAATCTAATTTGTCTTGGTCAAATGACCGATTTAAGGTAACATCAATTATAATTATCCAAAAAATTGTCAAATTTACAGTAAAATGTCGAAAAATCATCAAAATACCAATATCAGATTTGCTGTTGTATTATTTACAATTATCCTCAGAATATGGTCATTTTAAGGTAACATTTAAGGTAACATCTGAATCAATTATCCAAAAAGGTAAATTTTATTGAAAATTTTTACAATTTTATGGCAAAGGTTTGGTTGGTTCAAGTTCACTTATAATACAATTATCAATACTAATTGGAATAATGTCTTGGTCATATGACCGAATTGAGGTAACATCAATTACAATTATCACAACAATGGTAAAACTGACTAAATAAGTATTATAATTCTCTAATGAAGGTTTTGGTTGGTTCAAATGACCTCAAATACAATTTACTAAATTCAATTTATATTAGAAAGTATCGCTGTGAAATTACCGATTTAAGGTCACTTCAAATACAATTATCAATACATATAAGAAAATTGTCTTGGGCAAATGACCGATTTAAGGTAACATAACAAAAAATTATCAATACATGTTAAAAAGTTGTTTTGGTCAGATGACAGATTTCAAGTAGCATCAAATACACATAAAAAAAATGTCAAAGTTACAGTAAAGTGTCGAAAAATGACCAATATACCAATAACAGGTTTGCTGCTGTATTATATACAATTATCCTAAGAATATTGTCAATCTAAGCTACCATCTGAATAAATTATCCAAAAAGTGGTAAAATTTACTGATTTTTTTTTACAATATTAAGACTTTTCTACCTCAGGCATAGATTACCTGTATTCGCTGTATTTGGCAAAACTTTGACGAATTTTGGTCCTCAATGCTCTTCAACTTCGAACTTCATTTGGTCTTTTTAAACTTTTTTGGATTCGAGCGTCACTGATGAGTCTTTTGTAGACGAAACGCGCGTCTGGCGTATATATTAAATATTGTCCTGGTATCTATGAGGAGTTTATTTGACACATTCTCCATTTCCATTCTCAAATTTATTTCTAATGATAAATGAAATTGACTGAAAAAAAATTTGAATGCACTACCTGTTAAAGGTAGCAGACAATTGTTCTAGAAGGTAGAAAGGACAAGAACATTGGTTTTAGCGACCTTGCTTGCTTTTGTGACAGTTGTTTGTCGGAGGTATTCAGTTAGTGTAGAAACAAGAGCCATATTGATCCTTATATAAATGTTAAGCTGAGGACGGAGAAACTAGTAGTAAAATCCACCAAAAATGTATTTTCAATTCAAGATGAAGGTTCTTCTGATCATGATGCCATGATAAAAATTGGTGGGTTGAACCTGGTTTTGTGGCATGGCAAACCTCCCGTTTTTAAGGTAATATAACATCGACATGACAATATAACATGACATGACTCAGTACAGAGAAACACACGAATAATAGCTATCAAAAGGTTGATCAAGAACAGAAAATTGTTAATAAGAAGCCAAACAATTCCTTTATATTAGATAACCAATCTGGCTGTGGGGGCCTTACATTGACAAATGAAAAACATACGGAGAGCAGTGAACTAGTTTTATGTCGAATTCGTCAGATAAAAATGAGGGAAAGGGGATGACATTTGTCTACATCACTGCTTTTTACTATATTCATTACACCCAACTCCTTTATAGGCTACCATTTTTTCCTGTATGATAGTAAGTGTTCCAAATTTATGCCTAAAACTAAATGGAAATAAAACTTGAAAAATGAAAAAAAAAAATGACCGACAGACCATATTGTCTTTCAAAAATTTTAAATACAAGAGTCCTTTTGCAATTATACTTCTTCTATCTTAACACCACAGCATAGAAATGAACAAAAAGTCACACATTTTCACTTCTGATAGCTTCAGTGTGCATTTATATATGTCAAAATGGACTACCGCCTAAATTGACTCAAAATTATTCTCAGTACTACATGGTCCAAGACCTTTTTTTTACTCATGTGGTATACTTTTTGTAACTTTTCTATGCATTTAAAGTACATTTAATATATATGAAAGAATAGTTTAAGCTTAAAAAACTTCAAATTGCCTGAGAAAAATGCATATTTATATAAGGCTTCCCTGAATTGGAAAATCTCTTTTTTTCAGGCATAGGCTCATATAAATTTGACTTTGGAATAATTACAATACATCTGATAAATAAAATGAGTGTGCAGATGCTTTTAATACTTAGTATCTAATATTCAGGAGAATTTAAATAGCAAATTATTGAAAAATTTAAAATTTATAGGCCAAAATCTTGACAGTTGAAGATATTTAATTTATACCTAAAAAATAAACATCCAAATGTCAATACTAAAACGACCCCAGTTCTCTTATATATGACATATGGCCATGACACTTGGCAAACTATCTTATTATTGCCTAAGCTTAGGTTATGCTAAGTTTTATAAAGATTGGTCAAGTCTTTCTGTCCTATTAGGTCCAAAGACACAGTTATCGTCCTTTGGGTTTCGTTGTCTACGAATACAGTCCCTAGTGTAAACAGTGTATAACTTGCATGTTTTATTTAAAACACTTTCCCAATTTATTTCTTGATATTAAATGCATGAAATATCAAGTAGAGGGATGTAATTACATGTCCAAAAAATTTGGGTGTTGAAATTTTATGTTAAGTAGTGAATTGGGCCGATTCTAAAAGGTCAAATTTTATTACGTCTGATGCTGTCAAACTGAATTTGACACCCCCTTAACACAGACTTGTCATCATTTTGAGTTAGAGCTGGTAGAAGTTTCTATAATTTTGATATTATTTGTCTCACTAGTAGTAATCTACACTGTAAAAATGTTTTTGAGAAAGAGCAGGTGCGATTTTTTAAATTTGAATTTATTGTCTAAAAGAAATGCACTACGAAATAACTGTGTTCTCGGGCCATTTAAAAATCTTAATTGATGACTAATACACAAGTCAATTTGATCTTTTCCCTGTGTGTTAACTTTGGTATCATAACTATTTTTAAGTTAAATTTGTCTATTTGATTGATATGTGTCAAAAATAGGAACACAATTGTTGTCATCGTCAACTATGAAATCACATTCAGATCCAACTCGGGCATTAAAATCTCCACAAAGAAAGATATCCCATTGTTTTTAAAATTGAGTACATCTCTTTCAATACCATCAAATATATCAGCAGGGGTAGAAATAAGAAAAGACCATTGACTTGCAGGGCAAGTCAACATCTAGATTAACTTGACCTTGTTTCTGTTAATTTGCCCTACTAATGCGGACGGACGCGGCGACGAGCTTTTACGGCGGGGGGTCTGACAAACTTGTCAATATAAAGATTGAGATATATTACAGCCATATGAACCAAAGACGAAGACGAAGGAAAAATATACAGATTCCAAGACTGACTATAAGTTCAATTACATATGTTGTGTACTTCGGGATGGTTTCATTGACTGGTGTAGGGAAAACCCAGCCAAAGAGAACAATGGGGATCGCCTTTTTCGAATGTAGAAATTTGATATGCTTAGGTTCAAACCATAAAAAATACCGCCTTCTAGCCTTCAATCACAGATTATGGCAACATTATCTCCCTGGCTTGCCTTAAAATGGAAACATAATCGGTCAATCAATATCCATGGTGGAAAAGTTGGGAATGTACCAGGTGACCTGGCCTTGGAATTCTTGAACATGAGAGCCAAGGATGTTTTGCATGCGCTACATGGAAATCTAACATCAACATCCATAAAACGTGTTGGTAGAAGCCTTCAAGGTTTCAACGATACAATGGATGCATATGTAAATGGTCTAGGGCATTATTTTGGAAAGCCTTCAATTTCTAAACCATCTTTGAAAAAGGACATAAACATGATTGTTACACAGTTTTAACCAGAAAAAACTATTCAATGAAATTCCAGGACGTTATCACAAGTCTTTTCAATGCATTCCATTTGATCCACTTTTTGACCTGAAAGGGAAGACTTTAAACAAATGGCTAACAGAAAAGAAGGAAACGTACACCAAGATACAGAGACGGAAATCATATTATGTATGAACAAACGGTGCTTAACTGTGATAAATTGTTCAATGGTTGCTTTAAAAAAATGTTGTATACATGTGGATATTTAATAAACTACTGTTTTTCTGTTTGTCTTTTTCATTTTTAGCCTTGGCGTTGTCAGTTTGTTTTGGATTTATGAGTTAGACTCCCTTTGGTATCTTTCGTCCCTCTTTTAATAAAGTTACTAGGGCAGCCCATTAGTAGCATGTTTACTTTTCTTTTTAATTCATTATTTTTTTTACCTCTAGATACTGACAAATGACTGATTCTTGGTTTTAAAAGTATCAGCATAGCATTGGCAGCTGTATGGCTTTGAATTGAGACTTGTTTTATTGATAGTGCATTTTTTTGGTAAACATTTGTCTTATTTATTGACTGGTTCATGCATGTGTTCCAAATTTTAAAAGTTAAACATGTTTATTAGTCAGCCTAGTGCTAATCATGAAATGTAGATTTATGTGTATTTTAAAGGAAGTGAGTCATCCCTTGACTGGAATTACAATAAGAAAATATTCACCTTGTTGTCTTAAATTTTTACTGATAATTTCTTATTCAATTCCTTTATCCCGATGAAATCTGTAAACTTCTTGTATTTCTTCCACCATATTATCCTTATTATTATATAAAGATGTCTTAAAATATAATCAGATATTAAATTCACAAACATTATCAATTTCAAACAAAAATATAGTCGAGACTACCAATTGTTCACAATTGATGGTGGGGGTCTTTCCTACTTTCACAGAAAAAATGTAGATAACCAGGTGCAAGTATTAATAAGAGACAACAGCCAGTGACAAATATTTCATTCCTATTGAGAACACGGAGACGAGCAAGCTAACTACTAGGCATTCGTACACAGGTATCCTAAACTACACATACCAAAGTATGATAAATTTTAAAAATCAGTAAAAGTGACAAGTTACGTGTATGATAACAAATATTGTCAGAAAAAGAACAAAAATTGGGAAAACAGGGAATGTTTTTGGACTAGTTTAGTCTATATAATTTGCTTAAACTCGAGGAGAGAAAAAACAGCATGTTCCGGAGAACTGTCCAAATTGCCAGACAAAATACCTGAAGTTGTTATATTACACACTAGTGGCAAGATGATGTCCGCAGCAGAATGTAGTCAAGAGATCTCTGCCAACTTAATTGAACAAGTTTTTTTTCATTTTCATCAAGAAAACCATGTGCTTCAGTAGCAAAATCATTGGTTGACATTTTAAATCCTGTTTTTCAATCAAATTTTAAAACATTATTTGAAACAGCTATGACAGAATCCCACAACCTCTCTCTAAAAGAATCTTCAAAAGACAAAAGTAAAAGTCTAGAGGCAATATTAAAGGAAACAACAACATCAGTATTATCATGCACACAACAAAATGACACATATTTAACTGTTATTTTGTCTTCTAAATCAAGAATTAAGTGGGAAAACAAAACCGAGACAGCCGTCTGGAAGTTATGATATGTAGGTTAATTAAAAAATCTTACCTTAATTGATTTCAGGTAACATTTATAAAGTCAACCACATAATTTAATAAATAATAACCTTGCCACTTAAAAAATACATTAACTATGTCGTGATAAAAATCAGTGCAATAATAAAACAAATGTAAGGGTTTCACGGAACCCAGTGTTTCAACTACTTTTCCTGTTCATCACAGGCTTAGTAAAAATGAGGGGAAAATTTTGAAATATTCCTCTCTATACCATCCACTGATTATAAGAAGTTTCTGTCCAGTTTCAGTAAAAATCCAGGATAGAATTTGAATCTAACAAATGTTTTAAAACCTTAAACTGCAGACTGTTGTCCTCTAAATTGGAAGAAGAGTCCAGTTAGAAGAAGGATACGGAATAAAAGAAATAAAATTTCAACAAATTACCTTCCAGATCATTATAGAACTTTAATCGCAGAGCGATTGACTGATTCCTGATAGGAAAACAGTCCATTAAAAAAAAAACAAACTTGGAATTGTTTTTAACAAAATTTATTTCTGGATACTACCTTATGATCATATGAAACAAGTTTCAGTCAAAGTTTGATAGAAATCCATGAGAGTTTAACAACTTATTAAAATTATAATATATGTGGTGTTATACATCAAATAAAAATACTGTACAATCAAACTTGGAGATAAACAACACTACGACTTACCAAAAGTATAAGCTATGTGGTGTTAAACATAAATGAATATCAATTACTAGTATATGGTCGTTTCAACACTTTAAATTTTTCAAAAAAACTAAGGATTTGCTTATCCCAGAAGTAGATTACCTAAACCGTGTTTGACACAACTTTTTGGAATTTTGGGTCTTCAATGCTCCTCCAACTTTGTACTTGATTGGCTTTTAAACTATTTTGGTGAACGCGTCACTGATTAGTCTTATGTAGACAAAACGCGCATCTGGATTATTAAGTTATACTTTTATACATATATGTTAAACTTTACATTTAAGGATGGCTTATAAAAAGCAATACCTGCAGGAGTCCCTCGATCATGCCATTGGAGCAAAAATTTCAAACATATTAAGTATGTAGTACTTCGGGGTCGTCGGTGGTGCTCCACTGATGGGGGAGACATATCCGGAAGACGAAAGAGCCTCGTTTCGGATCTGTCAGTCAAAATCTAGAACCAGAACCAGAAGCAACGCTTATCGGATTCTGTACGACTATATTGACAATCACCTAGCTGATACTTGCAAGATCGCCACGGTAAGTTTTGTGAAAGCTTACATTGGCGCTGCGAGCAGTTGTTTTCGAACCAATTCACTCGGGGAATTGAATTATACATTGAAATTGCAATTTTCAAGGGGCCATTTTGTTTTTAGGGATCACTGACAGGTCACCTATTTTCAGTTTTCGCTAACTATAGCTTTGCTAGGTTAGTTTAATTGGGAGGGACAGTTTTAGCACCGGGAAGGGAACCTTGTGCGGCTATGTTTAAGTCACCGTTTTTTTATTTTTAGGGATTTTTTCATACTTGGCCGTTTGCAGAGCCCTTGTAGGAACAAGTGTGAACCCCTTTCTTGTTCTGCAAAACCCTTGTAGGGAATTTTGTAAACCCCAATCCAATTTCCGCCGCGTATTGCACTCAGTTGACCTACGCAGTTCAACTTCCATTTGCAACCATAATTTGCAAATCTTCCAATTGTAGACAGAAAGAAGAAATTGTAAGTGTCAAATTAAAAGCAGCCCACACACATACACTTGCTATTTTATATTTTTGCTTTTGAGTGAAGTCCCAATTGTGCAGTGACCTTCCAGAGGCATTCGACAGTCTCGTGCATCTGGATAGGTCGCTGAGCAAGATGGGGCTGCCTTCCCGGACACCTTTGGGTGATTCTCTTAGGTTGCGGTTGGACCCTGCCCATTTGGACCCAGCCAAGCTGGTTGGAGGGGTTGCAGTTTTCTGTGACCCAAAGACTTGGCCTCGGGTACCTTTGAGGATGGAACCGGGGTGGGTCGGGGCAGAGGGGATCCACCCCAAGAGTGCCGGCCAGTTCGAGGGCGCTACTCAGCACCGGTTCCACCAACTGGTTGCCCATCCGAGTGTGTCCGCCTTTGGAGAGGTGGGAGTGGACTTCACCGTGGACAATAAATTGCACGCCCGTCAAATCTCTACCTTGCGATTGTCACTCCAGTCTTGTCATCTCATGTTGGGCAGAGAAGTCAATCAGCCTGCTGAGTTGATGTTCAGGGGGCCACAGGGGGAGGGAATCAAGATAGAGAAAAATATGTATCGGACCTAGA